>CM072790.1:695300-1124111 GCA_036983795.1 Megachile lagopoda
TTACATTTCTAAATTTGAAAATTTGGAAGTTTGGAGATTTGATAATTTTTGAATTTCTGAATTTGAGAATTTATGTATTTGGGAATTTGGGAATGACGGGATAAAAACTAGTAAGTAAAATGTTTTTTATATCTGTATTATATTTCTAACAATGAATATACGCAATATTTCTGTTAACAAAGTATAACCATAATATCTATTAATTCAGTTACTGTAAAGCAAATACGAGACTCGATTCTGAATCGGCTTTGAAATCAATATAGTACCAAAGAGTAATACTTCTGACACCGATATAGCAATCATAACCGGAGCAGATGGTAACCTATATTTGAACAGAAATTTCGGTTGAAACATTTGAAACATATATAATACCAGTTCTATAATATGTATTTAAAGAACAGGTCCTCTGCATCACTTCAACTGCCTCAATCAAAACTTTTATGACAATTATCGGCTGTTATACTCGAAATGGTGTCACCTGCCGCACATAATAATTTTGTCAGTTCATTATAATTCTGGTATAATATTTCAACCATTTTGAGCTTTTCTTCTTTAATAACATGAAAGGTGATTTCACGTTCTTGCGTAGAAAATGAGAGTTCCACATTTAGGACGTGTTACAAACGTACAGTGCGTCGCGTGAGAATCATTTGCACCCGTGGAAAAAAAATGTAACGATGCCATAGCGCCCTTGACAATTTGCAATGCTAATGACGTTCTTGTGACTTTTCATTTCTGCTCGTCGACGCACCTACTATTTCCCGTTGCTCCTACGTCGCAACCATCCGAAATTATCATACAAAGCTGTTTCGCGTAAATACAGCATACGGAAAAGATTTTTCATCGCTTGGTCCGTCTTTTTTCTTTGAATCTCGTGCAACCTCCTGAATTTAAAATGTATTTTACGTGAATTTTTTAATCGAATACTTTAAAAGTTCCCTCTTTTGTAGGTTGTACTGGGTGTATCAAAATACGTGGACATAACTTAAATACAAATAATAAATAGTTCAAATGAGTGTTTATATTAAATCATCGTGCTTTCAAATTGAAATTCTTTTTATGTCCCTTTTTTATATTTGAGATTTTACTGATTACCTTCAGGAATATTATGTATTTATGTGTTCATTCATTTTTGTGTCGTAAGAAAAACTTGGATAGTATTGTTTGAGTGTTATACAAACTTTTTGGGAAACTAAAAGACTAATTAATAGTAAAAAAGTACTAAAACTAAGAAGAGTACTTTTTGAGAGAAGGAATCAGAATTTGATGAACCGGTACTTACCTAATTTGCAATTTACCACTGTGTTATTTAATACATCATTAAGTTTTTCTTTGTCATTCTAAGTCCAACTCGTATATTCACTTGTATAAAAAACTTTGCATATTTCATTAGCCCACAATCATAAAAGTAAAATCTTGAATGAAATAATTTACTTGTTTCTTAGTTATTATCAAAAGAGTATATGATTAGTTTTGTTGCGAAACTTCTTGTTAAAATGAAACGCGGTATGATATTAACTACACTAAAAGAGATGCAACAGGTATTTAAGTGAAATAAAATGTTAGTTCGAAACTTTATTGTTATGATGTGATAAAGCTTTCGCACAATTGAATAAAGGAAACATAAAGGATTAAAGTTTTTAATCATAAATATATTTTTATGTCAACTTACTTTTTAAACAGATAAATTCAATTTTTTCCATTCGAAATATTTAACATTTTGCATTTCACTTCATTTTAAAAGTATTATTAAACGTTAATAAGTTTACTTTATGCTTTCGAAATGTCAGACGTAAATAAAACAGTACTACACTTTATTAAGTTCGAGTTTAAATATAATGTATTGTAAAATTTCTATACACGTTTCAATTAGTTAAAGTAATTATTATAATAATAAAAGTAAAATCGTCTTACTAAATGAGGAAGCATGCGTTTTCAAAGTAGAATCTTGAGAAAAATAATATTTCAACAACTATGTATATTGAATGAATATAATAGTAACGATACCAAAAAATAATTATTAACGATTTGATGGCTTACTGATAATATTTAACAATGCAAGTATTTTTCTCGCAAATATTTATGTAAGACATCAGTATAACTTAATAAGTACTTAACATATAGAAGGTTGGTGCTAAACTTTAAATTATTTCTATTCTGAATTCAAATAAATATTTTCTTCAAAATTTATAATGTAATCAATTTTTTCTTTATATCTGTTGAAGATAATGTGGTATCATATCATTATTAATTTCGAAACATAGTAACTAATGCGAGATTTTTAAGAATTTTTTTATCAATTCAATAGTTAATGAAAAGTACAAATTAATAAATGTAATTATAAATGTCGCTGAATTATTATTAAGTAATATTCTTTATAATGTTGTTACCTATGTATGTATCATACTCTCGAATAAATTCATCACCGTATACATTAGTATATTAACAATATTATGAAGAATATTAACGAATAACACAGTTTAGTGTTACTAATAATTAGATATATTAATTTACAACATCCACTAACTGTTAAAATAGTAATAAGTGCTGTTTTATGCCGTAAACAACATTTTTGACAAATATTTTGAAGAACCATTAAATACAATTTTTCCGGAAGTAAAATCATATTTCATAATACTTTGCTGTATATTTTTGATTTATTTTTTCATACAAAACGATTTCTTTCCTGGTTATACCATTAATACTGAGACACCCTGTATATGATCAAATGATAAACTTAAATTGGAAAATTAAAACAAAATGATCCTCTAATATGTAAATTAGCTTTTCTAGAGTGTAAAGTGTAGAGATAATAAATCGAAAGTACAAAAATTACATCATTGTCTGCTATCTTACTTCATACATGGAAATAATTAATTGCAACATCGTCATGGAAACATATGTTTGATAGCAGTTATCTTTCTGCTATAAATCATTAGGTTCATGATTCAGAAATTCCTTCTACTACATAGTTATTGTCCAGATGTATTTACTATTCTACTTGCTCATTACTTGCAAAATTTATTGAACGTTATCATATTGTTTACTACTAGTATAATGATTTTATTTTTCTATATAATTTTTTACTTTGATATCTATTCTTTTTTTTTCTTAGTTAGTATATTAAATGGTGATCAGTCGTGGACAAGTTAATAAAAAAGTACTTCTTATATTTAGTATACAAATGTGAATGTTTCTTATTCTGGATTAATTTATATGAATTTTTACATTATTACGAAGTGTTTTTTTTTTTACAAAATCTAAAAATTATGCAAAGCTATATTGAATAGTATATAGTTAAAAGACGAATAAAAGTAGTTTTCGAAGATACTGGTTCTGATGCATGAATTCGAAATTAACCTACTAAGGGTAGAAGTTTTACTTAATTTTAATATGAAATTTTCATTAATTAGTATATAATTAAGATTCGTATGACATACATACGTACAGCGTGTTCCATAAATGAAAATATAGAATTTTTTTACATTAGAATTGTTTTCCGAGAAAACTGGTTTTTCAGATTCGTCACAGAAATAGGAATTTATTTGCGGCAAGGAAGATGACAATTTCAAGTTAATTTAGAACGTAGTCGATATTATTAATTAATAAACGTAGTTATTAGTACCGCTAAAATGTATTATTAATTATTGTTCAGCGTGATATTCTTAATATACTAATGTAGGTACAGTATAATTAATTCAATCGAAAGTGTAATGAATATAAGTGATAACATCATAAACGATGAGTAATAATGATTGTATTGAAATTAATAATACATGTATTAAATTTCAATATAACTAATTGCTGAATTAATCAATGAATTGTTGAAATTTTTATTTTTCTTGCAGATTTCAAACAAATTTTCTTGCAAATTTTTTCACAAATATTTGAAAACTGACTCGAATACGAAAAAATTTTATTCGATATTTTCAACTTATTTCTTCATGTGGAATCACCCTCTTTCTATTGTTCTACGTATTACTTTTATATCCTGTACGTATTACTTTTAAAGAAAATTCATTACGGAGTTTAAAATAATAACCGAGAACTTTAGAATGGCACCTGTTTTCTACTGCAATCGTCGTTATTTCTTTAACACTAGCACCAAACAGTTCAAATCAGTGATTTTAGGTTCCACATTTTACATTAAGAAATTTTGTTGCCGTGCTTTTGTCGATATATCTGTCAGATTTTGTCGAGCTAAATAATGGTTGTACATCTTACAAGGGAACATATCGTACCGGGACACACCGATTTTAATGAAACTTATGTGAAGGATAGTTCTCAAGGAAATATTTGACACATATTTTTTTATATCGGCCATCGTGCACATTGAAGGGGTGATAATAGCCCCCAAAGTTAAGGGCTGAAATCATATTTTTGGGAATATCTCCGGTATTAAAGGAGTAATTGAGAGCTCTTTTTTTTCAATTGTTGGTCTTTAAATAGGGAATTTTTCTGCATAAAAAAATTTTAATAAACTTTATTTGTTTAAATAATATTTTGAAAATTTATAATTTTTGTTTAAATATTTTTAGTAAATGTTGATCTATTTTTGTACAACTTTGTATATGTAAACTATGGACTAAAATAGAGGATACGTGTTTTTCGAATTTGTTGTTTTTAGCAATGTTTATTAAATATATAATTTGAAATCACCTCCTGTGAAGAGGGGCAATCAGCATTTTTGTTAAAAATATCATAATTTTCACAATCTTGTACAATATTCTGGACATTATATACCTCTTCATATGCCGTTAATTGATTTCTCAATAATTATTGTAAGCATCGCATAATTATTGTAAGCGTTACGCGGTTCTAATCACCGCCGCAAGGAACATAGGCTTTTATGGTCAATATTGTTAAAAAATAATTTAATTGAATTTCTTTTCTTCTTAATTTCGTAAAAATCTCAAAGTTTCCAAAAGTTCTAAATATTGTATTTGGAATGAAGGCTTTACGGCCGTAGAAAGTACAAAATCCGTATTGGCCATAAAATCCTATGTTCCTTGCGGCGGTGATTCAATGTGCACGATGGCCGATATAAAAAAATATGTGTGAAATATTTTCTTGAGAACTATCCTTCACATAAGTTTCATTAAAATCGGTGTGTCCCGGTTCGATATGTTCCCTTGTTAGTTGATGCTCAGTATTTACTGCCTTATTTTTCCACTTTATTTGCAATTTAAATGTAAGTGTATATTTGATGCTGATATTTTTAGTGTTAAATACATATCGTCCTTAAATTTCCAAATGAGACTTGCGGTCAAAAATGAATGACAGAAACCGTTTATTTTGAGAGTGGAGTAAGTAAACTTCTTGTTATTACGAAATATTTAAGGGTTTGCATTTTAATAAAATTAAAAATATTCATAACCTCTAATAGACAAATTTTCTATATTTTAGTATTTTCTGTATTTTGCAATGTTAGATAATGTATGTTTATTATTCCATAGTGTTCGAAGTGCTGGCTAAAGAAGATAAAGGTGTTATTATACCCAAATGTGCTTGCCTCGCTTTCAAAATGAATGAATTATTGTAATCGTTGATTAAACGTATAATATTTCAGTTAATCAGTTATTCTTCATCTTAATTTCTTTCAATCATTTTGGTCCAAATTATCTTCATATTCAGATCCTGACTCCAGGAGTCTTCTTTTATTATGAATTCTCATGGATGTTATTTTTATAATCATAATAAAAATAATAAAATTCCTTGGAGATCCTCACTCATTGTGGTTACCTGTGTCACCAATATTATACAATTTGTAGTTTTTCGCAGTATAGTCAGTATTACTCTAATTTACCGGAGCTCCACTGCACCGTAATATATTCGACTAAAAATAATTTCAACCTAAGGTGAATTTGCACCACTTTCGAAATAAACATATTTCCAATACCATTAATCGACCGAACTTCCATCGCCTAAATAATAGGGAATTTAAATTATTTTTACTTGAGATTGCTTATAGATGAAAATATCATATTAAGTTTTATCTACTGTTATCATTACCTTAGTTTTCTCAAAAATAGACTTAGCTGACTTTCAAATATCAGTGTATGTCCGAAATTGAAAGTTATCGCTGAGGCACAATTTTCAAGAGGGGAATTCGGCATGGCGAGAGGAGCTGCGTGTAGTTAGCGACATAATGTTGAGTTAGGCCGTGTAAATAGGAAGTACCAGCCGAGCTAGATGGATCCCTCAACTGAACAATACCTCTTTGTCAAGTTGCAAACGGCTGTTCCGCGCCGGCAAACAACTGCTAGTGCTTAGCTATGCAATAACGATACCAGCCCACCGTCTGCATTGTTATTTCTACGAGAAACTAAACCTACTCTTCGCCCTTATCGAGTTAACGTTTATATTTGACACTTGCATACCGTCTGGACCTGCTTTCGCACGAAATATGTTGATGTAAGTACTTCAGAAATGATTCGTGTATTATCATCGTATCGATCCAGTGTGTTTAAATAAAATTTGTCGCACAGGTTAAAAATAATCATAGATTTTGTATGTCTGATATGAAATGTTTTGTGAAAATTTCATATTAAAATAGATTGGTTCTATCGCTTCTATCGATATCTATTACGTTTTTGTTGTCGCTCAACATCTGTCGCTGTTACGTCTGCTCTCATAAAAAAGGTGTACTTATTACGTCTCAGTTATGATTGTTGTTACTAAAAATAATACTTAAATAAGATGAAGTATACTAAAAGATAGTGTACTGAATTCACACTTGATCTTTGTGCTCTAATTGAATTTCTATTAGTACTGTTACATTTAGTTTCTCATATATACAATGTCACATTTAGGTCATATATGTATGTTATTTTAAGTGCTATTAAACGTAGAAAAATTAACTGATGATCACTTGTATGATTTTGGGACGTACATTTAGTAATAAAAGATTTAGAAATTATGCAAGTCCCGTCATTTTTTTTCTTTCTTTCTTGTTTTTAATAACAGTGAAAATAAATGAGGTGTTTAGCTTATGTGAGATGTCTTGTATAAAGAAAAATTAGAAGAGATGTTTTATGAATCAGAAAATCATGTAGCAACAGCAGAAAAAACGCATTATATGAATATTGAAGTTGTAGAGAGCAATCTTATTTTAAACAACTTTCCTACTATCAGTTAAAAATGTATCTACTTAGTTATTTAATATTTGTAGTTATTTTTATTCTTATATTCAATAACACATGATTCAATTGTACCATAGTTTCATTTATGAATAAGATGTACAGTTACATTCGTCGTTACTTTGTCAAATAATGCCTTATCTGCTTTTCTATGAGACATATAAGAAATGCAAATGAATCTGTGGCCAATTATCTCGGTACCGAAATTATTAAAATAATAAAATTTTTAATACACAAAATAGTATGTACAACATTCTTAACCGAGAAAATGAAATTTCAATAATGCCAACCGAAGGAATAGGAATAATATTATCTTTAATATGTATTATATTTAATAGGTATAATACTATTATCATTATTAAAATTATACTGGTATAACAATAGTAGAAAGTTATAATAATACTGTAGTAGGAAGATTTAAATTACAGGCCAGTAATAGTAACTTCAGAGTCTTCGATAAGAAATATTAATAATTTTCAATAAATAAAGGAAACATTTTTAAATGGACTTATTATCATTTATTTTGAAACTTTCATAATTCGACTTTCAACGTTAAAATTATAATCGTTTGATGCGCGCTTGCTTTTCAACTGAAAATAAAATGGATGAATAAACACATAAAGGATGAAATATAATTCAGCATACACAACCGTTTTCTTTCGGACTAAGGCCAATATACAGTTTCGATATTATCTTGAAAAATTCTGTAATTTAAATAGGAATTTTACCGGTTCTGATGTTAATGAAAAGATACCAAAATGAACAAAAGCAGTCTCCTTTTGTAGAAATCCCAACGAATCATATTATTAAACATTGCACCCATAATTTTCAATTCAGTTATCGAAAACGTCTTTAGAAGAAATAACATCAAATTACACTAAAAAATAACATCACTAAAAGCGGAAATCGCCAACCCAGACCTGTCGCACATATTAAATTTCAGGAGACAAGTCTACGTAGACCCAGAAGACGCTAAACAAATCCCAACCTCCTTTCTAGTCACGTTAGAAAACAACACCTACAGAATATTCGCTACCATAAAGAAACAGACATGCTTTAGATGCAATCAAGGACATATTACGAAGCAATGTCCCAATAATCTAAGACCAAACCCAAACGAAACCAGCTCATAAACAAACCCTAACACACAACCCTTCCGATCCTTCACCACCAATGACCAGTCTAAGGAAGTGGAAATAGAAAGCTCAAATACACCTGAACACATAGAAGCAGTTTTGCAAGATGTCTCCAACACAATTGAAAGAAATAGAAAGGGAAGAACAGATTGCAGATAAAATAGGAAATAAAAGACCATTATCCATAACATCTGAACAAAGTAACCCAAAACCAGTAAAGCTAAGCCAGCTTGAATTCCAGCCACCAGACGCATTAGCCAAAAAACCCCATCGGAACCCAGAACCAGCCTCTAAGAAAACAAAACGGCTTTATTCAACGTAATATCTTTGCTTAAGAACCTTTAAAGGTGACTTTGATCAGTCGCTTCCAAAATAAATTAGTTAAGAGAATTAAAGAAATTAATTAATTTTCAAAGGTATAACGTCTGTGAAAAAGTGTCAAAGTATAATATCAATGAAGTCAGCACGTAATTTATGAGGTAAATTGTTTAAAAATGAGATATTTTAAACAAAAATTTAAAATATGTCACGAGTTATTTATTGTTTGACATGATTATTATCGTAGTATCTTTTTATGCACTATCAATTTAGTAAAAAGATTGTACAGTACTACATAAAAGAAAACGAATTTTCTTTTTTCCGACCTAATTGTATTTTCACAGAATTGTTCACAATATTCTGATATTGATGTGATAATAATTTGGTATGTACTTCAAATTTTCATATAAAATATTTCACTTTTAAACTTAAATTTTATTACAAGCTATTGACTTTATTGGTATTATACCTTAGTATTTTTTTGGCATTGATTATTATCAGCAGAATCAGCCATTGTAAAAAGCATATTATCCTGTTTAAAAATTTAAACACGACCTTTATGAGGCCTTACAATGCTTTGAAGGTTATCGCAATATCCAATAAATGTTAACACAATTTGTACCTTTCGATATCCGATAACATTCACTTGAAATATTTTTCCGTTTTTCCGATATTTGTGAAGATATTTAACGGTTTTCGCTTAAGCCGGGTACACTATACGTACGATTTATAGTTGAATTTCTAAAGGAAAAAAATGGGGAAACTCGATCAATCGAACCACATAAGGAAATGTCTCTACCAATAAATAAAAAAAAATACATTTTTAAGATTCGAAAATACTTGAAAAGCTAATAGAACCTTTTTCAATCAACTTAGTTCTTTGCTATTTTAAGAAGTACATGTCAATAATGTTCTAGTAATTTTTTATTTAAAAATAATGGAAAATATAAGGAATGTTAGTTGAGATTTCTAAACTCTCACTTACGGAAACGTCTTCCGACGACCACTGTTGCTTGAAACTGGATTATTAATATTAGATTTACGAACTAGTTATTCTTCTATTTAAACTGACGTATAATAATATATAAATAAGGGATTACATTACTCGACAAAAAATAACACATTCGGACATCTTAATAATTTTTATAGTTTAGAACACGAAAGAGTCTAGTCGAATAAGGTAGTGAAATGTGTCCTTGAGTCAAATGAAACACCCAATTCGTCAGTCGGTAACATATCTAAAAAAAAACATCACACACCATGTTTCAACCATCTATCTCCTCCTTGAGGGTAGTAAAAGGGAAAAGTCGAAATTCCGGTTGTTGGCCTATTTTTCCTATTTAAAAATTCTGAAAAAATTCTGAAACATTGAGGTCCACATAGCGCATGTTATAGAATTTTTTAAGATTTTTCTATGGCAAGCTGTAATTGTAAAAAATGAAAAACCGGAAAAAGATCGGAAAAAATGCAATTTTTCATTGAAGATGTCAAAGTACTACTTTTATATTATTGTGGTAATAACATATCGGCACGACTAATATTCCCTAATTTTTTCAGATTTTTCGGTGAGGTGCGCCGTTGTTTAAAACAATCAAAAATCGATACATTCCTTCAAAAAAGTACTTTCCGCTTCGAATTTGCATGCTTCCTTTTTCCAGCATACTTATGAACGTAATCTTAAATAGATTCACATTCGTAATTGATACAAATGATATATTAGTTAAAGAAGTAAAATTCATTTATTAATTAATTTTATGTCGGAACGCATAACATTACTGCAACAACATTGGCGGAGAGGTTAAGAGTCCTGTCACGTAATCGCAACATGTTTTTTGGACGCAGGTTCGCGCTCAACTGGACTTAATTCTTTTTATATTAGGTTTTTCATTTTTGTTTTGTTTAATAATTTTAATATAGGTTCAAAATGTTTTTGAATTCTCGTTATACATTTCTATATTCACAGAGTAACAGGAAATAGTATTATATAGACTATTATATTAAATACTATTGTATATACTATTATACAATTTTTTTTAGTATGCCCCTATTAGTATGCATTAATGGTCCATTAAATCCCTATTGATATGCGTTCACGCTCTATTACATTTCCATTAATGTGCAGTAAAGGATTAATTAATTATTTAATTTTTATTACGTATTATTTTTTAAAACACAAATATTAATATTTGATAATAATTCACTTAGAGTACAACGAACCTTTTATCCCAATTAGTGAGTTTTTACAAATACTTTAAACATTTATTTGTGTGCTCCTCGTTTATGTGCTTGTTAAAATCTGCACCTGTAAAATTTGTTCTTTTTTTTTAAATAGGTGCCTTTACATATTTTTAACGTGAATTTTTGCTTATGGGGATAGAAATATAACATCTATTTAAGAACTGAATAAATAATTGCTACGTTTTAATTACTTCATTCTTTATCATATAATGTACGTATACCCAATATGATGTAAATCATATTAATTATTTCTTGAATCATTTTTATTGTTGAAACGTTTTTTATAATTAACACGTTTTTTTTAACAGTGCATTTAAATGAAATCTCAGAAAACGGTAACATGCACCTTTGGAAGAATATTTAATGTACTTTAATAGATTAATTTCTTTTTTTAACACTTACATTACTAATTTAAATTAATTGCAAAAGTGTGTTTACTTATTTTTTTAAGTTCATATTCAGTACTTATAGAGGCGTATTGATAGGTTCTTTTATTACATTCATTGATATGTTCATTTATTATTTTATTATATTCACAGCAATAATATTTTAAATATTAAACTTTTTAGTGCGATTATTAAAATAACATTTTGAAAAATTTCGTTCTTAAGTGACACCTTAAAACATTATTTGGATCAGTTTAATTCTTATTTTGAAAGTCTGGTTAATCGTGTTACTCTAACCACAAGTTACATTACATTTTCTGACGTGGTTAAAGTAATGCATTTTGCAAGCTTCCAGAAAAATAAAATTGTTTCGTTTTTATGTGCCAAATGTGAGATTTATGCCATCAGTTATGTCTCTTCACGTCTGTTTAATGATCCCAACATCTATTCTGTACGCTGTAAAATATTTCCACGTGCAATAAATGTCAAATATCTTTTATATCATTTCATCCATGGCAAGCCACGGATCCAGTTACGTCTCGAGGACGTCGTACGTTGTGTAAGTCGACAGTACAAAATGATCCAGCTGTTATCTAATCTCGAAAAACCACTCCGTATCTTTTCCTCGCCGTGTGATGTTAGTAGTTAAGAAATATTTATTCGCAAACATACCTAACGTTATATATACGTATATGTGCATCCGGTTTTAGGTCGAATTCTTCTCGTGGCCGAGCACACAAATTTCGTGTATCGGCTTTTTTTTTAGAACGGCATTGTATGAAATTTGTGTTGCTTTCACTTCAGTTCGTGAAGATATAGAATATTTTCATTATTTATAACGGTCCCTATTATTTATAACTTGTTATTTATACCACTCTTACTTTTTATAATATATTAAAGCACACACTTGCATCGGACTGCTTTAATCATTTTTAGAATATTAATTAAAAAGAATGAAATAGAAACTTAAAATAATACAAAACTAACAGTAAAATAAAATGGTACAAAATAGAATTAAAAAAAATGAAAGTAAAGTGGAATTAAATAATTTTTTATGCTGTGTTTCGACGTCATTGGACATAATACAATTAACCTTTCAGTTTCAAATATTTTATGCAATACTGCTTACTATAAGTGGCATTAATAGCTCACGTAATAAAGAAAGTTTCTCATTTACTAAAATGATAACTTGTAAAATCGAGTGGAATCAAAAATCTTACAAGATTCATCAAGTTTACAAGATGGTATTATTTACAATGATCATTTTTTTAATAAACGTTTTCATCCTCGAAAGCATTCTGGTTTTTTCAGTTTGTCGTGCCGTGTCTGCAAAAGCATAAGATTTCAATAACTTTTACGTGACAGTATAAACAATTAATTCAAATAATTTCATAAACAATCTTATTTTGGATTTTAGATTTTAGTCACCTTCTTAATCTTTTATTTCAAACTATTTTATTAAGAATAATCACCTTTGTAAATCAGAAACAACTTTTTATCGGCAGTTATAAATATTACGAAACAAAAAAGTTTTGCATTGAAAAAAAAAATGATTTTTGTTATCTTTAGTATTACATGGATACAGCATAAAAATTTATTTCACTTTTTGACTTTAATCACATTTTGATAACCAAAGTACAAAAAGTGATATATTCTTCGAATTATCTAATAGAAAAATGCTTTTAAAGAAGAAGAATTGTGTTTAGAATATCGGGATTTTCTATTATATGAGTGCTGATAATAAAATTGATTTTTGTTTATCCGATGTATGTGTTGTAAATTTAGTGCTAAAGACATTAATTTTACACGTAGAGCTCCAACTTCTAATAGATATTTGGTTTATAGTTTACTCTTTACTGCTACCTAGCAGTTAATCAACCAATATGTATTGCTTTTATCTAAATACATCAAATTTTATTTCTATCTTATTGCTTCGAAATGAAATAATTTGTGAGATTAAGCAATTTTCTTTTTAAGTGTCTGAAAATCATTTCGTAATATTTTTATTATTGTATTATTTACAATGGTATTCGATAAATGAAATGTTTATTTTGTATTTCGCGGTTCGCGATATTTATTAAATCGATACTACTACTATCTGGTGGTCGAGTGTCAACTATATGTATCAATATGGATTCTCGTTAATGTCAAATTACACGTGTTTTATTACTGTTTATTTTTCAGTTTACTTAACAGATTAGTGTGTTTATTGTCGTGAAATTGTGGAGTAATGTTAACACACGCGGTTGGAAATTCGTGTCACATATTAATATAAAATTATATAACGAAAAAGTGGTTCGCGGTTCATAAATGCAAAATTCAGGTATTTATGCGATTCAGAAAAAATTTTCAATTAAAATTCACTATTTTGGTAACACTATTTTTTTGTTTTTTGTCGATACAAACTTTTATTATACGTAATAAGAACATATTAAAATTAATCTTGCAATTAAATATTATTATTAATTAAACTAAGTTAAACTTTGACTAAATTAATTTAGCAACTAAATAATTAGCCTCTTGTGAGATTATGGCTGATATAAATTTGCCTGTTTACTATAGTAATTATCATAATTTATTATTAATTTAGATTTTTGTTACGTATTTTACGGATTGGTTATGTCTGGTGGTTTCGTATCGAATAAACTCGCGAATCGATATTGGATTCTTCGATTCTCGAGAACTTCCGTATTTTGTGAGTGCTGCCCCCGGTAAATCTGCCACATAATTAGATTATTTATTTTTGGCATCATCGATGCAATTTACCAAAATTTCCAGTGAATTGTGATATAACATGTAGTAAATGAAAAAAGTCGAAGCGTAAGCGATGAAACTACGTTAAAACTTTAATGGCCAATGCAACTATATAAATTGGAGGTAACAAATTCGTCTTGTAAATACGAAACTTTCTTCCGCATATTTTGAACTGTGCGTCAAAAGTTCAAAGTACTTTTTAACACAGTTAAAAACTCGATTAATTTTGCTTATGGCATGAAAATCAGTAATAATTAATAATCTGTATTCTCGATAGATTACAAATAATAGGTAATTGGTTATAAGAAAGGTCAGTAATAGTAAACTGAAACCTAGTCAAGTTTCACACGATTATTGCCCAATTTGTATAATAGGTATTGTTGTCTATTTTTGTTTTTACAGCATTCATTTAATGAAAACTGGTCGTAAATTTACTATGTTTGAAATGAAATTATTTTTTTTAGAGGGAGAAAATTGTAAGATGCTTCAGTTCTGTATAATTTATGAATTATTTATTTTTTGTTAAATTCTTTGGGGAAAAAATATTTCGATCAATAAAATCGACAAACAAGCTTCAACATTTCATATGGAAAACAGTGTAATTTGTATTGCTATAATACGTTTTGTAGTTATGATAACCATGTTTCTATCACAATAAAAACTACTTTTAATGATTAAAAATTTCAAAATCTAATTTCTTGTCCATTTTGTTATTGATACCATTGTATAATAAAACACCATTACATTTAAATTCAGCGGAGGTCAGTTGGTAAAGATCATTTACCTGAATTCAGTCTCGCTATACAACAATGGCGCAATTTCTAAACAATACCAAAATTTTCATAATTAATATGCCTCACTCACTCATGATTTCGTATAATTCTTGCACGCATTAATAATGAACTTTTTTTTTATTTTTACATATCGTAATAAAATAAATGATTGATTATGATACTGAAGTTTGTGTGGTTTTAGTTTATTTTTTCGATATGTTTATTTCTGTTACTCGCTTTCGCTCGCTGGAGATCAGTCCTCCCCAGTCGTCCCATTAGCCACCTTTCGGCACTTTTAATCATTTTTCTGTGAGTTTTGACCCATTTGATGAAAGTTTGGTTCTCTGACAAAAAGTTGTATCTAACATAGTTTGGCTTGTACATTATATGAGTGACTGGTCGGGATAGAGTTTTATAATATTTTGGCTAAGAATTATCTCAGCCAAAGTATATAATGGCATTTGTTATAATTAACGGGTGCAATGGAAGATGCTTCAGTATTAACTGATCCTGTATATAGCCTATTCAACTGCATGAAATCGTGCTGAACCTTCTGGAAACGTTGATACCTTAGTTGAAGAAACGAAACATAAATTATAACTTTAAGGACAATTTTGAATACTTAATATATTAAATAGTTCGATGAAATTAATAGTTCATGTATTATTTATTTAATTTTCCTTTATACAAAGTTTCTAAAATTGAATCAAAATCTCAATAAACACTGTAATTTTGATCACATTTAATTTTCCTTATTGTTCGTCTATTATTATATGTTGTTTTTCCGCTTATAAATTCTTTAAAATTCTAGTGCATTATAATTTAAGTAAAAACAGATTTTTTATTGTTTTTCGATAAAGCAGAGTATTCCTATAATAATACACAAAATGTGTACGAATGTTCCTATTAGTAATAAATAAAAGAAAAAGAAGAAAGTTGTATTTAAATGTTTATTATGCTAACGAAGATAAACGACAAATGCAAAAAACAGAGGCAGTAAATTGTAAATTGCTCATTTTTAGACCTAGCATAAAATAGTCACAATGTTCTCCGTACCAGGTGTAGATATATCGTAAAAATTTTTTCATGTGTTGTTAACAATTGTGCAACACTTTTCTTTCTGTTTTTATTGATTATACTAATAGTCAGAAATATTAATACTTTGCTCTATTTGTTTTATTTGAGTTTCAATTTAAAAGTAAAGTTGATACCTGATCTAAATTGGCTGGTAAATTTTTTTTTTAAAGAAAACCGAAAATAATTGCGTATTTTGTACATGTTCTTATTTACAATGTCCTTTGGACCAAACTTCCATTAAGTCTGACGCAAATATAACAATAAACGATCACAATCTATCGATATTAAACCCTTAAACGTTCAATAAATTTGAAAAATTTGTACAGAAAAACTTCTTTTTCTTGAAATCGGTTGAAAACTTATATTGATGTAAGAAATGCCCAAGAACACTTTTTATTTTCATAAGAAGTTGTAAAACTGTAATTGTTTGTACTGATATGCGAACAAAATCAAAAGTAATAATATTTCAAACTGCTATTTGTAGCTTAAAAATTGCACATTTTTATTCGATAAAACTCCAAACTTCGGAAATATTCCATGAAGTCGATTTTCAACTTCAACTTTTATATCTGCCCGATACCCTCTCCCTCGCATCCTTCAGCACGGACTTTTGCCAATAGAAAAGAAACGCATCGAATATTTTTGTCGAATTCTATGTCGTGTCAATACTGCACAAAGGTCCAACGATATTCCTTGCTAGCAACATTCAAGTTTGCATGAAACACAAACGACCGCAACCACCTGTCGCTACCGGATAACGAAGAAAATTAAGATCGAATCTTGGTTGCAGATGACACTTGGCATGCCGTCGTCGTAGGGTCGACGCATCCCACGTCCACCCTCGTGCTCGCCAAACGGTCATCATGATCACGAAAGGACACTTAAACGCGTCATCATAGTTCATACATCGTATAACATCTAAAATTATCCTCGTTCGACACTAAGCGAAATTCGGAGGATTTCGTACTCGATCGACAGTGAAACAGAGAAATAAGAATCGAAGGCATGAAGAGGAAATCCAAAGGTGTATCGGCTGTTTGGTGAAAAAGCATCGAAGAAAGCTGAGCGTTAAGCAAGCTTAAACGCGTAGGAGCGTACAGTGAGCTGTTGTGAGGTGAAAACGTGTCGGGTGCGTTCGCGAGGGATGCGGCCCATTGGCGAAGGGTGGGGTCTTTGGGCACCGATAAGGCTTATCCGAAGATACCATGGCCGCCTGCCTGCTCGGCTCTCCACGCCAGTCATAGTGCTCAGGTGGCGTCGACGAGATCGTCGTTCCGTTTAGCTTTACGCGAGTTCGCGCCTATTCCACGAATTTCACGAGTGTGTCCCGTTGCTCGAACGAGGATTAAAAGCCAACCACGTAAGCACGAGAGGATCTCGAGGAAGAGTGACGGTGTGAGAGCCTGAACGAGCCGCAGTTGAAAACAGGTTGGAAAAAGGATCTCGCTAGCGAACAATGTCGTTCTCCCGCGTTCACTACACCTCTCTTGTTCCTCTCTAATCGTTCCGCTTTCAAAGCGTCTGGAGATTTTAATTTGACGTTTTAACGCGCGAAGTGGTCAGTGGCGAAATGAAGGAGCTTCAAGGAGGAAAGAGAGCGGCTAAAGAGGATGAGTTTGGTCGTGGAACACGGTCGAGCCTACGCGATGGGAGCGGAAAGAAAAAGGACGACAGGAAGAAAGCGAGCAAGCGGCGCTAAGGACAAAAGCGTTAGAGGGTAACCTGACAGAGACAGAGAGAACTAAGCTCTTTCCTGCGAGCTTTTCTCAGCCCGCGGGCGCCGCTTTTTTTTACTCTGTACCCTGCTCTCTTTCTCGCTCCGAGCGCGAGGCTTCGCAGCTTCCCAACGCGGCTGCTAAATTATTCGTGACCCCTTTGACACTTGGCAGCGGTGGCAAGTTCCGGTAATTGTGCCTCTATCTTCAGCCTCGAGTTTGACTTTCTTCGTCTTCGCTTCTACACTCTACTGATCGTCGTTTCTTCGTCTTTTCTCTAGTTATGCGATTGCATCTCTTCGATTTTTAAATGAATCTACGAACAAGTAGGTCTATGGGACGACTAGTTGTTGATTTTGGATCGAATAGCGACTTTGATCTTCTTTTTGTAATTGTGAAGGCTGTAGTAACTTCACACGACTTCATATAGTTAACTTATATTAACTTATGTTGATATAATTATTTAGAAATCTGTGTCATCTTCTCCTGCCTCATGAAGTTTTTAATTGTCACTGAGCAAATTAGTCTGCGTTTAAAAATTCTATAAAATTTAAACTAAAAAATAACATCTCATGATGACGCATTTTACTAATCATGGACAAAAACCAAATACTTCAAAAATGTAATTCCTCGAATCTGTTTAATTTAATTAGTTTGTGGATTATTCAACGTTAATATTTTTGTTAGTTCCAATATTCTGATCATAACCATATTGAATATTTTATGAAATGAACTTTCTCGATTAATTAGCAAGATAAATTACAAATAGATACTTGAGAAATAAATAAATAAATACTTGAGAAATGCTGTATTCATTTATCCATTTACTACATTGATTCCGTTAATTGAAGGTTTTGAAACTAATGTAGATGGCTGTAAAAGTACAAAGAAATATCTGTATAGAAATTGAAGGTATCGAAAAAATGTTCTTATATGTAGAAAATATTTAATAATAAAAAACGAATCCTCGGTATAAAAAATAGCATACAATTAAGAATATTAAAGAGTTTCAATGTGAAAATAAGTCGAAAATTCATTCATCATTTTGCAATTGGAAATGAAATATTTAACTTCCAGTATGACATACAAAATGATGACGATACATGTAATTCAGATATGGAACCATTAAAAAAGCAATATAAATTGATTTCGTTTACAAAAACTGCACTTTCTTTTTTTTTTTGTAATATTTCATTGTTTTTATCTTAATTTTTGGAACACTATGCGATATTGAACAACAAAGTAGTCTGTTGTCATTTCATATTTTTGTTATTCTTGTTTAATAAAGTGTTTGATTTATTAAAAATTTATATTGATATTGATTCATGTTGATATAACATTCTCTTTTTATTTTTATAAATAGAATGTGTTAATAAAGTTAGACGATACAAAACTGACAATGAGTACAGTTTGGTACTTGTTCATACTTTGAGGTGACAGCCTGTATTCCTTTGGTGCATATTTATATTCGGTATATCAACATTAATGACATTCCTTTAATCCTAAATAAAGTCTTATTAACGTAAATAACTTGTGTTATAATTTTTTCTATTTCGATCTAATATCTTATCTGTAGCGATTAGATAACATTATCTTTACCGTACGGATTGAAAAAAAGAATTAACTGATACCTGTACTAGTATCGCTATACCAAACTATAATATATATATACTTAATAACACGAACCTCCAGTATCCATTGGGGTTATTCTTTAATTATAAATTTAGCTCAAACTTACTACAAATTTAATCTTCGTCAATACAAAATGAATTAGTTCTTTTACGAAAAGAGTGTAATTAACTACAGATTAATTCGAATTAAGTTTGAATTAACATTCCTCTCTGTGTTTTGACAGTACATGATAAGCTGTTAGATGGTATATGGATACTTAGTGCAATATGCAGTATACCAATTTTATTGTTCAAAAGTTTAGTTTCATTACTAAAAAAGAAATGTAGAGAAAGAAACTTGAGTTGAAATGAAATTTTCGTTTAAAGTTAAATAAAATGGATTGAAACGCATAGAAACTGGTTTCTATCAGACACGTTCAGGTATTACATTTCATTAAATCATTTTGTTTATTCATAATCATATTGTTTGTTAATCGTGTGTGTTAATTTATTTCTTGTTATACAGTTATTCAATTAGAAATAAAACAAACATGTAATTAGGCACACAATATTTCTTTACTTCTTATACATACATATATGTATGTTGCAGGGAGATGATAAAAGTAGCGATTTGATCAAAACCCATATGATCAATTCACGGAAGATGTTAAAATAACATCTTTGTGGGGTGATCATTTTATAACTGACCGAACTATGATCGAATTTATACCTGAAGAACAGTTTAATGAAACTATCAGGACGTTTTTGAACAAGCGACATGAAAAAGAAAAACCTTTGTGAACTCGCGAAAGGGTAGAAGAGTGTTACTTTAACATTTTCCGTGAATTGATCATATACCTTACGGATTTGATCAAATCCCTATTGTTTGCTGTACTGGAATTCATTAATTTTGGCCGTAGTCATACTCATTTATGAGGATGTTGAGAATTGCTCTCTAGAATCTATGCAAAATAGAAAATGCACTTTATTTTAAAAATAAACATTGTTATCCATACAGGGTGTCTCGTTTAAAATGAAGCACGCAATCATCTCCTAAACTATTCGTCATTGAAAACATTTGCCAAGTCAAATTTATTCTATTTCAAGGATATTTTATGTCCTTTTAAAACTTTTTTTCAGTAACGAATTGTTCAAGTGATAATTAGGTGCTTCGCTTTAACCCTATGCAAAAATAACTTTGTAGCATTTGTAAATAAATTACAAAGTGTATTTGTAATTCATCTGTATTTTTTAAAACTTCGATAATCGAAAGAAACACATGTATCAAGAAAGGGTCGCATTCACAACAGACCTCAACTGTTATGTTTCTTTCTCTCATTTATCAAATATAAGTTAAAATACCACAGTTTTCGTTGTATCTTTTCTCTTTGCCAATGTTCGCTACGTTCAATCATTCTCTCTTCGGTTTTCTCGCGTTTCTCGTAAATAACAGTCGACAGACAGCTTCTCTCCATTGAGGCATCTTTCGAGCTCGAAGTGCGATACCGTTCTAAACAAAGAGACGCACTCGAGAAATACTCGAAGAGAAGTTCAGATTCTCTTGGCCAAACGACGAAATGTCGCAGTTTCTCATTTCTGTCCCATTTTCTAACGCTTCTGCTTCCGGTAAATACCACCGGCGACTTGACCTCTGAAGAGACACGACAAACGAAGGCAAAAGGAGAGAGAGAGTGTGTATAAGCACGGTTGGAATGGCTGAAGCTGAAACCAGGTGAACCGAAGGCGAACGAAGAAGCAACTCGAGCGGGAAAACGAAAGACACGATGCAGAAGGAGATACTTAAGGAGGAGAGAACGGCGAACGAACAGCACAACGTTAAGGGAGATCGGGCAGAGAGACTTCGTCCTGGCCTAGCGTATACGAGCCGAGTTTCTAATTAAACTTAAACTTTTAATTGACTCGTTGCGAAACCGTTCCGTGCAAGAGACGGTGTTCCACGTACGCGTTCAGCTATCTACGTTCCTCCGATTTCGCTCGTTTTGGCATATTCTGTCTTGCGTAAGTCTCGTCCTCTCTAGACGGTGTCCTCTCTCTTTCCTCGAAAGCTTCGTTGTCCATGGATTTTCTTTACGGCCACTTCGCCACCGTCTTAATTAGGGATAAAAAAAGAGTGCTCTCTGGGAACAGGATTCGCGTAAATATGCGGTGACTAAGCTACATGAAAATTACTGTCTTGCTCGTTATGTTCTGAACGCAACCTTTTAATTTATTATTCCGTGATCTTAGGTTTTTCGCCGGATTCGGGAATGCACAGGTTCTACTCGCATTTTTTTCCTGGTTATTGTTATAATCGCTGCAAGTTAATTTAGGGCTCTTCGCCTTATTAAAGCTTTAGATTAGTGAATGCATTTTGTGAAGTACCTATTATTTTTTGAAGATTAATTTCTGATACTTATTTAATCTCCTTAAAGTTTATATGAGCGGTAGAATGGTTCATGAACAAATTTGTCTTGCTGTTTTTCCATTCAAGTATTTTTTGCAACGAGAACTACATCTGGATCATACATTCTAGTGTTGGATTTAAATTTTTACGTATTACAAACATATTTTTAATGTTTATTTGAATGTGAGAAATATCAGTTTCCAATGGTAGAGAGTAATTTTACGACCCAACACTTGACTACACATTATAAACTTCATTGAAACGCTCATTCAGGAACTGCATCGGAAAATTTTTATTTATTTTATCTACTCTTCAAACCTAGTTTCATCAGGCTACAATTACATCCAATGTCTTCTTAATAATTTTACTCAACGAATTTATCGCATCATAATTAAAGGAATTCTTCCGTATTCAAAAGGACTCGTTTCTATGATGAAATCAAATAACTGTTTAAAAGTTGAAAGAGGATCGGATAAATAATTCATTGATTACTTCCTCTTTCGTGAGGAGTATAACTAAATTATTTGAAATATTTGTAAAATGTTACGGACTCATGGAGCGATTGAATAATTCTACGAATATCTGTCACCACAAAAGATCAGGGAAAGACATATCATAATGCATATACTATTATATTACTTAATATGTTTTATTTCAAATGTTTACTTTAATGTTTATGTGTCTCATCTGATGTATTTAATTTATGCATTATTTTCTCCAAACTTAGTACGTAGCTCTATTTCATTTAAGAAAAAAATTAAGATAACATTTTGTTCTTGTTCTATCATTTATTTATAATAAAAAATTGATCATGTTTAAATTAATAACATGTAGATGTTTAAAATTTATCATTGTCATTAACAAGGATATTCGTTGCATTTATTTTCACAATCGGTGTATGAGTCATTTTTGAGTATATTACAATTAAATTTGAATGAAAGTATATTTACACCCATCTTTAGTACTATAAAAGTGATTAAGATGTTGACATATTTGTTAAAGTTGGTAATATTTCAAACATTATTATATTTTCGCAGCTCATTTTTCTATTTCCTAAAATTGAAAACCGACTGTCACAAATTTAGATCTATAACTGGTTATTGCACGATTCTGGCATTAAGAGCAGACAACAAACACTAGAAATTGAACTTGAAAGTTGAACAAATTTACTTGTTACAATGCCACAAATAAATGTAGAGAATATTAAAACCAGAACTTTCTTTTACATATAATAATTTTATAAATAATATTTGTAAATAATTCTTGCTTTAAAGGTAACTACAAAAATATCTATTACATTAAAAGATAAACTGCATGTGATTTAATTTCATTAGCTAGACACCACAGCTGAACATCACCCGGTTGATATAAAATGGCTGGTTGCCAGTTACAGCAAACAATGACTGATTTCGAAACATAGAAACACTGACACGATTTAATGACATAAAAACATCGCAAAATAGAACTTGCACCATATCAATTTGAAGTTTAAAATTGGTCAAAAATATAACTTAAATAATATACAGTTAAGAAAATTATCGAACATAATTGTGTAATATAACATGATATTAAATTAATTAATTTGCAGAGTAGCATTTTCCCCTCTCAGATACTCTAAGTTCCAGTAATTTGCATTGTTTGTTGAACTGGGCTAAATTTAAATCCCATCAAGGTGACATGATTTCCACGTTACCAATTGATATGCCACAAGTAGTATCATTATGTAATTTGATCATATCAGACATTTTGTTTTCAAAATCCTGCAGTTGATATATAACTTAATATGTCAGTGGTATTCAACTGCAATTTATGAAAAGACGTATCCAATTGCGAATCTGTTAGTTACATTTAACACTAGATTTACGGACGTTTGATGGTTACTTATATTTCAATTTAAACTAAAGTAGAAAAATAAATAAATTGGGGATGATATGTAAACTGCCTAAGACATTGATTCTTTAACTTGACGGAAGTTGACATACATTTTTACAAAAATTTCTTAATAAGTTTTGTCATTTAAGATAAGAGATCTATGATCCGTCATTTTGACGGGTTCCGTAAATCTAGTGTTAAATCTAGAATTGTTGAACATTATTTAAAATTATAGTTTCCTCGTATCTGAGAACCAAATAATCACAAAAGAATACAACTATCCGTTCGTTTCTAACACTTGCGTTGCATGACTAAAATATAAATTAAATTTTTCTAGATTTACCGGAAAACGCAACTATATTTATTTATTTTTTTTTTTTAGCGATTCGAGGAATCGTGTCGTCGATTATTGGGATTCTACGATCTCGATTCGGACGTTTCATCAACCAAGTTTTCCTTAAAATCTGTCCTAAAAGTGAACGCTCGTTAGAAACGAATCAGTGTCTATAGTTGTGCATTCGTATTTCGTGAACAGTGTAATTTTTGTGTCGACTATTGGAAAAACTCGTGATCATATTCGGTAACTCGTGCAATTGCCCGGGCAAAAGTGCGTCGTTCCTAGTAACGGTTTTGTTTCGCGTTGGTTACGCCGGTTTATTGTTACGCGTACGGTAGAGTTTGAGGGTTGACGCCTTCAAACCGGAAACGAAGAATAATCCTGTCTTCCTCAAGGATAAACGAGGCTGAGGGAAGGAGTCATCGAGAGCCGGTCGCCAGGAGGACTCCTATGAAAATGCTTCAGTCGTTGAACGCTTTGGCGGGGAAAATCTCGCCGGGCTCGCCTACCGACAGCAACGCAAACAAGGTGCACATGCACAACAACAACAACAATAACAACAACAACGTCGTGCACCACCATCATCCTTATTCGAAACAACAGACTCAGCAACCATCTCCATCGTCGCAGTCGAGCAACAGCGACCAGAAGGAAAACACGTGAGTTCCATGATGCTTTCTTACTGCTTTCAGCTTATGTTTCTTCATATCTGTAGAATATTTTCAGAGGTTAATGCATGTTTTCTTAAATGTGGATTTTATTTTGATAAACTCTAGTTGATTCCATTTTCTGATAGAGCAAACATAGTTATTTCCAAAGGTTGTTTTTACAATAATAAACTCATCATTTATGGTGGTTGTATCACAAACACCTCTTATTATAAAATGTTTTTTAAATTTAGTTATATATAAATGGTAATATTCTAAATACCAAACAAATTTTAAAAAGGTTTGCTGGAAGTATATTTTCAGATATAACGCGAAAGTGTTATCTTAAATTTGCTTAAAAACTAAAAAATTATAGAAGGATATAGTGTCAATTACTCTGACATAAATTATAAATTATTTACCGTACAGTTTCAGAGATAAAATTTTACGTAAAAGGTAGGTGCACTTCTCTTGAAGAGAACAATATTTATTTTCTGTTTGTTGTATTTTGTTGGAGTATTTTATTTGCGTTGCATCAGTGTTATGTTACAAGTTATATATTCTACAATCAAAATTATTGACTTAGATTACTTAATTTGTTATATTTATTAATGTCCTAACTTATCAACTTGATTGCCACGACATAACCGCCTGAAACTATCAAAATCAACTAAAATGACAGTGTAGTTTATTCTGTACGTGATATGGAAAAATTGAATGACATATTGAGAGGTCCTGAGGTGCTATCCTGATTTTTTGTGTTAAAAATCAGTATAATAAAGTTTCTTTAATAGAATATATTAGAGTATTATACCTTGCATAATAGTTTGTAAAACTAAAGCTAACGATATTTGATTTTAGTGACAAGCGATTAGTATAACATTTTACGAGACAATTACCTTTCATTATTTTCTAAAGTGTGAGTAGTCGTTACAGACTTGATGTAGTCACCAGATTATTCCTTCTTTTATAGCGAGTTGGAATTCCATTAGAAAAATTTTTCCACTTTTTTGTTTACTATAGGTATCTAATCTTTCAATATTCTTTAAACTAATTTTATTTAATAACTGCTATGTAAACCTGATTAAATATTAATCAATTGATTTGCCATAAAAGATAAACCAGAATCTGTAATTTCACAAAAGAGGTAATTAAAAATTCTTTGGTTCGTAATCAATTACAAAATCTATTTCGAGTGACATAATATATTACTCATGTTTCGAAAAATAAAGAAAAATAGTAGCTTTAACGTTAAAAAATTTATAAATTAATAGTCTTTTGTATCCAAAAAAAGGTGCTATTAACCTCAATTTTTAAAGTTCTACCATTTTGCAAAGGCTGATAAAAAAATGTTAATAATGGTTCGGAATATTCTCTTATTAGATAGAAGCTCTAAAAATCTGTTATGAGCCGACTAGTTTGTTGCGAAGTGTTACCGTTATTCTTTGTTTTGAATCAACTTTAAGTACAACGTATTAAAGTTACAAAGAGTACCAGGCGCGCTAACTGAAACGAGCTCCTTGGAACTTGGAATTAAATGAATGAAAGAGGCAGAGTAGGAAAGATAAAGAGTAACAGAATCATTATAACACTCTTATATCTCAGATTGCAAGATAATTACTTGTTCTATTACAGTACAGGAGAGAACGCGTAGTTTCAAATATTTCGTGTATATTAATGTGTTTATTAAACATTTCCAATCCTTTGAAGTTCTGAAACTTTCTGTAGCAATGAAGAAGAAGGGAAATTAACTTAGTTGACTTTATTGCAATCTCGATCTGAAAAGTTTAGAGTTTGGAGTTCGCAGCTGGGGAGAAGAGAGTACGAAAAAATAGATTTTATAAACTAAACTCTTTTAATGGAAGTTAAATAATTACCTTTCGCAAAGTACGTAAGATAAATAGGGGAAAATCTGATACTGCTTTAAAGTCTTAAATCAAATATGCATTACCACTAGCTTAACCTTTTAAACGACGATTTATGAATTAATTCAATATCGTACCTTAACTTTATATTTGTGTAGTATCAGTACACTACAACTTCAATACATAAAGTTTTTATAGAAGAAATATAAAGGTGTGAAAATTTCATATGTGTCATATTGTTTCCATATATTGAAATTGTATTTTCGATTTTACATAATACATATACATTTTACCTGTTTCATTTAAATGTATACATGTATAAATGTATGCATTTGATAGGAACTAGCTGTTTTTGAGAAAAGAACGATTCAAAATTTACTTTAATTACAAGACACAGTTTGCAACCAGTTTCATTCGGTTACCAAGTATTTAGAATCACATTCAAAAAAATGTTATTGTATGATTTAGATAAAGCACATTCTGAAGATAAGAAAATATACAAATTTGGAGTTTATAACAATCATAATAAATTTTCTACAATCGTTTACTTCGGAAATGTCTGATAATAAGCGAAATTAACAAAGTGATCAATATCTCAAAAACCATGATACTTTGCATAAAGGTATATATAGCCAAATATGTTCCAAATGACCTCTTCTCTCATCCCTCGCAAACTTTCTGTCGACCTACCTAACACACTGTATATTCCTCGTCACACGACGTCTTATATCAGTACTGTGATAACGTTGGAAACGTTATCTATTAACGTATTTATAATTAAGTCAGCAGATTTAATTACGGAAACAAGCGAACACTTAAAAATCATATCTGACGATTGTGAAACTCTAATTTCAATCAAGTTTTAATTATGAAGAAGAATAAAAATTTTAATTTGATATAAAAAATTGCTGATTTTATATTGCAACTGTTGGAAGGCAAATCAATTTGAAACTGATCCAAATTGAAATATGTTCCAATTACGTTTTGCGATAGAGAGCGATCTATTTATGTACATAAATTAATGTTACCTGATAAATTAATTTATCAACTTGTAGCTAATAAATTTGATAAAGGCTATGATAATTTATTGAAATTCGAATTGTACAAATAACAACATGAATCATAGTACGTTTCGTGCATGTCGTACATATTTCTTGCATAATCTGACATAATTTACTTGCATAAATATTCGTAGTGTAATGATTACCAGATCTATTTGAGAACATTGTCGCAATATTATATGATATTATGATTATTGTTATTTATAGAATCTTTTTTATCTTTTTTTAAAGTATGCGATTTGTAAACATTTTTAACGGTTTGCTTTATAATTATAGTATTTAACGTTTCTTCATATTTCCTCGTTCGCCTGTAATTGTTTTTAGCCGCGTAGACATTGATGTTACAAAATTTTTTGCTAACAGTTTTAAAATTTTTTTCCACTATAATTATGTTGCTTTCCTGAATTCATTCTTCTTTTGAATTTTTTTTAGGAATTAATTTTTTACACCCGTCATTTTTCATCCGGATTTAATTGAGGACATATTATTTTCCTACTGTTTCGTTGTAGATCTACAGTTAATAATTGGATTTGTCACGCTTACAGTTGACAATGTCACGTTGAAAAATAATATTTTGATAATCGTGTCACAGATTTCGAAATGACGTATATTGAAAAAGCTAATGAAAAAAACGTTGCTCGTCACATTTTCTCTGTAACATAATTTTGGACGGAAATTGGGAACTCGAGTGGTCGATAAACAAGATACGGAAATCAAAACTCACTTGCAGCTGTTCTAGTTGCATTACAGCAAACAATGTTGCGATAACAATGAAAATGCAATTTAATGCTCGTTACAGGCCACTTCCTGTCTACACCTGCTAGTTTTTTCCATTATCGTGTTATTTGCAAAAGCTGAGAGTAAGATACTTCGTTTAATGGAAAGGTTGTCCCTCGAGAATACACGTTGCAAGTGGCTTTCTTCTAGAGAAAAAGTCGGGTGAACAGCCGCAGCGATGCGTTTCTCAGAACATTTAAACGAGAGATGAGGTTTTTTAGGTTAATTAAACGCCGTTCATCATATAATATTTACAGCAGAAATTTACAGGACATTTCATAATATGTAGACATAATTTGATGTATGAATCTTACACAGAAAAATAATGAAAAGTAACATAAAATCGATATAAATATATGTACACGACGATTAAATACATGTTGTCTCCATAATTAGATCGGGTAACTAAATTATTATACTGAAACAAACATTCTACATTTTATAACTTTAAACGTATATTTTGTTACGATGTACTTTTTAACACGTGCATTTAAAAATAAAAATTAGGCGCTTAATGTACAATTTTCTAAGCAGTCATGTAATTCGCAGATCACTAATTATTATGCGTATTATTAAGCACATTTCGTATTTAGCGATTCTTAAATGTACAGATTATAATTAGAGTTGAACTGAACATTCAATTGCGGTAAAAATACGAGCCTGGTTTGTCACGGTAGAATTGTAGTGCGCGTTACGAGTGTGACACGATATTAAAGAGCAAGGAGATAAACATAAGTAGGAAACTATATTATACACGAAAATATAACTATTTAATATTTCGTTACTCCGCATATTTTATTTACAACATTAAACACGTAAAAATCCAACACATGCCGTATATAATGTCGCTTAAATTAAAGTCAAGATTTTTGTTCAACCACTAATTGAGGTCCAAAATATAGAATACTTAACGTACATTTATATCAAGTATAAATAACGTTGTTAAAGTAATTAACGTCGCGTCTGTCTCATATTTTTAAAAAGAGATCTCTTGAGTGCAATAATTTTGTCACCTGCTGTATATTTCTTATTTTAATGTATGAGATATTTGAATTGACTGCAGTAGATTAAAATATTGAGTTTTAAGAAATATATTTAGTAAAGAAGTATTTAATAATAATTATAATAATACACATATTTAATGATAATAATAAAAATATTTAACGATGAAATATATTTCATTATTTATTAAAAATGCAACAGTTTTAATAGCTTATGCAAAAATTATTATTATAAATGCTATACAAACAATCCCAGTTTCATATATATCGTGAATGATAAGGAACTCAAGTACATTCCAAATTGTCAAGTTTCCTAAATTTTCATATTTTCAAATTTTGCATGCGTTTTTAAATTTCTAAAATTTGCAAATTCTCTAATTTCTAACTGTTCAAATTTTTCTTAAATCTCTGTAACTCGAAATTTGTTGCTTTCCAAATTATTAGTTTTTCGAATTTTTCAAATTTTCAAATTTCTTAATTCCTAAATTTCTAAATATTCTAGGTTTCAAATATATCTATCCCCGAGTCCCAGATCCCTCAATTTTTAAATGTCGAAATACCTAGATTCTCATATCCCTAGATCACCGAGTTCGCAAATCACCGAATTCCTATATCACTGATTCCGTAGGTTAACAAATTCCTAGATTACCGAATCTCTACATCATCGGATCCCTACATCATCGAATATCTAGATCACCGTATCCCTGAACCCCCAAATACCTACACCCCACATTTCTAAATTCCCAAATCTCTATACCTCCAAGTACTTAGATCAAGCAATCCTTGGATGTTTAAATTCTTATATTTCTAAGTCTTCAAATTTTTAGTCCCAAAATGTCTGTGTCTATAATTTCCTATGTCTCCAAATTCTGTTACCTCAAACTCCTAACCTATCACAAAATTTTTAAATACTCCAATATTATTTAAAATTAACGAATGAGGGAATTCTTCCCTCTTGCTTGTCGTATATTCCCTGCGGCAATCAGATTTTCTGCTTGAGTGTACAATGTACATCATACTTGTACGAAATTAATTTGTTGCATTAGGTGCAATTGAAAATTACGTATCGGTGAAGAATATGTGGTTCTATCGCAAGTAAACCAATATGCAACAAAACTTTTAGAGAAGGATGATCCACGTAATTGTTTTAGGTCATAATTCCGCTGCAAGAGCAGTTACAGAAAAATGTCAAAGAAGAAAGATGAATGGTTCAAAGAGTGCTACGTCGATAGAATCACGTTTTTTTTTTTTATAAAAAAAGACAATAGCACGTGTGCTGTTATTATTTTTTGAATTGAAGACACATGCTTCTTTTACATAGATTTCTTCCGTCACTTTCCGTAAAAATGCATTGGGCTACAATGGCAAACAGATATTAATTATTGGAATATTTTATGCAAAAATGTTCACACAAAAGTATCGTACAAATTACTGAACTTTTTACAAGGGACTTTCATGGTTTTCTGTTATGTACTTTATAGAATTGACTTAGATAAAAAAAACTATGTTATAATAAAATAAATTTTAATTTTAGTTTTCTATAATTTACAATTGGATTCTTTTTTTTATATACATTCACTAGTCTAGAAATTCCTCGTAAAAAAAATATCGAGGTATCATATACAAAAAAGTAACAATAGTTTGAGATATTTTAAACTTTTGTATAAAATATCTAATTTCTTATTGTTTAACACGTTGGCTGCTGAACTGAACCCATTGAAAATTAGATTTTGTAACATTTTTAGTTTTAACAAGTTTTACCAAATATTTCCACATTGCATTTATTATTCTTGGTACCAAGTAGTTAATACGAGTATTTCAAATCAGATAAGTAAACAAATTCTTAATAATATAATAAATGTTCACTTCGTAGCTCAATACCTTTTTTAAATGTATTTTTATCTACAATAATATGAGAGAATCTACTTATTTTAAATAAATATGTATTTCTATATTAAAAAATAATGTAATTGTTGTTTACTTATGTACTATTGCACTTCTAAGAAATAAAATTGTCCTATGGATATGTTGATATCGTGTTATGAAATAATCTCGCGTTTATAAATAGATTCACAACAATATTCCGGTCGTTTGTCTACTCTTGTTTGCTGTTCTAGCGTCTGATATGCTTCGTTCACATATTTGAACCGTTTATTTTAAAAGGGGCCTAAGTCCATTTATGTTTAAATTGAGATATTTAGGAGTTTGCGTTTCAATAAAATTAAATATATCTATAGTATATCCTGAAGTGTATCTAAGAGAATTAAATTTACAATTCATATAAAATTAATAGCAATTATTAAACGATTAATATAGCTTCTTACCAAGAATGCATTTAAGCCACTTTCAAAATTAACGACTAGATTTATTATTATAAAATTTGAAACAGCCAAAGTCTATTTGATATAATTTAAAATATAATTTAAAATAGTTCAAATTGAAAAAACAATATTCAATTTATTTCAAATTTCATTAAGAAATTTGAAAAACACCCTTTGTGCAATACAGGAAATCTGCTAACTATATGTATAAATTACATAACAATTTACTGCTCACCTACATTTTGTGTATGCAGGAGGGATTTGAAGAAGTCATAGTACGTCAGTGGTATACATCGTATAAATACTAATTAATTATTATATTAACTATTAAAAAGTTAATTGCAATTACCATCATCACTGCCTTTGGGTATTTGAAAATCTGCAGTTTCTGACATTATCAATAACAGATTAGACTTAGGTCACTTTCAAAGTCAATTTTTCAATTGTCAATATAACTGTGAAAATGTATACGTTCAAATTTATCGTACAGTCTGAACATACTTAACCGTAAAATGTTTTTTATTACATTTAGCATGGTGCATATTACTACAGTTAACAACAAACAACTGACAAATAGACTTTGGCCATTTTCAAAATAAATGTCTTGTTTAATGTATTTGTAGTTTGTGCGTTAATTTATTTAAATACAGTTAAGCAAATAAATTTCGGTGTAATTTTATTATTCTACGAATACTTTGCAATCCATGTAACGTTCTTTAAACCAATATTTTGAAAGAAATACCTTTTCTTTTTGCCATTTTTCTGCAACTGTGTCAGTAATGAACCTATAAGCCACAATAATTGCGTGGATCTCTGTATATACATTTAAATTATTCTCACCGCGTTTGGTTTTAGCGATCGCATTTTGCAAATACTGTCAGCATGCTTTTATGTAACAAATTGTACATATAGGTCTTTTTACGGCCACTTTGTCCATTTTCTCGTATTCATATAAAATAAAACGAATTCGCGCGGAACATAACAGAAATAAATGTCAGATACCTATTAGAAATTGGAAACGTTAAGAGGATAACTCTTCGATAGAGAGGAAACTTTCAACAAGCGTACAGAACGCGACACCGCTATGTTCTTCATTATTTCGTTATATAACGTAAGCGGATAGGCTTAATGAAACGGGAAGGAAGCGAAAGCCCAAAATAACTTGACAACATTCCTCGATGCGAAGGAGGGTGGCCATTCCTTCGGTTCTCTCGCGTAACAGTGCTTCTCGCCTCCAGATATCGCTATCTCTATTTCTCTTTTTCAACCCATTCTCACCTTTGTCCAGCAATCTTGTTCATCCACCTTCCTCTAAAATATGCACCCTCCGAACAGTAAAATGCGATATTCTAAGGGTGAAATTCCTCGTTCAGGGTATGGGAACCGAGAATTCTGCAGCATTACGACGTTCGAGGGTACACGAACTCTCTACGTCTCTCAGTGTATCGGGATTAATTTTCTTCCCCCATCTCGTTAAATCTTTTTTCAATCGAGTTTTTAGAATTCTGAAAATACATTCCGAATATTAAATTCTGATGGCGAGAAAGGAATAGTGAAATTTGTATAAATCTTCACAGTTGAACAACAGTAACCTAACCTAACCATGTTACACCACATCATGAATCTTTGATTTCTTATTTTAAATTATAAAAATTTAGTTAAAACATCAATTGTTCTTTATTGAGATAAAAAATGATTATTTACTTGGCAATCTTTGGGTGTATGTTTGTCTAATTTAATTTTAATTTTGGCAAGTATTCGTCCAATACTAATTTGAACGTTGAAATTTAATAAATAATGTAACTTGTTACGTATCTCTGATTTCATTGCCCATTTTGAAATGTCTAAATTTCAGATGATTTGGCAATATAAAAGTTTTAATATAAATATAAAATCACGAATGTATGACATCCGCCATCAAAATGTTAAGAAGATCGATAAAACATTCGTACAATTAATTTTTATTAATCATCGAACTTCAATAAGTACTATTTCACAAAATCTTCATATGGTGTACAACTTTTTGTTTCAAAATTAATCATTCGATACAATCTAATAAATATCTAACAATATAATTGACATCTAACAGCAAGGGAATTAATTAACCTTTGCATACATCGTGTTGTCATTTGGCAGTGTACCTACTTTTCTTAATGTAGCGTACACATGAACATGAAAACACGTTCAGTGCATGTTGTGCTCCCATGTATTATATCATCAAGTTATATTTGATTCGGCAATAAACGTTAATTTGTGAGCATGTTTTGTAATGAATATAAATTCATCTAGTGATATTAAACCTCTACAATCAAAATAGTTTAAAAAATTTGCACAGTAATTATTTGCCGTTTTGTTTATATATCGTGTATGTTTTACAGACATATTATATTAAACCTACCTTTGAAATAATAATTTTTCGTTACTAAATTTTTAATATTAGATTTTTAAAACTGTTCGTTTTTGAGGGCGTTTTTGATACATAACTTGACTATCTTTACATATTTCATTAGAATTTAAAAATTGAAGGGTTAGAAAAAAATTGTTCGAAAGAAGCATTAAATATTTATTGTAGTGCGTCAACGATTATATTATTCAATGCTAATCACCAATAAATTTTAATTCAGATAAATAATCCCATAATATCGGACATATAAGAATGCAGTCATGTTTGGCTAACATATTAAGATTTCAGCACAAAATATTTTTTTTTAATTCGTAAATGTGTTTGTTAATAAGCACCTTAATAAAAGAACAATCTTTGAAGTAGCGAATAAAATATTATTAACTTCAATGTTTTAGAATTTTGACTAATAGATTGTTTCATTTGTCATTTTTAGTAAGGTTAAATAAATTACTAACGGATACATTTGCGTTATTATTTTATCGAACAAATCCTTAGAATTTCTCGAAAAGTCACGAGAACAAGAATTCTACGTACAAAGTTTCTCTCCATAAATCTCACTAACGTCGACCGCGAAATTTGTTCATTTTCCCGTGAAACGTTAAAGAAATATTCGCGGTTTCACGCGGCTCGACACACGCGTTTCCGTTCGATTAAGGGTGCGATGCTATGTTTAGTAGTGGCGTAAATTCTCCTTAATATCTAATGCTGGTGTGCTGGTACGATGGTTGCTCATAGAATAATAAGATACTACCGCAATGAGTAGTTAATTACGGGAAGTGTTACACGGTCTGAGTTCAGGTTTGTGAGCTGCTTTGAGCGAACGCATAAGTTAGCAAAGAGGCATTTAACGCGTGTACGGAGGCCGATAGGTGCAAGGGTTAAGTGATATGTATGGCTTGGGGGAGGAATTCGCTTAACAAAAGGGTCACCGTGGTCCCTAAAGGTCGTACGAGGGTTCTCTTATCTAGATTCGAATGCTTTACTTCGTCGGGAAACTACATCGAAATTAATTTCTACTTGTCGACAAGTTGGATTTCTATCTTCTAACATACTAGGGGATGCTTAAGCGGCGACTACTGTTCTCTTTGTCGCAAATTACGCAAATGTTTGGTTACCAACCCGTACAATCAGTTTAACCCATGGTTGGTAATCCTAATAGATTTAGATACGGTTAACTTTCTTCATACCCTCCTTTCTTCTGTTTCTTCACGTTTTCATATTCTCAGTCTCTTTAATTTTCTTTATCTGAGATCCTATTCAGTCTCTAAATGAATACAATGTAAAATTTTCTAATTTTATTGTTTCACATGAGTACATGGTTATCTCAGCAATTTTAGTATGTTATGTACAGACCAGTGTAGTTATTATAAAATGTTATTAAGAATAGATATTTACACCTTTTTAAAAAAAGTTTTCTAAGAAGTGTAATAATAATCTAAAGCACCCAGCTCAAGTAGTACAAGAATATTTGTTGTATAATTGTGTAAAAGTATTACATCCTCCTCCATAATCCTCAGACATAAATATCGTAGGGAACCTATAGAATAAATTACACCAAATGAAAAAGTCATAAATAAATTCAAAAGTTGAATTACAAACGAGACTGAAAGAAAAATAGCATTCTATATCTTCAGATTACTTGAAAAATAAGTGTCCAAGTGTTAGTGTGATTAACTGTGTGTGTCTAAGGGTTTAGTTATAAGGATGTATTTAGTCGCTTCTATGGCTAGGTCAGCCGTTGTCACCGTGTGTATATTTTCTTCGTGAGACACTTGAGGGCATAATGAAGATAAAGGATAAGACCTCAACACGGCGCTCTTCCATTGCAAGGATAATTATAAAAGCGGATCACAGAAGACAGTTTGAAAATATAGATTACAATGCACTAAAGCTACATATCCCTTGAGAACGCAGGTCATGAATAGTTACTTTAAGACGGTTCTCATTACGGCGGTGTATGTGTAGGTTGCGTCACACAAGATGCTTTGCGAGACAGCTCATTCATATCGCCGAGTCTCCTAAGTTATACGAGTTTATTAATAGACGTCGCCGAATTAGTATATGAATATTACTCTTTATTAAATGTGATTGTTTTGATACATTACGAAAATACCTACATACATTGTTGTCCATAACTTATCACTTCTTTTCAAGGTATGAAAATGTATATAATTTATGTACCTATATTATTTGAATTTTGGAAAGTTTCAAAGGCTTCTAGAACTCATAGGAGCTAAAAGTTGATCGTTTGTTCTTTGATACTGTTTGAACTTTTTGAGTCATCAGTATCTTTTGCTGTCAGTTTGTTTGAAAATAATCATAATTTTATATCAGTTGGCATTTTAGACATCGAATTTTGGAATTTAAATAAAAAATATCACACGCGATACTACAGAATTGTTAAACCTACAAAATTTTATTGACGCGAATGATCTACTCATAGGTACATATTTATGAGAAGATTAAAAATTTTATAATACAATTTCCAATATAACGTATTGTCTATAAATTTCAAGCAGTGTAAGAAATTAACAAATAATCATTTAATTTAATATTGCCGATATTTGATAGTGTTAATTTAAAGGTAAAGCTACAACTAATGTGTGCACTGACTTATGAACAATAATGGAAAAGAACACACGTACATATATTATTCAGACAGAATTAAGTAATATTACGTTTGTAGAAAGAATTACATTCAGTATGTGTGTCGAACATGTTTAGTGATGCTTTCCGTCTGTATTTTATTATCGTATAATCTAATAATAAATAATTTTATAAATAAATAAATTCATTCGTTCATTAATATGTGTAATGATGTTAATGATAATGAATTAAATTCATTAATGATGTTTGGAATTTCAACATTAGTACAAGTTAAAATTGAAAATTGAGAATAATATAAAATCAAAGGAAGGCAATCTTGCAAAACATCGCCGGTATAATTGATATGAAATAATATTTAAAAATTACCAATATCAAATTAACAAATTGTCAAAGAGACGGTAAAACATTTTGATACACGATAAATATTTCTTTGACGTTTCAAATTTATGTATGGAACAATTCTATAATTAGAAACCGTAATCAAAATGTATCCAAACATAATATAATTGTTTAACCATGTCAATACTTCAACAGTACACGTTTACCCGTGCAAGGGTTTATTTGTTTCAATTAATTAAATGCAGTACTCTTCCTATTTTATTTTTACTATGTTTCATCATTTTACATTTATCCAGTGCATGTTATCTTATCAGTGCATATGTGTTCTGTTTTCGACGTAATAAGCAGCGATATCAACTAGAATATTTTTCCTTCAGTATCTCAAGACGTACTACGAATAAAATAATTTTAGTCGCACTGCGGATACAAGATCATTTCGATTCAATCGAATTACATACAATTCAATGTTTATCGTATGCATATAATAATATTCTCGCGATGAATTAAAATAATCCTGCATTCTTTTAGTTGCACTAATTCCAAATCATTTGTCTAGGATTTATCAAAAATTGATTTGCTTCGTTAAAAATTAGATCTTGGCATTCAAACTTATCGTTTGCGTGTAAAATCGAAATGTTTCTAGATCATATCACAGTAGATTAACTCTTTATCGTTATCATTGTTTCCTCGGTGAGAAGCAGAACTGTGTGTCAATCGTGGGATAATGCTTAAAAATCAATCGCATAAGGAAATATAATACTTCATTATTACTGTGTATTTTTATATTGAATTTTTCACCGTATTATCAGGATATTCTTCGTCTTTCACGAAATGTGTAGAAATAAAAATCAGTAAATTGGTTGTCTTATTAAAAAGTACTTTCTTATCAGTATAATCATATCTCTATGTTCGTTCAGTTAATAAAAGTTTCATTGTAACAAGGGTCGATCTATCTCGAATACGTGAGTCATGTATCTTGAATCGAGAAATTAAATATTTGATACAATCCTACTATATTGGTTGAGTAGATATGTCCACTGTCCTCGTTTCAGATGGTTAATTCTACGTTCACCTAATTCAAGATAGATTAAATTTACAAGATAGATTAAACATACAGTAACCTATAAAGTTCTGTATCGCTGTATTTTCTTCTAAAATTGAATCCATACTATCTGAATTTATCTTTTTTATAGATTTCAAATACCTTAGTTACCTAAAATAACTTAACACGTACTTCAGAGAATCTACTTAAATTGGTTTTACATATATTTTACTTTTCCCGTCTTTTCCAACTTTCTGACGTATCACATATAGTAGGTTACACCGACTTTGACAGTAACTTTCAAACATTGTAACTCAGCTGCTATCGACGCAAGGGGGCATCCCAACGAGGGATAGGCACAAGGGACAAATAAGTTTTTCCCCAAGCCTCAATTTCTCACTTCACACCGTTCTTAAATGTCCTGCCTCTTCTGAATAGTCTAGGTTATGTTGGTTGGGCGAATTAAGCCAAAAAGCAGTTGGGGAGTATAGTATCAAAACTTTCCAGGTAAATTGTTGAAAAATATTGAGATATTTATTGCAATCTATTTGGAACGCATCAATGATTTTACAGTGTCAGAGATAAATCTCACAACGAACTTAAACCTTTCAGATATGAAAATTAAAATATAGTTCAATTTTGAAAACTTGTCCTGTCCTGCAGGAATACTAATTAAATACTTCGAAATTAATCTTAGAAGTTAAAATTTATAAGATATACTTATAAATATACTTTCTTCCTATAGTTTGAATTATTCATTTCATATAGATATTTGAATGTTTATATGTTATGACTCAAAGAAATAGTTTTTATTGTAGTAATTAATTTTTATTATTAATTATTTTTTGAAGAAAGAAAACAATGTAGCATGAATTAATGTTTCTTTTAATGAATATAATTTTATGAAATATGTTACTTTGATAACAAGAGTAAATCAGAAATAACTAGTATGCAATTATTAATTGTCATTGTATAAGAGAGTGAATTGGCTCTGCATAAAAAATCAGCAATTGTTCAATGATGTATGGTTACGCAACAACGCGTAATCAAAGAATTGATAGTCGGTTGAAACAGGTTGAGACATGTACATCGTTGATTATTTTATTTCTGTTTAAAATACATCTAATAATAATTTCACAATAAATACAGGTGTAAAATTTATTTTCTCCGTCATCTTGATAAAGTAGATTACAATTACCATTAAAGTATTATGTATGGTTGTTAACAGCGTAGGATTAAGTTTGCTTATGTAACAGTGAATATCATATTTTAATATTATTTCTGATTTCATACACGAGGCATGTTCGTCGCCGATAAGTTTGAGACGATCAGCGATCTCATCGTTTCTACAAGAATGAAACCCGTGCTGTCACGCCGACGAATAAAGGTTTAGCTCCTTTTTCCAAATGTTCGTTGAAGCAGAATTGCTCGACGACCATCGTTCCCGCTGTCAAAAGCAGCCACGAAAAGCGGTTAAAATCTGCGTGAAGTAACAACAATGCAATCCTATCGAAAGTCTCAGAAAGATTTTAGAGAAACCATTCGCAGAAATCGAAACAACTATTGACGGATTCACTTTCGTTGTCGAATCTTACTTTTCAACTATCATTTGATATATCCGCTTAACACCTCCGCTACTATAATAGATTGGAGAATAATGTCCACCAGAGTGCTTTACTTTCTGTATTTGTGCACAATAAATTGCAAATCTCACGTATATTATTTATAATAATGATTATATCTTTCAACGTATTGCATATATTTTGGTTATTGTAACATTTAACAATATTATATAAAGGTTATGTTAATATTATTATTTATTTCGCTTATGACTTAATCAATTTTCAACAAATTTTTAGTGGACGAACATTTCTGCTGTGCTTTATACATCAAATTAATATCTAGTAAATATGTACTGTTATGCGTACTGGATTTGAACATGAGTGAGATGCATTTTAAAACATTTCACAGGTGGATATTTCCTATAATGATTGTAATTATACATATAATAATTTGCACTTTTTAACAAAAATTGTTTTTTTGAAAAAAAAAAATTATTTTTTCGGTAATTGTTTAGAATTTTTCTCACTATTAAGACAACCGAATATATGTATTTACTTCATCATAATTAAAAGTTTATTTTTTATTTTCTGTATTTTAATATCACTGGTTGAAAATGATGACTTGAATACAGCTAAACCGAAGAGCTCTTCATCACATTACAATTTGAATTATTATTTATTAACCTATCTATTTTATTTATTTTATACGTATTTATATTTCATTGTAATCTATTTGATACTTCTAGGAATAACTGTGTGTGAAAATTATGAACTATAATTTAAATTTAAATAGATTTAGCCGTTCAATAATTTTTAAGAACTTTCAGTAACTCATATATTTTTAAAACCACTTAAAATATTGGTTAGATTCACTGGATCATGTTTAAATATTTATAGACCTTTCTTTCGCAGCACTATAAATTTATAACAGTGTCCCGTAGTGTTTAAATAAATATCCGAATTCGAAGGAGCATGATACCTTGTAGATTGCAAAATGTAATAATCTAAATGGAAACAAAAATGTAATGTTATTTAATATCATTATGAAAACTACTCATCAATGGTATGAATGAGCGGAAACTTTGAGGCTTAAACTTCAAACTTTAAACGTTTTGAGAGTTGTGTGAAGTGACAGGAGTAAATTTGAATTGTTTGGAAAGAAAGAAAAGCGAGTACCTCTACAAAATCGAATGAAGCGTTCGATTAAAAGTTTACCTCACAGACGATAAAATAGGAAGGGGGTTTTATTGTGATCTGAAGCTGCTTTTCTTGGTACAAATTTTCAGAATTTAGCAGTTCTTGATGGAATCACTAATTCTGATTGTACTATAATCGACGTTAGTAATTAAATTTTGGAAGTGTCAGTAAAAGAAATTAATGTCACGAACGATTTTATTTTTGGGCAAAAAACATTCTAATCCATAAACCCAAGAAAATGATAGATTTGATCATTGACACCGAAATAAAACTTTTCATTTGGCTATTAGGAAGCTAATGTTTGAATTTTCGATTTGTACTTAACGAAGAAATGCCAGATAGATCGAAGCAAACACATAAATAGTTAATAAAAGTTACAAAGAAGTCAAATAGTATTCCATTTTCCTATAGCTTAATAAGTTTGTAAGAGCGTGCGAAGTAAAATAACATTGAAAATATAGGTAATATTATTTCTGGACGATCAAAAACAATTATTAAAGTTGAAGAAGGATATACAAAATACTATATTGACATAGAGGGTGTTTGTTATGAAAAATAGTGAAAATGTGTATCATTTTTATTTAATGTAGACCATCTGATTCTATGTAATTACTAACAAAATTTATTGATGAGTTTTTGAGAACATTAACTACACTGTGGTGCATAACTCTACTGCAATTTTCGTAAGTTTTTGAGATTGATTTAATCGTTTTTCATTTTTAACAGTATCATGCGAAGGAAGCTTAAAAGTTATAATACAGATATGACGATGAATATAACACTTATTTAAAGTAAAATATAATAATAATGTAGATATTTTACAAATACACAACTATAGCACCACTGAAATTGCCACGTAACTGCAATATTAAATTACAATTAAATGATTAAATTATAATTTCAATAAACAGAGTCGAAAGTTTTAATAACAAGCGGGGCCTTCTTTCTTTTTCGGTAACTTGAAAATGCGACTGAGCATAGACTCAGCTGGCTTTTTTTTCAACATTTGATCGTTAGTTTCATTACACAGCATAGACTCAGCTGGCTTTTTTTTTCAACATTTGATCGTTAGTTTCATTACACAGTTTCATTACCACTTCTTTTTGTTACGAAATATTTGCAAATTGTCGAGTGTGTGCATAAATACTCTGTACCATAATATGCCTGACCAATTTAATTAATATTAAAGTAATTAATTACTATTAATTAATATTGAAGTTTAATTAATATTATCATAAATGTTGTATATTTCAAACCACCCGGTTCTTCAACGATTTAGTAACATTGGTTTATAATATGAAGGTAATTGAAGCACTATCTTCTCGGTATATCCAAGTAATGTGGCTTTTCTAATAGATAAATTACAACAAATGGTTTTGTAGTATTTTAGTGTCCCTTAGATTATTCATTCCGAACGAAGGAGATACTAATTACAATTTGCCACTCAAACATATGTAGCCTACACTATTAATGTTCCTCCATCAAAATTGTATTCAGAAAAATATTTTAGTTCCTTCCATAAGTTTCTACAGTAAAAATTAAACCAATCTGGAGTATCTCGGTTAAACTTTTTCTTATTAGAGAACATTACTAATAAAAAACATTGAATGTAAAACAATAACATCATGCCATCTCTTAACTTATCGATCTTTAAGATTAATTTACATGATCTCAATTTCTATTATTTCTGCAGGCATTTTCTTTCGGTATTTTGTGATGTTCGGAAAAAATAAATACTGAAATTTATTTCTGTCTAGTAACGTTTGGATTTGATTTAAAAATGTAGAATAGTTCAACATGATACGTCAAGTCCACATTCCTGTGTAATTTTCTGACAAATTTATGAAATATTGCTTTAATAATTTACTTTTCAGTATATGGGACAGTCTCTTATTAGATCTCCGTTTCTTGCTTTTCTCATATTGCAACAGTTCGTGTAAAAAATTTAATATCTTATTAAATAAATTAAATGTTAAAATTAAGTCTAACTCTACGGGATCGAGTTTTCGTGCAATTTTTATAATTCCCATTTCTTGCTCGTTGAAAACTAAAATTATACCTTGTTGTTTCCTTGGTAAGGTATTTGTCACGTGGCACTGTAATAATTAATTAGAAGAATCTAAATTAAATCCACATTTTACGACAAACACGCTTGAAGTTTAATTAAGCTGAAGATGCTATTATAGTTTTGCACCAGTTGCATAATGTTTTTCGACTTTATCTGGATGTACACGGAAACCATTTCAGTATATTTCATTTAAAGTTCATTATTTGTTCTGAGGTTTCATACTATGCAACGAGTTTCTTTAATACAAAGAGACTTAGAGTATCAAAAACATTTCTGGTTCTTTGTAATTACAAGTTTTAGTTGTATCTTGTCAAAATATTACAGATTTATATAGCTTTATTTTAAATCTATTTTTTAAAAAGAAAAAATTTATTATTATTTTCTTGTTATTACTTGTCAGAGTTCAAAGATTTATTTTTATTTTAAAAGTCGTAAGAATTATGCAACAAAGGATTAATTAAAACAGTACGAATGTTTGTAGTATTTTTAACTAATGTTAAATTGTGTTTGTAATATTTATTTTAAATAACAATATTTGTTAAATTTGCTTTTCTTGAAATCTGCGTTGACTTTATCAAGATAAAAAATTAACGTAGATACTAATTTATGTGTTATCGTTTATTTATTTTTCAATTTCATCCTTAATTTGGAAGGAAGTGCACTATTAACCAGTAAATTCTCTTGTACATATGGTAAATCTTAAAAATATGGCGATGTTATAGTTACGCACCATTTACACCGTAATATATGATAGGCAAAATATACGACGGGATTGATAGAAGCAAGAAAACACTCTGTTAACACTAGATTTACAGAGATTAATAGCCACTTATATATAAATTGAAATTAATCTATAAAAATAAATAATGATCCTGTATCTCGACGAAAGTTAATATAGATTTTGACAAAAGCTCTTAACCCCTTAACCTATGATTTTTTGTCAGTCACATTGGTCAAAGCTAACAAATTACTATTACAATACTAAAATAAGTAAAATAACTTAAAATGTTAGACATATTTTGAATGTAGCAATCTTTGATTGTACGAATTGTAACCGGCATTGAACTCAAAACTCGGTAAATACGATTTATTTTTGTATTCGAACAGTGGTGTGCGTCACGAGTGTGACTCGATGTCGTAAGCCAAGGGGTTAATAATTTTCGTAATTTAAAATAAGAGATCTACGTTCCGTCAATTTTACGGGTTCCATAAATCTAGCGTTAATTAGAAAAATTGACTTTGAATATTTCGATTCAGAGTGAATATATTGACTGTACGTGTATCTCTTAAAAGGTTCATCAGCAACATACAAAATTTCTGTAGAGAAAGTATCGTGCAGGTTCAGTTACTAATAGGGTGAATATAGATACACAACTTATTGTGCCAGCAACTAGAGACCATTTTCTTCGCATTTACTCACGGTTCAACGTTAGAGTCTGTGTCTGTTGGCGTATTGGTGAATCACGTTGTGCTGGTTGTGGGAGGCGTAAGCATCGTACGGTGGCACACGCGGAGCACGTACCACGTAGCCGTGATATTGTCACATGCCTCTGGTGCGAGGCTCCAAATTGTATCATCGTCGCGTGCTGCATGTGCCAGCAGCGATCCTCCCTTGCAGCTTTGCCCGATTTCCCCACCTACTTTCTCGCCTCCTTCGTTCCGCCACTTATACCAACAACGATAATAACACCCAACACGCTCGAACGATCCTTTTTCTTTCCCGAGCTGACGCCGCGTGTTCCGCTTATGTGCGTGTACCTATAAGCGCGTTACGCTTTACCGACTTATTCCGTCGCGATCGAGACGGCACGTCCAGCATTTCAGAAATTAAAGTCTGTCGCGGTTATTAGTCGGACAAACTGTTACCGATTGAGCATGAAGGGTTCTACTACGAGATTTAGAAGACTTAACAGACCGAGAAGCATTATTGAAATTTGGGAAGTATAGTTGTTCTACACGTTTGCAGTTAAGATTTTAGGTATGAAGCTTGAAATTGTAGGAAAAAATGTGCTGAATTATCATTTGAATTAATGTGCAAACATAAATGTTTGTGTTGAGAGTCATTGGATTTATAATAAAGAAAAGATTTAACTCTGTCTTCAGTCATTGGGTCTTTGGTCGTATTTATACCTAAAGGCTAATTGGGCGAACACATTGCAAACACAGATCGTTATTTTTTTCGGGAAGTAGGCGTCAGATTTTCTATGTACTTTGGAACAGTTCCTTACTTTTAGTTTGATCTTGAAAAATAACCTGCTTTTAGAAAAATTGAGTCAATTGTAGTTTTAGTCAGATATAGATATCCTCTTTTTATATTTATAATTACAGAGCTAATGTTGTACAATATCATAAATTAGTAAAAGGAAGAACTTTAACATGTTATCGCAAGAATGTTTTTGTCGAAAGTGGAATTAAGTCCATTTGTAATAATGATAATGAAACAACTGTAATATTTAAAAATAATTGGATTCCTTCTTTGCCATGTACACTTTGTTCTCTGCTCAATAGGCAACACTCATTTTCTACATTTGTTCTATTGATAAAAAAAAATACAACTAAACTTATGTTTTATAAACTCGATTATTCATTTACTTACACATCTTTATTTTAATTATTATTTTTACATTAAATTTCTGTAAATTCAACTTCTATTAAAATACAAGTTTTACATTGCTTATATTTTTCAAAATATGTTATTGTTAAAAATGGTATAAGTCCCTAAGAGATCATTTAATTTCTTTAAAATTGAACAAGATTATAGTTTCAAAAACATATACGTATTTGTTTCGTCGAAATCTTTCCAACATGGAGAAATTTCGTGTTTCAAAATAATGCTAAAAGATGGATGAGGAGGAGGGTTAATAAAAAATTAATTAGACAAATTTGAGCCTGAAAAATCAATAATAATTTATTGGCTCGAGTAATATGATTTAAGGGAAAAAGCCTTGCGGCATAAAAAACCCTTTTTAGATATGTATTTGTCGTGATTAGGCGATGAAAATGTGTTCGTGTGATTTAGTATGTTTGATTGTTGATTCGAGGAGCACAAGGGCTCACTCGAATGCTGATGCGTTGTGTTACAATCTACATTGCGTAGGATTGTCCACGATGATTTATTCGAGGAGTGTAGGGTCCCACTCGAATGATGTTTTGCGTTCTTTACCACCCTACATTGGCTTATCCGAGGAGTGTAGGGTCCCACTCGGATAATGTTGTGTTGCGATCTCTACCACCCTATACTGGCCTATTTGAGGAGTGTAGGGTACCGCTCGAATAGTGTTATGATTGTATTTGGAATCCACCCTGCATTGGATATTTTACGTAACTCCATGATGCATGGAGTTTGTATGTTATTTCGCGATACACGAAGTTTGTCTGTTATTTCGCGACACACGGAGGTTGTACTCTCGATCCGACCCGCACAAGATTCAACGACTGACTGACTTTGATGTATAAAAATTCGCCCGAACACCCTCGCACCTCATTGGGTGATGGTCAAGAAAAATCTATCCTTGTTTTTGAAAGAGCGAGAAAAATAATGTATCTCCGTTAGCCGATTTATGGCAAGTTCACTGTGACGTTGGGACCGGTCCGAACGGGACCTACTAGACAAAAAGGGTCCTCGGTGACCCGTATTTCGAGGTATATAGGTAATGACGGTGGTCTACGCGTCGAACCACTCAAACCCTGTAATAAATTCTTTCGTCGCTGGTAAAGGTCGGAGTTAGAGACGGAACAGTATTGATTAACGTTTGCTAATATTTTTAAGTTTATTCAAACGCAAACGCTTTACTATCTCACTTTCAAAAACAACAGTTCAAATATTTTTAAATATTTTTCGTTTTTTTTTTCGATATTTTTTAATATCCAAAGTGAGTCATTCAGGAACGGAAGGTATGGATAAAAGATTGATTTAAATCGATTTAAAGATTGTGGATATATTATCGCTATTCATCCAATAAGTCTACAAGGATCAATATTAAAAAGCTAACTGTTTGAAAACGAATACAGTTATGTTATCCACGAGAGTATGAAACTATTACGTCCAAATTGAACGATAAAGAAATTCATCAATCATCATTGATTCATCACTGTTTTAGAGTATTATTATAATTGTCTTATTGATTACGTGAAAATAGAAGACAGGGGTAGTTGAAGGTGTTGTGTCACAAGTTCATTATGTGAAGCAATGCTGATTCAAATATTTTGTTTGGAATAAGTACAAAGTTATATTGTTTTTAATGGCGATAATGACAACAGAATTATACCTTTCCTATGCTGAAAAAGTTCGTGTTTTGTTTTGAAATGAAAATCCAATTAAATATTTTACGAATTTTCAAAGAAAAAAGATATTATTATTCCAGTATGTCATATTTCACTGTTATGTGTATATTCGTTATACTATTAGCTTTTTTTCAATAATTCTCTTTGTAATTTAATATACCCAAACATACCCTATTTTAATATATCGTCGTTATCATTTGTATGCCACCACATGAGTGCGGTGGATATATGATAGTAGAATATGTCACATTGAAATATAATACTTGGATATATTATATCATAAGTACTATAAAAAAAAAAATAAACTGATAGCGTAGTGGATTTATGGTAGTAGAATACAGTAATTTAAGTTTTCGCGAACGCCAATAAAACTAACAATAAGATCGACCGCAGGTTAGCTTTGTAAAGAAATGTTTAGTATGTTGTTATTAAGAACATAGTTACAGATTATTGAAATCGGCAAGATTGTACCTTTCTATAAACAATCGTCTCATTAAAAATATTTTTGTGACGATGTCTGAAACTACGACGGATCACATGTTATAAATATCAAGAAAAGTTGTTTTGAATGTTGTCCTTGATAACATATTTCAAGGTCATAGGAATTCGTAATAGTACCTGTCACTAATAGTGGTTAACTATTATCTTTTGAAAATTTGAACTTGTAACAATGAAAAGAAATAAAAATACCAGAAAGGTATAGTACTATTTTGTGAATGCTGTTATACCAAGAAATTGATTTCTTTTTAACTTTACATAAAACATTCACCCACTGACGTCTTTAACTGTCATTTATCATTCAACGTCGCACATTGGAATACAGCAACCCAAAAGCACGTAAAATTGAAAAATAATTTTGTTCTCATCACACAATTTTTTACTGTCTTTAGATGTCTTGAAGATTCTTAATTGAAACATTAATTTAAAAACTTCGTTTCTTGTTATTTTAATAGATACGGTATTGATAAGTTTAACAAAATTAAATTCTTGGTCATAACTTTTAGAAATTTTTGTGATTATTTAATTAAGTGCTAAATTATGTCTACGTTACTGAATCCATTATTCAATGTTGTATTATTATCTATACACATTTATTTTTATTTGCACCAAACGAAACTTAAATATTTAATTTCCGTTCAGAAATATTACGCGACTAAACATATGCACCTCCTTTAAACAAGACCTTAACTTGAAACTTCAAATATCAAACTAAAATTGTCCAGCGGTGTCTGTGCTGAAACTCGCGAACTTTTATAGTTTCAAACAAGTACCTACCAACAAGTTTTGCATTAAAAATAAAATTTATGAGCAAACATCTTCATAAAAGTGTTTCGTTTTGAAGTGGATATGTCGATAGTTTTTTAATACGCTGTTGTTTATTTTTAAATGTTCAGCAACGTCTAAAATTGAAAAAGAATTTTTTAAATTTCAAAAAAGAATTTGAGAATACATAATACGATTTATTTTTTTTTTTCATTGCCATCTTTCTATACATATTTTCTACATATGAACGACAAATCAAATGATTGCGAAAGAGATAGAATTACTAACTGTTGTAAAAAAGTAATTAAAATTCCGGAACACGAATAGTGAAAATATGATGAAACATGGACATAAGGACGGACTTATATGACATTTTTCTAGATTCGATTAAAATTTATTACTGTTGAAAATGCAGATATATGCAGTGAAATTTCGTGGAAGTTTTAATTGATGTTCTAAAAACCAAAGCATATTGGAATACCTTGTATGAAGCTTTAAAATTGAGAGCAATACACGTTGTTAATATAACGCAGGCAATATTTTTTATTAATTATTAATATAAAAGCAGACACGTAATTAAAACGCAAAATATTTTCGTCGTATACCGAATATGTTTTTAAAATTTCAAATAAATTTCCTGCTTAAAAATGGAATTATTTAGCAATGGGAAATTACAAATGTTTGTTAGAAAACTGAAATAAATCCTTCTTAAATAATACTGTAAAATATGTAAAATTCATGAAATCTTCAAAAATAAATGTCTGAATCAGAGTTTTTATAAAAGCATGATAAAAAAATGGAAATTAAATAGATCTAGCTTTAATAGCAGATAATTTTTAAATAAATACGAATTTTTTAACTCAATGAAAACATTTAAAAAATGTGTGTTCTGATGTATAATTTGCTGTTTTTTAATTTTTTGTAGTTTTTTACTGCAAAATTACGTGGTATTTAGTTAAGATGTTTTGACGGTGTAATATTATCAATTTACAATTTCTACGATGGTTTTCTTAACCAATACCTACCAAGTTACGAAGAAAAAACAGTTATGCGCGCACATTGTCCTGTTTTATCCCAATGTGTGCCATATCTACCCGGAACCACGTGGTAGTGGATCCATTGCATACTCACGGGTACATGCAAAGGAATATTAGGGTAAGGGTGAAAAGGGACAACGTACAAAGGGATGGTGTTGCAAAGGCAACGTACATATCTCCGTATAAGATATCATAGCTTCAATTCATAAATGTCAATGGCTTTGTTAAAGCTTATGCAAGTGGTCCGTTTCGGTGTGTCCTTTATGTCTCATACATGTGAATATCTCGAATGACACATTACCCTTGTTTTTGGGTTCTACAGCGATCGACATTGAAACTATCTTTTGGTGAATAGTAGCTGTTCGATGAGTAGGTGCTCGATAAACGAACGTTAATATTGTATCTTACTTTTTTCACCATAATGTTTCGAAAAATCGTTTGACGTTAGAGAATATGTAGTTTCATATTTAAAAAAGTGCACTTCGACTTTGTTCTTTTTCAAGAGGGAATTATTTGTAATTACGTGAAATCAGTTATAATTGTATAAAAAAGCATACTTTCTTTTACACAGAAACATGCATACTTTCCTTTGCATACGATTCCTTGTAACATTGTGCATAAAAAAAGTATCTATTATAAATGTTGAATAATTATAAAATTTGTAAAATGTTTCTAATTATTGTATGAAACATTTTTAAATGTAAAATTTATCGTGAACGGTTGTTTTTCGTACTTTTATATATTAATACTATTTTATGCCAAATATTCGAAAGAGGTGTACGAAAATATGTGTAGTTGACCTTTACATTTCCTCTGCACATCCATCTCCAAAAAAATCATTACCGTTATTTTATATTCATTTTGATATCGGTCAACCGTTTGTTAATACAATTTTATCAACATTTATGAATACAATTTCTTCATATTTATAAAAATAACGAAAATAGTTCAGATTATTATAGTTCCATCTTGTATATACGCAAAATCTTGTATAAAAGTCTGCAAACGCTCTGTTATCATAGTTGATTACATTGCGGAGATAATGCAGGTATGTGTCCTCAGCCTATAACGTTACTCCGTAAATCGAGATATCTATAATTGATGCGAAGTTCGTTATGTACTTTATAGAGGAGAATAATCTAAAAAGTCTGCTCATCATCGTAAGGTTTCATCATGTTATGAAATCTTCGTTGGTATTCCGTTCATAGCAGCTTGAATTTGCAAAAACGGAACATTAAAAATATATGAGCATATTAATTGTTTGAGAACGTTTTGTACATTTTATATGAAACCGTACATTATATGTACTGATATATCTAAACTGATAAAAATTCGTTCACTCATCGAAGCTGACCGCAACAGTACACAGTCCAATCGGATCGTTACGAATGGAACGGTCAATTTATCCATAAAATTTTCAGCTGCTATAAATTTGGTTGTAAAACTGTTCAATAACTGGAACGTGCTTTGAATTCTATATTTCTTTTAAGCCACAAATTGTTTGGAATTAACGTTTCAGTCGACCATAGCTGCTTGTTTGACTCAACTATACGTTTCACTTTGCAAGTTCATATCTTTTGATCGAAATTTATCGAACCAACGCTGTATTGTGCTTTCATTAGCAGTAATTTCTCTAAATGTATTAAGTTAGAAGCAGCTTTCGCCAGGGAATGTTCTAATTGAATTCCGTTAATAAGCAGAGCATTAATTTCGCTTCGCTCGATGGTATATCGTAATCGACAAGCAAGAATTTTATATTAGAACTGATGAAAAGTTTATTTATTCGTTTCACTAATTTTTTAACTTCAAATGGACGTGGCATCTATTATGTTTTTATATCTTTTTATCATTAAATTCCTTAGTCTCCATATATTCTGAAGTTCTTTATTCACTATACACGTTATTCAGTACTTTTAATGATTTTAAATGCATTGTAAACATGATTAGATTAAGCAGATCTGACAAATATCTCCGATGTACTTGTAAATTTGATTGTAGATATCTACTGTACCAATTAAAAAATTAAGACCACTTGATAATTTCTGTTAAAATGGAATTATGTAATGAATATTGTACCATCGTTATTATAACACCAGTTATAATACTAATTTAAAACAACACTTAATCTGAACATTCTTACTGTCCTGAAGGATGTTGTGCTACTACATTACATGCACATATAAGAAAACAATTATAAGAACCATAGGACATTATGGTTCTAACAGCAATAGCAAAATTCGTTAATATAATGTCCAAAATATATCAGACTATCATTAATATGAACAGCTTTATCGACGAAAAAACGAGTTGGAAGGTAAAAGGAACGTTATCTTTTTGTAATAAGGGATATTACAAGATGTAGAAAAAGGTTATTAACTTCTTAACAAGCAAAACTTTCTTAGCTACTTTAAAGACGTTCATTCTTTTCTTAAAAGCATCCTAGTTTACGTAATGTTTCTAAACGTTTCAGCTGTAGCGTAGACATTAACAGCGATCTTCCTACTGCCTTATTTTATAACTGAAATCGTGTTCTTAAATTTTTCGTTACTTGAAAAATATTTTGAAATTGTTCAGATGAAACAGATGAAGTTTGTTCTGTTTTAAAGAGGAAGTAATTTAAATAATTTCTTCATAAGTGGATGAAGATCATACGAAAATCATTGATGTTTTTTTGAATGTAACTGCGGTTTCTTTACGTACATTGATTTTTTGGAACATTTTTCATAAAAAAGTATGAAGGTGCAATATTGAAAAGCCTATTAAATTACTTCTCGTTCTAAGTAGACCAAATTTCGTTTAAAACATTTTTTAGTAGCAAATAGTTCCAGGAGATTTTACATTTATAAGATTCATAAAGGTTTCGAAGTAAATCAGTTTTCAAGTGCAACATTGAATATACAAAAAAATTATATGTAGTCTGATGTCCCCTTGTTAATTACTATGAGATTTTATAATTACTATAAAGGAAGAGTCATATTTTCTTATTATTTTATTGTTAATTAAATAGAACTGGTTGAAATTTTGTTTTGACGTAGAATTTCACTAACTAAACAAAAGTCTCGATGAGTATCAGACCATGATAAGAAGCTCAATTTCGAACATATGAGTGGCCATAATTCATAGCTACTGATTATCTGGACTTATGCTAATCGAGACTTTCATTCCGTGAAACAAAGGCTACATTGTATAAAAATTTCAACCTATCTACGATCTCCTTTCCACAAAAATCGTACGAAGTACTTTAGTAACGGAAATGCTAAATGTATGCTAGTAGAATTCTACTACAATTTACTTGTAGAAATTTTAGAAAGTGAAGAATTTTCCCATTTACAGATACATGATTTACATTATCGTTTATTATATTCAATTGATGCGAGGCTTTGAAACTTTGGGAATTTAGTAATATGGAGATTTGGTAATACAAGGGTTCTGTAACGTAGGGATTTAATAATGTAGAAGTTTGGGAGTTAGAAATTTAGGAATCTGGAATACGGGGATTTGGGGATTTGGAAATTTGAGAATCAGGGAATTTGGTTCGACCTCCATAATTAGAAAGCCTATGTTACACCTGAATGTACACAGTATACTATCATTCTGTTTTACAATACATCCATATATAAATTCATAATTGGTTTCTTGTAAATATACGATATAATGAAGATATGAAATATATTGATTGTATTAACTCGTTTAAGATGTTCCTTGTCACACGACTTGATATTGGCATAGAAGTCCGATCAAGGATATCGCGTCCCTGATCGACTTTTCAATGACAAAAATATAACTTTGCATTTGTAGAAGATTTAATGTGAACCGAGAATAAAGAACCCGTTAAAGAAGGTTTTTATGATAGTACATAAAACAACGTCGTTTCATGTTGTACAACACCGATTTTCTTCACATTACAATTCATAAAAATTAAGTTATAACAGTTTGTAATATGACCTATTGAAATATTCTGCGTTAAGCTTGAACAAATATGAAAGATTCATAGAAACAAAATTCATTTAAATGACCAATGGAAACGGTTAGTCCATTCGTTCATTAGTTGACGAATTTCCGTTCAGTTGGCCGATGAAAACCCTGATGAAAACGCTTTGAACGTCTCGTAATCTGTCGACGATAATCCTTTTGAGCTTTCTGTGGCGTACCATGCAGAACGAGGAAGAGAAGATTGTAGAAGCAGGAGATATTCATAGTAGTGCAATTTGTCAGATCTATAAAGCGACCGCGAAGTAGGTGGAGCCACTGATGGATGCTCTGCTTGGGGAACCTGGTAATATGACCCGTAACACATTCCCAGCACCATCACCATCGCCATTGCCATCGCCATTGTCATCGTCATCGTGGCAACATAAAGTCGAATAACTGACGGGACTGCATGAGCCTGGTGCTTACGTCTGCGTATACGGGAATAATATTAAACGGAAACGAGAAACGGATCGATATCACGTGCAAGCTTGTCTGATACTTGGTGTGCTGAGCTATGCCAGCTCATGTTCGATGTAACGACGTTAACGTGCTCGGTAATTTGATTTCTTGCCTACGTTTACAACGTTTCCTATTGTTTCCGATACTAGCATCGTTGGGGAGAAATTTCAAACAAATACGGTACACCAATCCACCATATACCTCTTCATAAACAACCATTACGAATCGACTCCATAGACAGCTGTAGGTTTCACGATCTCGTTTACTGCTGTCAGTATCTTTATAGATGGTTATCTCTCGATGTGTTAGTTTACTGAAAATAAAACATTACACTGGGTTACAAGGTTTAATGAAACAAATCAATCCTTTGATAATAAAATATAGTAATAAATATTTTAACAACTGAAGTTTTTATATTATAATCTTCAAATTGCAATAATTTAGTAATATTAAAGAATAATATATCTAAATATTAAATTATAAATAGTAGCGAATTTAGTATGTTTTTTATTGTTTTTATATTGTTATATAAAATACTTATTGCTATAAATATATTACTATATAGAATACTATTATATTATTATCTCTTTTTTTTAGTCATAAACTTTTTGAAAATTATTAATAACTTTACTATTTTACTAATTACCGCTATTAAAATATTACATGGTACTTCAGATTTACAAAATTTGAGTTTAAAATGAAAAAATGTATATGTATGACATTTTAAATTTTAATAGCCAAATATTATCAGTATATTCTATAGATTTAAATGAGAATAAAAGTCATATAAATGTCAATTCTGTTGGAAACGGGTGTTCGAAATAATTTGATACGCAGTGGATTAAATTAATAAAACGTTTCTTTCTATTTTTCACTGCACAAGGAAGATCTGAATGCATAGAAAACTGACAACGAACTGGCGTAATGGAAAAACTGGACTCAAAGACCAGACCCAAATTAGTCTCCGAGTGACAAAAGATCTATAGAAAAGTCCCCGAGCCTTTGCTCGGTTGTAAACTGTTTATGCTACAGAAGTTTCTTTCATCCTACGTCAATTGGTTTTTGTCGAACGTATAGTCAAACAAATTCTTTAAAACTTTATTGAAAGTCACTGACGAAAATGCTAAATACGGAGAAAATAGTAAATACTTGTTACTATGATATAATGTACCCATGGATCAACAAATATTCACAGTTAAACTGTTTATGCAAACTGTATTTACTTATTAAGAGAATTTGAAAGGTAATTTTTTCGAATACCATTTGAAAATTTTTGGACTTCATATCGAAATGCTACAATTATTTTCGAATCGAAAGCGCTTAGACGTTCTATAAGTTCTATCAGTTCATATTATACCACCTTTAATAATCTCTAATAAACACACTTCATATAAAGATAACAAATTTAAACCGTGTCGCCTATCTATTCCCACATTGTATCGCAGCATTAATTTGTACTTTATTGTTATTGTTTTCATAACGCTTTCTTATTGTTACTGTTTCCTTTTAATATTTTTTTTTTTTATAATTGTTTAATTATAATTTTTGGGCGACCTATATTTATATAAAATTTTCTTTCTATTTAGATTCAAAGAATATATCTCCTGATAACGTTTGACTTTTAAAGCCTGGAATATTTTATATAATAGTATAAAAGTTTAAAATTAATTCATTTCTATTAAAATATTTCCACTGAAATTGTTTATAACAGTTCTAATATATAATAAACGATTGTTCGAGGTTTAAATAGTTTAGGTAGAATTTATTTCCACTGTCATTTTCTTTAAAAGTAGAGCCAGTCAGCACTTAACTCATTCCATATGGTATCAATTGGATTTACTGATATATGGAAGTGATGCAACAGCTTTAATTTTAATTAATGTTAAAATTTGTGTTAAAATGTACCTGCTTCGCTTGAAATAAAGTCTGAATTGATGATGAAATAAAGTCTATGTTCATGTAATAAATTTTATCGGCAATTTGGCTTGTGTCTTCTGAAAAAAAAAATATGTCAGAGATTATGGAAAATCTGAAAATCTTTTGTAAGTATTTAAATACTGATGAAACTCAATTTTTATAAGAATTTAAATACTGATTATACGATTGCCAAAAAATATACGAAGAAAACAAGGTCTTCCATATTATGATACTCCCATATTATAGTAAAGTCATAAAAATCAATTCTTGATCAATTCGTTTCATCCAGTTGTGTAGCGTTTTCAGAAAACCTACGTACACACAACAGATATTGGCGTACCTTCGTCCATTACCATCCAGGTCAAAAGCAATCAGTCATGTGTCCACTGATACATAGAAACGTATCCATTTTAGACAAAAACAATTTACAAAACGCACGCCCAAACGTTAAGCAAATCCTACTACAAAGCAAATACATCAATACATAATTTAACAAAGTCATTAAAATGTGTCCATGACAAAATAAATAATTACGATTTAAATTAGGATATGATGGAAAAAATAATTATGATGTTGCCTTGTATTCAAGATGTTGCAAAATAAATAAAAAGAATTCTTAAAAAATATAACATGAAAGTATAACTGTTCGTCTATCATAAGACGATTACCGAAAGTAATGTGGGTTCTATTAGTTATATAACTGCAGAGATATAGCATTATAACATAACTGCAGAAATATGACTTTGTTACATAACTGCAAATATATGACATTATAACATAATTGCAGAGATATAACGTTGTGATATAACTGCAGAGATATGATTTGCACATTTTCATGAAAACAGTCATAAATTCATATAACTGGGAAGTTACAAATGTGCTATTCCACATGCCACCTTACCAGACGCGCAAAGTACTTACAATTTACCATATCTATTGTTACAATACTGACGGTCTGTTTATGACTATTATATTATATTATATTATATTATATTATATGACTATTATATTGTTGGAACTAAGCATTCTTCATTAATTTCAGTTTTTCGATACTTCTCTTTGAAAAAAAGTTTCAAAAAGAAGGAAGTTTCGAAAAGGATTGTTTTTTCTTTTCATTTTTATATCCTTATGTATATTTGAAATAGTTATGAACTAATAATCTTTACTTGTTGAAAAGATTGAATTTTTCGTGCTATTTGTACTGTCAAGTCAATCACTTATATCTCTTTGATAATTACAAAAGTTTTCAAAGAGATGAGTATGCAATGAAACAAAAGAAAAGACAGAAAATCAAATTACAGAATTTTACGTTTTCCTTTTGTGACGATACCGAGTATGACCATTATGTCAATACCTAAAATTATTCTAATTGTTGTTTAACACTGGGCGTATTTAAGTATTCATACAGTGAATCTATATGTTATATGTAAGGTGAAGGTACCAGTAGCTGATACTTTAAGGAATTTTTTGTCTATTTGATCACATACCTCATGCTAAGTTCACTTTATGGAAAATTTATGATTAGCAGTCGCTGCACAAACTATTTTTCTATTATATTACAACAAGTATTAATTCCCGATGGCGGTTGTAAATATTTTTTCTTTTTTTTTCTAAACATAAAATTTGATTCAATAGTTGACACCCAGCGAAAACAAAAAATTTAGTAGTAGTAGACATCCTTTTGTGTCAGTAGTTGACATAGGGAGAAAATCCAATTAATGAACTAGTCTTGATAATGTATGAATACAGAATTTTATTGAACGTTTAAAAAATATTATTCTTCGGTAAGTTTACAAAAAAAATATTCAATAATTAGAAGTTACTTTCACAAAAAATCTAAGTTAGTTTGGTAACTGAATACACATTTCTGGTTCTACTCATTTTAATGGGTTCGTTGATACGAAACAGCACTGTTTCCTATTCATAATCTAGCTTATCCATTCTTTCTGGCCACTTTCACAGTCTACCACACTTTGCCATTACTGAAATGGTTGCAGTCGTTTCAGACACAGCAATTATAACTGCAGAGAACAACTCTTTTTCGTAGGAAAATACAAAAATATAGTCACTTCTGTATAATTTATGAAGTTATCCTTCGTAGAAGACACTCAAAAATGACAAAGAAACAAAGTCAGTAGTTGACGCGTAGTAATTTAATAGCTGACACCCCATGTCAACTACTGAATAATAGACGATTACAAGTTTCAATAGTTGACACGGAGTGAATTTAAACAATTTAGCATTGTTTGTTGCCAATTTTAATAAATAAACCTCTTTTTGAGTTTCAAACAACATAAACGAATGTCTTTTTTATTCACAATGATAAAATAATACAAACTTGCAATACTTACATTTTAACCAAACCTTAGCGATTTATATAAGAAAACACTAAAAAATCGTAAGAGCAGGGTGCAAGTTTGATTAATCGGTTGATATGACACTTTTGAATGGCAGATATGGGCAGTAGTTCGCAATTAAGCAGCTGAAGTGCGACAGTATACAGATTAATAAGGTTTGATGTATTCCAACTTGTGGTTTCCTTATTTCTTTACTTTTTTTGAAAAAGTGTCAAGTACTGGTACAGTGTCAACTACTGGTGCTCTTACCTTAGTTTATAAATAATAATTCTTATTTTCGTGATCTGTGTGAGCAGAAATGCGTTGAAAGTATCGAAAACTCTACGAAAAGAAGGATCATTAGCTTGAAAAATGGCAAACATATCCTGTATGATAAATTCGTTAACTGCAATTTAGTCATATTCAGAATAGAAACTTAAACAACATGTGTAAACTTCAATAAACTGGTGTGTAAAGAATATGCAAATGCACTAACCAAATATGACGAAAAAGTGTAGAAATGTTCTTACCAGTTAATTAATAAAATTCCTAGTAAGTAATAAAATTCCCAATTAATTGTTAATTACCGATACTCGTTTGACGTCTGGGACATTTGCCTTATTCACGAAGTCTTAGTTTTGTGTCAGAAGGGTCCTCAAAAGCTGTTCGATACCAAACTTTTAAGCGAGAAAGCGCAAATGGGTATCGAACACTCGAGTGTTGACATAAGGGATAAGAGAACTAATCGCGCGGACGAGCTGTACTAATTCTACGGAAGGAGAACAGCGACTACAAATTGATCGACCAAGAAAAACTTGAGAGAAGAGAGGCAGCGGGGCTCGATTATAATCACCCTTTCACAAAGACCATCCCGGCTGTTTGCAAAAGGCCCTACGCTGTAAACAACGTCCACGAACACGAGACGGTAGTCGACGACAAAACACCGTGGACGTTGAAAGTAGGTCGTTGGAAAGGGAAACTTTTCCTTTCGTCTTCAACCCCGCGTCACCCTTACGCCTTGTAAGGGGACGGTGTTTTAGTATTCGTACAATACAACTCCTTGTGACAACGGGTTCACAGCGAATGTAGAAGCTGGAACATCGGGACACGATTGCAAACAACGGCATACAGCGACGACATATTTTTCTTATCGCTGTAACTCCCGTACACATGGTGCTCCATTTCGATCGATAAACACTTGCATGTTGCGACCCTGGATCAAACGATTAAGAACTCGTCACGTTTGCTCTTAACAGTATGTTCCTACGCATTTTATATTAATGCATTTATAACCAGAGGTAAAAACAAACTTTTCTCTCGCTGGATCAAGAAAGCGATATCGCACCGGTGTACTTTTTAAAACTGCGTGCGAAAGTTAAAAGCCTGAGTTTTATCCCTTGCTGTGTAAATCTATTTACGGAATACTCAATTTACAAACGTTAAGCTTTCACATTTCTAATGAGTCGTATCAGTAAATAAAAGTTTTTAAAAATATCTGAAAATTTTCATATAGCACTTTCAGTCTGAATTGAAAACATGACAAAGATTTTATCAAATAGTTTGTTTAACTATATCATACTATAAATAGTATATATAAAACGCGTAATATGAAGTGTTAGCATTAAAAAAATTGTAACTTCAAAACAAATTATTGAATAAAGAAGATACACTTATTAATTAAAATTAAATACTTAAGTATGTAAGCTTTCAGTGGTAATTATCAAGGTCAAAATTATTGAACGGAGAATATTAGTTTTTTTATCCAAGGAATTTCGAACTTGGTACATACTAACAGGTTCCATTACTTAACTTTTTTTGGAGGGATAAGATTTGCTATATGGTGATTAGCGAAAAAACTCTTATTTTTCGAATTAACTTTGACGCAGAACGTTGAAAGACTTACGATGGCACATTAAAAACTAATTTTTTAATCCGTTTAAATTATCACATTTATAAATGAGGAAGTTAGGAATTTAGAGGTTTGGGATTTAATAATTCAAAAATTTAGGGATTCAGGGACCAAGGATTTAGGAATTGAGAGATTCAGAAACTTTGAGTTTTAAAATTTGTAAATATTCAAATATAGAAGTTGTCAAGTTCACACATTTAATTTCTCTAAAACTGGAGACAAATGATGAAATGCACTTGTTTCCACATTTATTCTTAACCAAAAGAAGACTTAGGTATAGGTACTTATGTAATTTGCATTTAATATTAGAATAATCAGCGTTTGACGTATACTTATTTCTAAATTGGAAATATGAATAAAATTCGATAACAAATTAGCACATATATATTATCATTTATTTCCATGAATATCGATATATGTATATTTTAAAAAATATTTTTATAACTTAAATTGAAAGGTCTAAAATTCGTGATTTTCATGGACTTAATTGTCTTCCTGTTAAAGAATTAGGTTTTATGAAAGTAGTATAGGTCACTGTGCGTTCAACGTTATCGCCTGTTTAATTACCATTTATTTTTTATTTTTTCAGTATTTCACGCAGAAATTTTCTTAAAAATCACTTAATTTTATCTTATATCTGATAAAAGTTTATTGATAAGCGATGATGATAAAAAAAAGTGTGTAGTATCATAGTTAGTAAACTTTACTTTTATATCTTGTATGTCGATTGCTTCTGGTAATTACAACCTTGTACATCGCATATGGCATATATGTGCTATCAATAAACGGCACCAGTTGCACATAATGTAACCTAGAGAAAGAACGTACGTGGTCTTATGTCTCGCAAACACGTAACAACACCTGCTATTGATCCTCGTAATAATTGACGTACATCTTGTTGAAGGTCGTTGTCTAATGATTTTGTTCGTTGTTAAAGAGAAATTAAAATTTCCATGAAATAGGGTAGAGGTAACTTAATTTTTGTGAAAAAATTATTTTTCCAGGAAACTTTTTACATAAATTTGTAGATCTATATACACATTATAACTTTGGTTTTAAACATTTTTTAATTTCTTCAGTCGTTTACGATGTAATAAGCAATTACATGGACAGCCTGCTTAGATAAAAGAGTCGATTTTACCCTTAAAATAAAAAATGGGCATCAACGAATTACTATTATCTTTTTAGATGCGTTTAATGAACAATTGTGCAGTCTTTTATAAAATATCGGTGTGCATCAGTCACCGGAGTTTTCCTACAAGTAAATCGATTATTTGGAAAATTCTATGTAAGAAGATAGTAATATATATCGAAAATACAGTATTATTAAAATAACACATACTATTAAAAAAATAATATATTCGTTAGATATTTCATTTTTAATTTTAAAATTGTTTACGAATAGTAAATTAATTCGATATTATACTCCAATACTTTTACATATAAAATATTCTGCAGTATCGATTCATGTAAAAGCAGATATGCAATTTTCTAAAAAAAAAAAAAAAATTGAAATGCACCTTTTTTAACATGATATTCCGTATTGTTTTTACACAAATCGATTCTTATGAATATTCAATATAAAAAATAATAAAATGTGATGTGAAACAAATTAATAGCTTTCGAAATATTTAAAATGTTTCCATAAAACATCTCTCTTTAAAGTTTAAAATATCTGACGAGTTGTTGACCTGTTTTATATAACATCCTAATACTTATTTACACTGAGTCTTTCGGGGAATCGACTTATTTAAAAAAAGGAATAATGTTCCGTTTAAATAATCTCAGAAAATGACTTTTGGATAACCATACGCTCATAGCCTAATTTTTTCCCCTTAATTCTCTTTATTTTTAAAAATAATAAAAGAATCAGAAGTGAACTCGTGGTTTTGGACACACAACCTTCATTTTTCAAAAAACCAATAGTAAACAGGCGTGAAATTATATGCAGGCACATGTACAAAAATGATAACGGCTGAAAAGTTTATACATTATCACAATCAATTATTATTAAAACTTCCTTAATAACCCTTTAGCCGCAGTTTAAATGCAAAATTAGTGCTTCATCTCGTTTGACTTTCATTTAACTCTTAGTTCGAGAAAATGGAAAATAATCGGGTTTTATATTCCTACGTATAATAACTTTAAAATTTGACTTTCACCAATCGAAATCATGTAAATATAATGTGACAATATATTACAAACTATCAGTATTAATAGCGTGACATTATTAAAAAAGCCGCAAAATTCCTCTTTACTTCGATTAAATAGGTTAACATTACGCAATCATCGATTTAGAACTAATGTATCAAAAGAGATCGGCTTTGAATATCAGTAGTGTCAAAAAATATCCGTAGATGTCTCGTTAACTAATTACACTAAATAGATTCAGGAACTTTGTTTTCGACTTCCATCCGCGTTTTTGGGAAAATGCCAGCATGCGACGGGAGAAATCATCATTAGCAACGTCTAATACATCATGATTAACGATGATGCTGACGTTCCGTACATGATGCATTGTTGTCAAAACTTTTCTGCTACATTCTACCATAATATCATTTCTGCTCATATAATCATGAATGATTGGGTCATCGGACTGTCATCTGCGTTAACCGATGGTCTTTTGACCCTTTTTTTTCACGATAGTTTAATCATCCGCTAATTAATGCGTTTGCGTGTATTCAAGTTTTCATTCTGTTCCACGAAGGAAAGTGCGACAATTTTTCTGCAATCAACTCGAAATGCTTCGCGTATATTTTTCTCTCGATTAATGCAAAGTTCGGTCATAGTCAAATATCCAGTCACGATCTGTTTCAAATTTCATCTTTGATTCTCTACCTTTCGTTCGTTCGCAGCCATCTGCGCTCCCCGCCTGACCTGGCTACCCGTTCGCATTAGCATGTTATTGGGCGGTTGTTTACTTCGAGTTAATCATCACCTCGAATGCCAGCGATTTGGCTATGAAACGAGGAATAGGATGGATGAAGGACAGAGTGAGAGGCAGGGATAATTGGCCATCGGACTAGTTGGGAACCCGATTTACTTGTTAAACTTTGCGTAAACTCGATGACGAGCGAGGATGCAGACCAGATGGAAAAATAACTCTGGAATTTATAGTCAAGCATGAGGGCAATTATTCGAGGCAAGTTGCTCGCGTTAATATTCGGACACTGCAGTGCTTCTATATTTGTTATTGTATACAGGAAGGGAAGATTTATATATCCTTGTTTATTTTACAGAAACATGTATCATTTATTGTACATTGAAATTATATAAGCAATTTCATTTCAACTACAACATGTCGATGTGTAATACATTTTAAACAAAAGGCTATCATATTTTTATACCACATTAAGGGGGGCAATACCTTTAGAATCTTAAAAAATTGCAAAATTTTTTTTTCTACAAAATGTTAGTGCAACATCTCAAAAATATAGTCTCAAAATTTTAAAGCGTAATATGGAGTCCTTTATTATATATAATAAAGTCCTTTATATATAATAAAGTATAAAGTACTCCATACTTTATTATATATGGAGTCCTTTGTTATGACTGATTATCGTGACTCATGTCTGGTATCGCGCCGCAGATGTTCACGCGCTCGGTGCGGAGGGCTATATAGCAGATTTGTTATTATCATGTCATTGCTGTGTTTGAAATTTTGTATTTTTACGGAGAATGAGCTTATGGAAAAAAATCAACTTTACGAGTAAGCCGAAGGATTATTATATGGCGCAGGAATCGCAGATTAGTTGGTAAATCATTGAAATTATTCAGGTTTTACTTATCGAAACTTTAAACGCGTTTTTCTCAAAACTACGTTTTTAAAATTGGCGTGACTGATAACTCAAAAAATAGTTTATCAATCGCGCTCAAATTTTTTGCACATATCCATGACAATACTATCTAACATATGAACCTAAATGTACGAAATAAATTTAACATTAAAGTCCTTTTTTATTGCAAAATATTGCGAAAATTTTCAGTAAAATTCAAAGTTTTTCTTTAAAAGCACGCCATCTCTTCAATTTTCCATATTTTTCACATGTCTTAGGTCCATCTACTAACTGTGAATATTAATAATCGAAACATCCTTTGCAAACTTGTTTCAGACCAATGTAACTAAAGCTAGAAGTCGCGCCGTTTCACGAGACGCGCCGAAACACTTCCAGGAAAGACTATCATAATTCTGCCATTTTTTAATATTTAAAAAAAAAATATGTTGTAATAGGCAATAGCTATAACAAATTATACCTGAAATTTCGAAAATACAAGACAAAGATATCCTATACAAAAAAATTCACAAATATCAGCTTATTTTCATCTATCTAAAGGTATTGCCCCCCTTAATGTTTGGACATTTTATGAAAAATTTAGAATTTATATATAAAGTGTAGGAAAAACAATTTTAATATTTTATTGCCCGTTTTGTTTAATAACCGCATGTAATCGTTTGAGTATATTAACATTAATTTTTTTTTTTTTTTCAAATATTGTAGAGAAACAGAACGCCGTTTCTCTTTCAGTTTCGTGTATTCAGCTTCCGATATTATTGGCGTTTTTCTAATTCTTTGGTCTAATTCATTCCATAGATACTCTATGGGACTTATGTCTGGAGATTGTGGAGGTGCATGTAAAACTTTTGTACAATCATATAACAAATATTGCCGTATTATTTAAATTCTACGCTGTAGGTCATTATTCTGATAAAATTTAGAGGTACTTCGAATGACCTTATTATTTGTACTTTTTAGTCAATTTTTTTTAAAAGGCCCAAATGTCTGTTCTTATCTAAAATATCATTAATAAACACCAATTCATTGGTATTGGAAATGCATTCCCATACAATTACAGAACTTCCTTCGTATCTTAAAGTACGTTTTTAAATTTTTTTGGTTTTAAATCTCCATTTACTTTTAATGTCACTATACTTTTCTTATCCGAACCAAAAATATAATATTTAATCTCATCAGCAGAAACAACATCCTTCAACCAATTTTGAGACTTTTCAACAAATTCTTTGGTGAAAATCGGTCTTTTACCTGCTTTTTGTTAATAATGTTCGGTATTTTTCTTGTTCAATTCAATCAGTATACCCATTGTTTCTCATTGTTCTACGCACAATTTCAGCACTGATTTTCTTTCCACTTTCATTATAAACCTCTAAAGCCAATTGTACAACGCTACAATGCGAATTTTTTTAACTCTTCGCATTATTAATTTTCCCTTTTCTTTTCCATTAAAAATTCGAGGTGGTCCCTTTCATTTCTTAAATTCTATGCGATCTCCTTTGTTATAACTTTTAACAATGTCTGTTACTGTACTATTCTTCATTACAAATAACTGTGTTAATTCTCAATAAGTTTTACCTCTCTCTCTACGATAAAGTACAAGTTCTCTTTTATCAAAACCAGTATTCTTTCCTTTTCGTGAAGTACCATTTAATTTCAGACGTTTGCATACAAAACAAGCTTATTTCCCAGTTCAAATGGCTTCTAAGTATTGCTAGCTTGTAGAAAATGATCAATATCCGAATATTAATGAGGCGCAAAAATATGACCACATTTTGTAGAAAATTATTTATTAAATTAATTATTATAGCTAAAAGAAGTTGTTGGTGTATTTTGAATGTACAAGTAATTATTCATCTTTCTGTAAAATAAGTAATATAATATCTGAATTAACTGCCCTCATGAAAAACAACAAACGCAAGAATAGTACTCTCTTCGAATATTAATATAACTGCATATCGTAATCGAAATAAATAAGGACGGCATACTATTTTAAATACCTAAGCAGGCTACTCATTATACATGGCAGTTATAAAGTGCTCAGGGAATCACGTTAAAAACTTGAAATTGTCGTAATCAAATTTTCTCACTTAATATTTTAACGAATTTTTTAATTCAATTTTGTTGAAAACTAAGTCATATATGAAAAAGTTTTATTGTATATTTTCCATTCATTTTTTCATGCTAAATCACCTCTTTTTGTGGTTGTACCACAAGGTACTGTCCACCCTGTATAAAATTAGAATCATCCATTCAATTGGATATACCAGTGAATAAAATTAATATCTTTAGTACCGGCTGAGAGAATTGTATCTAACAAGTGAAGAGTGAAGAATACCGGATTGATTAAATATAATTTGGTAAGGATTGGGAAAAATAATAAAAGGAATAGTAAGAATGATGAACTTTCTTCGTAAGTGTTGCTTAATAACGATATATCGTTGTTCGGAAATGAAAGGGTTAAAGAAACACTCAAATTATTCAAATCAATAAACATTGACGAGACAGGACTACTTTTAAAATGTACATTTTTTAGTTATGCCTTTATACTTTTATCTATCGATCTTTGTCGCTTTTTTGCCGCTCAAAGAAAAATGAAAAAGATTTAATTTCTTTAAACTTCTCAAAGGATCTCCGGAATTAAAAATAATGATCAGATATAGCGGAATACGGTATATTAAAACGTATGATTCCTGCTCCGAATTATTTTTGTTACTATTTTTATCAAATTATTTTTAACTGAGTTATTAGCGTCACAAAGTAAAAAGGTCGCCTTTGATTCTGAACTTTTACAACTTGCGAACAAATGATTGTAAAACGATCAAAAGTATATTATTGAGAAGCTAAAATTATTTTCTATCGATTGCCTGGATTGAAGTCCTATCAATGAAGAACCTTTTTATGCTATTCTTTTCATTTTCAAAGTAATCTAATAAATTGCATTTTTTCCTTTTCTCATCCAACTTATTGCTACTTTTAGAAAAATCGTTGGACCATTATCAAATGTACGTTACGTAACGTTAGTTTACAATACTTTAAGAAACTGTACGAAGCGAACAGTTGCTCGGACTTCCTTCGATTAGTTTTCGTAGCTGCAAAGAATTAGGTAAAGTTAATAGATTGCTTCCTTATTCAGAACAAGTGAATACATAATTTGGGTTCATTTTTAAATGACTACAGCGCCGTAAGAAATAATCGAATTTTAACGAACAAGGCTGCATTTTAAAGCTTAAACTTTCGAGTTTCGAAACTCCGCTGGATTACTTCCCTTAATCGGCGCTAACGCCAGCGCTATTAATTAATTTCCGTGTTTTTTTGAACTCTGTGCTTTTAAGAGGAATAAGTACTCCTTCAATTTTATCTTACCTTAATCACCATGAACACACAAAGAGTAAATGGCCGAAGAAATGATAAATGAGCAAAAAGAAAATGCCTAAAAAAATGTGCTCTATATTATGACCTTAAACGAAATTAGATGGTCTATAAAGAAGTTAAAATAGGTAAGGTAAATATTTAGAATAAGGGAGCCACCTCCGATTTGGATCACCTTGAAATATGTTGTTAAGGTCATCATTCTCAACAACTTTTTGTTATACATATAATAGTCGGAGTCTTTTAGTTTTCGAGTTATTTGGGGAAAAAGTTATCTTAAGGCTACATAAATTTTCGACATCATTTCGCGTTCAATGAAATGCCGTGTGTGTATATATACATATATCTTGTTTATGTTTCTTACTCAAGTCGTTGACTGTTGTATTTCATGAACAGTATACGACTAACCATTGTAACGTACAGTTATATACATATCAGTTCTCCAAAATGAAATTCTACGAGTTTCTAGCTATAATCACAAAACGCGACGAATTATTGAGTTATTTGTATTCTAAAATGTTATTCGTCAAACAGTAAAATGTTCAGGATGAGAAAGTATTTTAGAAGTAAAGTGTTTAGAGTCATTATGTTTTCATTGTTCTAATCATTATTATAAACAATGAACAAACCGTAAAAGAAAGCGATTAACATGCAATTTTAAAATCAGTGCATTACATGGAACCTGGTTCTCAAAAGAAAATTTAAATATTGATGTAGTTTGTTGATTAATTTGCTATATTTTAATGATAAATACTCCTAAGCAAAGATTTCTCGAAGTAGAACTTACTATTTCATCTTCTACATGTGTTTTCAAAGCACCTAAAAAAGTCCGTCCTAAAGGGGTTTGTGCTTATTAAACCCCCCCCCCCCCCACACACACACAACCAATACAGGAAACCCTAGTTGCGATTTATTCACTTTTGGAAATATTGACAGTAAAGCGTGCTATTTTTTCAAATATCTCGAAAACTAAAAGAGTCCGACTATCACACGTATAACAAGAAGTTGTTCAGAATGATGACCTTGACAACATATTTCAAGGTGATCGAAATCGGAGGTGGCTCCCTTATTCTATATATTTACCATAGGTAATTATGCAGCATCACAATGTATTGTATAGTAATGTTATGCAGGTTTTAAGCGTCGATCGTTGTTTACTAAAGATTTATTTACAAAAACGTATGTGAAAGTTTTTGCTTTATATCTCTTAAACTGTTCATTTCAAGAAAAAATGTTTCGAATAAAACACGAAGCTCTTGAAAAACTCTATAAAAAAGTTATGTACACTTCTTATGTAGACCTATTATTTTAACTGTTATGATCAAAACAGTAATTTAAAAGAGTTTCTTTTTTCCTAGCTGATCCGAACGTGCGACGGAACACAATACGAGGAGGATTTCGTAGGTAGTTTATGATGGGTCCGGGACTAACAGTTATTTTTGAAAGACAGTTTTTAGCCATCACCGGTAATTTAGTTTTACATTTTTTCGAACAATGCCTTTAGAATTTCTAACTTTCGTTTCGTCTTCAATAACTACTTCCGTCATAAACGGGGTTTTTCCCGATGGGTACCGAGGACGGGCCTCGGTCCTTTCGTAGCGGTACTTTGGACAACGTGCGTGTCACCTGGAGGGAAAAACCCCGGCGTTGCCGACCTTCAAGATCCTCCCGTACTTATCGGTATTTTTCCCACCCTCTTCCAAAAAAGGCGCGCTAAGGGCGCAAGAGAGGGTGGGCCCAACGTCAAGGGGCATGCTGATTGGAAAATCGACGTTTCGAAGGAAAACCAATGAGCATGCTTCCTTACACTTCCGATGTTACGAGGAAGTTAAAATGAGAACGTCTCATTAGATTAAAATCAACAAGTCACTCGGTCGGACATAAGATTCAAAATAATAAGTCACTCGGTCGGACATAAATTAGAATTGAAAGGAATAAGTCAATCGTTTCGGACTTAGAGTTTCATAGCGTCAACGTTTCGGACGCACTTATTAAAGTTTTCAAGGCATCATTCGTATCGGATGCATTTAATCATTGGTCTTAACGTTAATTCGTTTTGATCAAACTCGTGTCCGGTTAAAATTCACCGCCATTTACACGGCTCGACCATTTTTTAATCGGACGCAGCTGCTGATAGTACGCGAATCAGCACACTAGCTGTATCTAAACCCAAGTAACTCTACGTATACTGAACACGGGCAAATCGGTGGTAATGGACTTATAGTAAAAATCGAGGCGAAAAACCAATTTCTACCTTTCTGGTTAGTTAAGTTATACACGCACCTACAATATGCAAAAATTACGTATTATCGATACTTTGTTTGCGTATAACTTTTAAGTAAACAACGACCGATACCTAAAACCCGTCAAACATTACTTAGGGAGATGTCATTGACAACATATATGAAAGTTATTAAAATCGGGGGGTGATCCGTTATACGGTATAATTATAATTTATTAAACGGTGTTATTACAAACGATTTTAGTGTATATTTGAAATTTCTTTTTCCACCACCAACATACCTTACTCTACTCGGTAGCGCTGTTAGGTATTACTTCAGGAGGAGTAAATTAAGTGTCAGCGTCCTGACTACGGCCATCACAGCCGTGTAACATCGCCATGTCGCGGTTCAGCCACTATCCACACAATGTGTTTCCACCGATCGACTCAAAGGTGACTCTAGGCTGTCGAAAACCGTGAAAATACATATACCGAACCCCTCCGATATTCGCACTCAGGTCTTTTGAGTGCTTAGGTAGATATCCTAGAGCTCAGACCAGTCCTGATAATTAACAATTAATTGGAAATTTTGTTAATAGTAATATTTCTGCTTATTTTTAACGTTTATACTGATAAAAATGAAAAAGCAAAATGTATTAGCTGTACATAGATATCATTATAAGTTTCTATAATTCAATTCTTGTGTCATGCAAACATATTACATATTATGCAACACTCCAGGATTCAACGACTTTTAACTTGTTTTATAATTACTCGTGAATTATAAAGTCACATAAATTCTTCAGAGTGGCGGAGGAAAAGAGAAAAGGGAAAGGAGAAAGATTACCCAAAAAAGATGTTTGTGTAGCAGTAAAAGCCTTTAAAACTGGCACTTTGTTACAAGTTGCTAGCAAAAAGTTCCAGGTGGTAAAATTAATTTAAGAGAAAGGAATCCATTGTAACTGATTAAATGAATTTATTATAAATAAAATTTTTATTTTATATAGTATTATCATCCAAATTTCTTTTATTAGATGATGCAAATAATTACGGTAATACATACTTAAAGTTTGGGACAGTAATGATTAATGGCTAGAACATATTAATATTGTTTAATTACTAGAAGATATGAACATTTTTAGATTTTAATTAATTTAAAATTTTTTCTTTCACAAATTTTTATTATTTCATCTGAAAATAAAAGTTTTACCCTCTCAGCTAAACACATTTAGTCATAATTTTACATTGTGTAAATATAAAAGAAACTGCAGTTATCTTAATGCTTTGTAGGGACATTTACCTTATCCAACTATGCAACTCACAAAGTGACCTGTCCGGTAGTTTTTACTTCAAACTAACAGCAGTAAACGCGCTTATTCACTTTAAATTTAGAATTTTATCAAGTAATAAATCATTTTAATTATTAAAATGTTCATTTATACAATCTTGTAATTAATCACGATTCTTGAGATAGATTTTAAAAGATATGCTTTAATGTTGCAAATAATGTGGGATATTTCATTTTTCAATTACAGTGCAAATTATTATTACTCACGATTTTCTAAAATTTGAACAAAGGAATGTATTTTTATTTTTTCACGAGTGATAATAATATGACAACAATAAACAAGTTTATTCGGTTTTAGTCTCCTTACTACACTCTATAAACATACAATGGAAAGTTGTAATTACAAAAGTTAGAACATGTTTTAGATGATCTTTTTAACAGTAAGACGAAAATGGCTGTTTAATGATTAATATTATATAATTTGTCGAACAAAAGTATTTATCAAACAGAATTTTACGTTATTACCGTTAAAATAATTAGAAATAACAAAACAATGTTTATATTCTTCAACTGCGCAAACAAAAACTAAAAGCTCTCTAATGATTAGTAAAATTTTTATAATTATAATGATTGATGGGGATTGTGCATAGTAATTGGCATTTTCACAGTTCAGTCATTTTTACAGTTGATCATAACAATTAGTATGCCAGTTATCATAAAGCCGTAACCTCGAATTAGTTGTTTATTTCCTTATTAATCGCTGTGAAGTACATAAATTTTGTGACACTCATTACAGTTACAGTTCTCATTAATTAAAAATATGTGCAAATAATATTTGTTACAACGTTACACATTTTAGACTAGTAAGTTACATCGATTCGGTAAAAATGGAATTTGGATTTCATGTGGAATACAACATGAAAATTATGAGAAAATATGATTGTATTCGAAACAGAAATATTTAAGTCGTGGAAATACATGTAAATACATTTCACTATGCAAGAACTGCATCACACTATATTTCTTATTCTTCTAATAAAAGAGTCAAATATTGTATAGGGGTCAATATCAGTATGCGGCACTCTAAATGTACATATATTCTTCCGACATTGACGATAAAATGCAAAATTTCCTTAAAGTGGTAAAATACAAGAATTTCGCAGCACATTATTTTACGTAGCATATTTGCAACACAATGCCAAGCAGGGTTAATTGTTCCGCAGACTGTTATGCCAGTAGAGTTTTTACTTTGTGGATTTAATAATCCTTATAGTGGACCGAATGAAGGATAAAAAGCGAGCCGGGACATTACCGAGAGACGGAAACTAGAACAAACGAGTTCAGGGTTCGTCTTAAAAATGTTACCTGGAGGGTTGCTTAATAAACGCGACAACCGGTTCAAAATAACAACGCCGTCAGTTTTAATTCTGGCAGCGAGTGTCGCGTGTCCCTTTCGGTGTCAAAATCTGTAGAACCAGAGAGCAACTTTACCGGGAAGTTTATTGGAAGGATGGAGAGTTAATTAAACGAATAAATAACGTAACAAAGGCTCCACGAGCGGTTGTAAAGGGAACAGGGAGAATAGGACAATTTCGCGTTCCTCTTTCGAGGATGTCGCTCGGCAAATATACGTGTATACATATATATTCTGTTCCATCACCACCCCTTCTGCACTCTAATTCATCCTTTTACCTTCTTCCTGCACCGTGCGATGTTCCGCGATCCCCTTCCTTCTTCTGTCCTCTTAATTTTCTCACTGTTATTGTTTTCGCGTTCCCTTTTTACGCCCCGTTCGGAGCAACGGAGAAGAACACGTCGCTGGTGTTGGTTTTATAGACGGACTTGTTAATTAAAAAATCACCCCCCGCTGTTATTTATTCATTCGCTTGACGGTGATTGACGGTAACTTCTAAAGGAGTCCGTTTTACTGCAAAATTAAGGAAAAAGCTATTCTTTAGATGGTGAAGCATAGTCAAGTACACTTTCGTAAATGTTATTAATTCCTGTTGATTAAATTTTAAACTGTTTTAGTAGCATTATTCGATGATAATAATAATTATAGTAGACGTAGGTAACAGTACAGGGTAACTTTTATTATTGGAAAGATAACCCTATCATTGTGATTGATATTAATGTACTAATATATAATAATTTATTAATGCGACCCATGTTTCTAAATAATAAAAAAACTTTTTCTGTTTATTATAATTGTTCGAAAATACATGCATAAATCTGATACACAAATGTTCCTTTTCCAATTTTTCTTTAAAAATAAGCATAGTGACTGAACGTGTCCCTTGAACAAATTTTTGAAAATTTGAACAACGAAATATTAAATAAATTTAATTTAGCATCTGATATAACGCAAGAATTTTTAATTTGATTAAAATATAGTAAACGAGACATTATAACATAAAGTTTATCTTGTTTTTAAGAAAATAACTATTTACGAATAATGTGGTACGATAAAACTTAATTTTATTTAATATTACTTTATTTAAGTTTTGCTTTATAAATCTTATCGTTAAATATTACGTATCTACATTCAGTCCTACATGTCTTGTACTATAGTTAACAACGCCATATTTGTTTTTTAAAAAAATTGCAGAAGAAATTTGTGAACCAGTCATACAAGTCTCTTTATTATAATATTTGGATTCAAGAAAATATTTGTGTTACATAAAAATGAATGCCAGAAAATGGAATATTGTTTTAATTTCTGTGGCTTAACACCTTAAGTTGAAAACATAACATCTATTATAAGTATAAAATTTGTAATGCGTATTCACCAGTTAAATTAAGAATTATTACTATAGTTTAGAAAATGTCACAAAAATATCCTAAAATATATTTCCATTTTTTGAATGTTAATTTTGATTATTGCGTATTTCTGTTTCAGGTGAGTAATTCGTAACAGTTCAGTAATTGTTTAAACACCGATGGCGCGGCGGTAAGTCGATGTACATGCATTCGTATCAATTAAAACAGTTTTTACCAGCAATTGACGTATAAAATGAAGTTCGACCAGCAAGAAAACTGGCAGCTGTGTAATATCTATCACCTCGTAAATTCACTGTCGGTCGTCGTTAGTTTCATCTCGACGTGAAAATGGAACGAAGGCTCGGTTCAGGCTGTTGTGCGTAAATCATTAGCTTTATCAGCTCCATCCAATTCGTGCCTCCGCTTTATCTATCGGGATAACTGGTCGCTCAACGAAAAAGCCAATAAAAAATGCTTAAAACAATGGAGGACTCAGTGTAAGGGCCTATTTCGTCGCATGCGCCGTATTTTAAAAATAACGAAGCAACGATGCTCCAATATACCGCACTCAACAAATCTATAACAAGTTGATCGTAACCATTTTTTATGATCGATTTTTTTCGTGTTGATTAATTAAGAGTATGAACTTTTTTAAATCTTGTTTTCTTGTCTTCAAAATAGCGCAAATTTTGTTTAAAAACTAATAAATGTAAGAAAATTATTATACGCAATGTTAACTTAATCGTTTCTTATTTTTTTTTTTTTTTGATAAACGAAATTCTAAAATCGCGTATATTAGAGAACTTATTACAGTACTATTCACATTAACCAGTTAGTCGTGGTGACCTCTTTATAAGGTGTGTACTTGAATCATGTCGCAAAAATGAAGCGATGACGAATATACTCATCAAACATAGAGTTTGCATAGCTGTCATAATATTGAATTAAGTTGTAATTAAATAACTGTTCTATTTTTGACTGGGACTGATTCACTTTCTCCGATAATGAAAATATGTCTTTTGAAAAACATAATCATCGCATATACAGTACAAACTGATTAGTTGTTTGACTGCAAATCTCACAACAATGTGTAAAACTAGAAAAAATCTGTTGACATAATTTGAGTGATCTTCCAAATGATGTAGAACAAAACTGTCCTTGCAAGGATATAAAACTATTTTTATTACACACTCGGATTTATCAACTCATTTAGTTTTGTGTGCATGAAAACGGACATCAGGCACAAATAATAGTAAAAATACTAATAGATAGCTGATATTGTTTAACAAGACATTTGTATAATGAGCATGGTACGTCATTTATTAATATAAGTTTAGGCTAAAACAAAACATGACTCTTAAATGGTTTCAATGATGATTACAAAAAAGGAATAAAACATTTAGAAAGAAAAAAGCAATTACTTCGTTCATAGCGTATAAAATTCTTTCATAACAATAATTTATATTTTTTATTTGTTCGTTTTATTTTATCTTGGCCTTAAAATATTTCAAATATTTTGTAATTTGCAAATATATTTTATTTTCGACTAAAATTACAATTTAACTAGCCAATGGAAAGCACTTTCTACGCGTGACGAATGTCATAGCTCCATGATGAATATACTCGTCAATCACAGCTAACTGGTGAAATACAAACAAACAAAAAATTTATGTCACAGATTGCTTCGTGTAGATATAACATTGTGTAATGTCGTGTACATATGGTATTATTCAATTTTCTAATAACAGTAACATTTTTGACAACGTGGGTCATTCTTTCTCATAACTATATGGAAATTATCAAATATTTTTACTTTTTTTTTCTACGTAATTTTCACGCAATCTCATCGTCTAAATGTTGAACTAAAATTCAGTGATAGTGTTAGAAACATAACAATAAGGAAAGTAATCCTGTTATATTTAAACAAATCTATGATGCTCTTTAATTTATCATTATATATGTGATAATACAATAGAATTTTAAAGTACTTTGTTTCAATAACACATTTTCAATGAAGAAAGTAATCCTTGAAAAGATTCATACTGTTCATCGGTTAATGAAGAAACAGTGCTAAGAAAATGAATTACTAAGGAATCTCCGTATTGCTAATTCGATTTAAGGCTGTCTTTTTGTAAAACTGAGTATATTTCGAACAAAAACAATTAAAAAGAAACTGTTGGAATAGTTTTGTCTAAATAGAGCAATATTTGAAGATACATCAAAGATTTATATAAAATGCCCACAAAAATGTTTTAGTTAGTCTAATTTTCGGTAAAGAATGCTTCATATACATTTATTTTTTTTTGTTTATTGTGATTAAATAATAATAAGGAAAAGTATTATTCGAAATGATCAGTCCAAATTTGAAACCATAAAGTGTTATTTGAAATAATGATTGCTAACATCTGTTAGAAAAAGTATTACAATTGATAACTTCACTTATTAGTATGCTTCAAATAAATATTTTCAATATACGTAATATTTATCGCTGTATGCTTTAATAAGTATTTCCAGCATTTTTTATGAGTGCTCAGTATAGTTTAACTCTGAAACTATCAAAGCAATTAAATGATCGTTTTACAAGTTCTTATTCTACGTTAAAAAATTTATTAAGCTAGTTTTTTTAAAATCTGTGTTGATTTTCATCAAGATAGAAAATTAATTTATGTTTTATTGTTTGTTTTTTCATTTTTCAACTATATTTTTAGTTTTAACGGAACTGTGCCGGTAGGTTTAGCGTTAAAACTGATCAAGGTGAAAAAGTTGGAAAGAATTGTTTTGAACTCGGAATTCCACGACTCCGTAACTCGAACTAGTCAGACAAAACATACCGCTATACACGAGGCAGGGTAAATACACTCATTGTTAGAGCATTCACGCATACGTAACCTTCTTTCCGGAGACTCTGCTCGGTAGCAATTCTTTGTTTAAAACACGACTGAAAATCTGGCTAACCAGGCAAATCCTCTTTTCCCGTGGTTCGGAAACGCTTCGGGCGGAAACACTTTGGGAGAACGTGACCACGGACGTCACGGTAATTACAACCTGGGGTCACCACGGTTTTCGACTGTACTTCAACCGTCTCTGTAGAGGCTTTCGCGTGTTCTTTTTCCTCTTTTCCGCTTCTTTATTTTCGCTTTCAACGATAATCTGGAGAACTTTTCAGTTAGAAACCGACAAGCTATACGAACATAAAAACTTCGGTCATTTGAATATTTCTATTGTGTTTTTAATTATTACATCTCTATATAACGTTCAGAGGTACTGGTATTTTCAGAGGAAACGATGTTAATTAATTACTTAATATACTGAGTGTTCCACTTTTTTACCGCCAAATATTTTTGACATATTCTGTTCATAGTAATAAATAAGCCCCTCATTGCACAAATCGATTAACTCTATAAAACAAAAAACGGAGGAAAGCGATGAAATAATGTGCATTGGTTTTTGAAATTCCTTTTATAATATAAATTCAAATTTTTGTAGAATGCATGAATATAGATGTAGCTTTCATCTAAAAGATATTGAATTAGAAGAAAGAATAACCAAATATTTATCGTCAAAGATGTAAAAATAAATGTACTTTATTATTCAGTGGCCAAAAGAATATTTTATGTGTAGGAAAATTTGTGTAAATATAAAAAGTTACGATTATACCAAGTGCTTTTACGCTTAAATTTAAGATTTTTCAAAAAGTGGAGTTAATCAATTTGTGCAGTGAACGCATCAAATAAAGAATCTTATACCAACATAAGGTTTCGAATACTTTATTAAGAAGTTATAACAAAAATATGAAATGACAGCGGCCTTTTTTTCGATATCATATACAGTGTTTTAGTTTCATCTGCATAACTTTACTAGCATATTCTATAAATAAAAATAAGAAGAATGTTTATGTGAACATAGGCTCTTGAATGCATTATTCAAAGTTATTTAAAAAATATGAAAATCGGCAATTATTTCTATCTGGTATTAAAGTAGAAAATCGTTCTATTTTGTACATTTCTTATAATCTTTCAATGAACCATTTAAGTACCTATGTTTATATAACACTTTTGTATCATTTTTAATTATAAAATAATCTGGTATAATTTTACGCATAAAGTTGGACACTGTATGTGCCATAAAAGTACAAAACAGTCCAAAGTCATTTTATACTTTCGTTATAACTTTTTTAAAAAATGTTTAAAATCCTATGTTAATATAATATCTTTCTTATTTTTTCATATGCAATATGTCAGTAATATTTGGCGGTAAAAGTCTGGAATACTCTGTATGTCAGAATTGGGCATTAGGAATGTACGTACTTCTTTATCGCATGTCTTAAGGCTTATATCAGTTTTAAAAATTATCACGTAATTATCTACTAATTATTTCTTACTCTGCTCTTATACTAATCTTATTCAATCCGTCTTATCGTTTTATCTTTCATCATTCTCTTGCCTTCTTCTCTCTGTTTCAAAAATTCTGCTTCTTTCATTGTTTCTCCTTTAGAAGCGAGCGTTATTTGAACATATTTATATTAAAATAATTATTTGAATAATATTTTATTCGTTATTGCGTTCCATCCTCCATGAGATATTCCATCAGAATATATCCTGTTATCATTGGATGTATACATATAATCTACAAATATAATGTAATAAGCAAGGTACACCTTATTAATTCTTAATTAATTTCGTTGTTAGTAAACAAAGTCAAATTTTGTTTGTGTTGATAAATGAAAAGTGGTAAAAAATGTAATATGAATCGTTCATTTTAAGAACTGAGGAAGTCCATTAAAGAGAAATAAAGTTAGTAACCCTGATCAAAATTCAAATTATAAATATAAGTTATAAAATCGTAATAATAAAATTATAATAAAATTTATTAACGTAACTGTACAATTTTTGTCAGATTCTTTATATGAAAATAAATTACTTTTCGTTGCATTATATCTTCTTTTATAAAACAACAAACATTCTGTGGAACGATTAAATACTTCAGCAAAGTAGCATTAAATCTCGTTATTATAGGTAACTACGTAGATTTAATTGAAATATTAACCACTTAATTGACATTAGACAAGATTAACTATTTCTGGATTGAGACAAATCCACTTATTCAACAAAATTTTTATTTTTTCAGACATCACTGATAAACATTATTGAATAATATATGTACATTGTTTAACGTCATAAAATATACAACATTTGTCTATTAGTGTTTACTATTATTTTTGAACGTAGTTAATCGCAGACCTATGACAAGAAATGGACTTCCTGCATTTTCAGAATTAACGGCTCATGTAATTATCCCGAAGAACTTTCGAAATTATGTTACGCAAAGAGAGAGTTTCTTAATTATTACGCGAACTATAGAAGAATTTAGAATTGTTACATTAACCACGGTAGCCAGTTTAAATTATTTAATTACCATCGACGATAAATGAGATAAATTTATTCAAATTGGAAGATTTATTCTTTCTCATACTTATAGAATAAAGATTTTTCAAATTATTGTTCGACGAAAGGATGTTATTCAACGAAGTATTTCTTAAACAAAATTATACCTGCATAGCGCTGTCGCAGTAAATAGCCAGCAGTTCTCTTATAAATATGTAAAAAGTATGTGGCAAGCATACGGAAAAAATGAAAGAAGAAAACGTTTTACCGCGTTTTAGAACCATCAGAATAGCATGTACAAATTTGTCGTGTTTGTATCATTTTTTCCAGAACCAAAGGTGATCTTTAATTTTATTTAAATGAAAAGCTTACTTAATCTTAATTTTAAGTATGTTGCATAATAACCTTAAACGTGAAATATCTAAACTGCTTCTTTTAACGATTAACGTTATTTTGGTACATACATGTATATGCTAAACAACTTAACCTTTACTTTAAGAATTTGATACAAAAATATTAGAAATATATAAATTGTAAAACTTTTTCCATTTTTATTTTTTTACTTATCATATATTTTATTGTTTTTTTATTTATGTATGTAAAAAAAAATGTTAGTCAGTAATTGTGCAGAAAGGTAATTTATTGCTCATTGTTTCTACCGTGAATTGTATTAAGTTAAGGAAATTAAGAAAGACAGGTAATGCGCCTATACCGTGAACATAGTATACCGCACAGTTTATGGTCGTTTGCGAACAATAGAAAATGGCGGATGTAAACGGAAAGCAGAGTCAAAACGCGAAGCGATTATTAAACGGCGATTAAGCCTTCTTCCCTTTCTCACCAACAAGCAGAATTTCATAGGCGGTTCAATAAATTAGGTACGATTCCAAGTCAACTCGCCGCACAGCAATTTACCTGGTAAATTTCTTGCGAGTGCTTGCTAAATGCGAATCAGAAATAAGCGTCGAATCAACGAACCACTACACACAGTGATTGTCTTATGAACGGAGAGAGGAAGAGAATCGAATAGAAAGAGGAAAGACGAGAGAAAGAGGAGTTTGGGGGTGGCTGTGGAGTTCGGTAAAAGTTAAATCTAAGCAAAGTTTACGTTCGCTGGGTCGTTAAAAGTTTTAAGGGATAAAGCAGTCGCTTTATTGAAAGACTCGTTACGGCAGAATTTCAGTCTTGAACCGTTTTGTGATTCATACCGTGGCCGTATAGCGAGTTGAACAGAGACGAATCAGGCCGGCAAGAAAAGGAAGGAAGCTGGCATCTCGAGATTTAACGAAACTCGCGGTGAGAGAGTTTCGTGAAACGGGCCCGAATAATAGTGATTCGGCAAGCTGCCGAATACACAATTAAAAATCCGTGAAACCATCAATGCGACCTAATTTCCAGGCGTGCGAATAGGTCGCCGCGGGTTGTCTTTCAAACGAATTTCAAGCTATCGTAAAAATGGGTTGGAGGAAACAGAACTGGAATCTTTGAAACTCGATTCACAAGGGACGTTTAGCGAGTAACGCACACCGAGTTTTCTGTAACTTCGCCACGATTGTTTTATCGAACTAACCTACAAATTTTCTCATATTTTTGTTGCTGCTTCTTTTGTACTTCAAAAAAGGAACCTACCTTTTTATCAGAATCGTTCGTTTTCTTTATACGGTTGTAATTTGTAAATTACTAACTGTACCGAAATAACATCTGAATCAAAATGCCGTTTCTGTAAATGAAGCTCTGTTTCAAGCATGTCCAACAAATATTTTACCTCGTTTAACAAGCTTTATAATCCAATTGTATCGTACCTTTTAGAATGCGATACATTTGTGAAAGCCAGTTGCATTTATTTTTTTAAATGAATTACTGCGGCTTTGCATACATTGATTTCTTGTACCGTTTTACACAGAGCGGGAATGAATTTTGTGGAACGTGTAGTGTACTCTACACTTGAGACTTTGCAATTTGTAGAATTTTTTACACAAAAATTTAGAAATTGTTTGATTACTTTTTATTTGAAAATTTTCATTTCTGAATGTTCAGATTTCCTAGCTTCCACATTCCAACATTTCGAAATATAAGAATTTCTAAATTTTCAAAATGTTAAATTTTTTAATTTTCTAATTTCATCTCCAAGTTTTCAAATACCTAAATCTCTAAACTACCAAATTTCCAAATCTTCAAAATTGTAAATTTTCAAATTTCCAAATCTTCACATTTCTAAATTTCTGAACCCCGCACTCGTCAAATATTTTCTCCGGTAATCTTAACTTTATATTTAAAAGGTATATCGTAAGATTATTACAAACATAACACTTTACAAATTATTGAATTTTTGTTTTTAATATAGAAATGATTTGCCATTAGTTAAAATACATTTTAAGGATTTGTTTTGACAGATTATACGGTTTTACAGCTGACTACGGTTATAGAATTTTATTTTGAACACTCCACCGTTAATCCATATTGAACTAGTTCATCGTTGTTATTTTTACATGCTAAATTGGTATCACGATTTTAAGAGCTTGACTTTGTGAGGCCAAAAATGGCATCACCTACAAGATAAAAATAAAGTAACTATAATTACTTTAAATTTCCTCCATGACTTTTGTACCATTTTGTTATAAGAATGATACATAGTTTAGTTTGTGTACTGTAAATTAGCAGCAATAAGCATCTATAAAACTGTCATTTTAAAAAATACATAAACACATTTGAAAAACATAGATTTATCTGCAAATGAATAGTGATTAATTTTTTACAGTTTATAAATTTTCGTAGAAATACACCTACGTTGAAGAATTTTCAAATTCAGTTGTCTCATAATTGATCCAAAATATGAAAAAAAAGATATTTTTTGACTAACATGACCATAGGGTCCTTGCATATACAAGATGCAAGGTCTCCAAAAAATCATACTATAAGTACCCAAATGGGGATTCTACATGCTAGATTAAGTCGACAAATGGTGATTTTATATGCTAAATTAGTATATTTTAAACAATATTTTAAATTATATCTTTTCATGATCTCATTTATTTTCCTCAGAAATGAATTTCAACATTCATTAAAATATTTGTCAAAAATATGTTTACAGCTAAAAAAAAATAATTTTTATAACTTTTCCATTAATTTAATAATTAATGAATGCTCTAAATCAATAATTATAAATATTATTACCATTAAACTATTTTATTAGTCATTACTTTTTATCGTAATGATAATGTACGAATGTGTAACATATAGATTTAAGGTGAAGGTACCAGTAGCTGACACTTTAAGGAATTTTTTGTCTATTTGATCACATACCTCATGCTAAGTTCACTTTATGGAAAATTTATGATTAGCAGTCGCTGCACAAACTATTCTTCTATTATATTACAAGTATTAATTCCCGATGGCGGTTGTAAATATTTTTTCTTTTTTTTTTCTAAACATAAAATTTGATTCAATAGTTGACACCCAGCGAAAACAAAAAATTTAGTAGTAGTAGACATCCTTTTGTGTCAGTAGTTGACATAGGGAGAAAATCCAATTAATGAACTAGTCTTGATAATGTATGAATACAGAATTTTATTGAACGTTTAAAAAATATTATTCTTCAGTAAGTTTACAAAAGAAATATTCAATAATTAGAAGTTACTTTCACAAAAAATCTAAGTTAGTTTGGTAACTGAATACACATTTCTGGTTCTACTCATTTTAATGGGTTCGTTGATACGAAACAGCACTGTTTCCTAATCATAATCTAGCTTATCCATTCTTTCTGGCCACTTTCACAGTCTACCACACTTTGCCATTACTGAAATGGTTGCAGTCGTTTCAGACACAGCAATTATAACTCCAGGGAGCAACTCTTTTTCGTAGGAAAATACAAAAATATAGTCACTTCTGTATAATTTATGAAGTTATCCTTCGTCGAAGGCATCTCAAATATGACAGAGGAACAAAGTGAATAGTTGACACGTAGTAATTTAATAGTTGACACCCCATGTCAACTACTGAATAATAGACGATTACAAGTTTCAATAGTTGACACGGAGTGAATTTAAACAATTTAGCATTGTTTGTTGCCAATTTTAATAAATAAACCTCTTTTTGAGTTTCAAACAACATAAACGAATGTCTTTTTTATTCACAATGATAAAATAATACAAACTTGCAATACTTACATTTTAACCAAACCTTAGCGATTTATATAAGAAAACACTAAAAAATCGTAAGAGCAGGGCGCAAGTTTGATTAATCGGTTGATATGACACTTTTGAATGGCAGATATGGGCAGTAGTTCGCAATTAAGCAGCTGAAGTGCGACAGTATACAGATTAATAAGGTTTGATGTATTCCAACTTGTGGTTTCCTTATTTCTTTACTTTTTTTGAAAAAGTGTCAAGTACTGGTACAGTGTCAACTACTGGTGCTCTTACCTTAGTTGAGAATATGATTTCAAAAATTTTCAAACCGAATTGATTTAAAAACGAAATCGGATGTGCAGAAATGTTTTTTTCTTTTTTCGTCTTATTTCTGCATGTACACTCAGTATTCTATCCTTTGTACCACAAATTTTGAAACACCCTTTATATATGTATAACGTATACAGGTAGCTGAATTTTGTCAAAATTTATGTTTATTAACTCACGAATTTAATACCGGATAAGTACTGTATTGCCTCGAAACAAGCAACAGTTTTGAGCTTCGAAATTAGCAAATTTCTATCCCCACTTCTTTGATTGAAGTCCGCCGCCGAGTGAGAGATTCGAGACGGAGTGAGAGATCCGTGAAACCCAAGATCTAATAATTTTTACGGTTGACCGAACAGTTTAGTGATAAGAGGACAGAACATGTATATTGTTTTCTCACTCTAACACACAGCGAATTAAAAAAACAAAAGCAAGCCGAATAGCGTACTACCTTCGAAATAAGCAACTGGCCGGTCCCAAGCGTGTTGCTTATTTCGAGGCAATACTGTACAGTTTATTCTTAGGATAAATTTTCGAAACTGTTCAGAATCTTCTGAAAATATGATTAGGTTAGATTGAGGATATGAATTATATCAATTATGAGTACGAATGTTGACTTTTATTATTTATTGCTCATTCTTATATAATATAGTATTATTTTGCAGCAAAAAGTGTTTTCGAATGTGCACAAATATCTGTTATCTTTACTTTTCTCAGAAATATCATTTAGCAGTTAATATTTTTTTCCTCTAAACGATAATATTAACCGTGAAGTACGACACGTGTTTTGAATAGTTTACAAAATGAAACGTTACCTTTTAAAACAGTATTAAACAGTATTAAATTTAATTTTTCCAGTTTTGAACAGGAAAACAGTACCTTTTGTATAGTTGAATTTTTTAATTCTCAAATACTCTACAAACAATTTGTACATACTACGATGTATACTAACTTGATGTGTTACTCGATTGTGTATTAAGGATTACCTGTGAATGGTATTCATACATATGTATGTGCACGTACATATGGAAAATATCCGTGTATAGAAATTTTAAAACGAAATCATTGTTACCTCACCGTTTGTCGTTTCTCTTATTGTTCACAGAAATTAGAGTCACTAAAAGTGATGAAAAAATTATGAAATTATAAACTTTCATACATGTACTAAAAATCATTTAAAGTTGTTATAATAAAACTCTTCATATTTCAAAATTTTCTTTACAAATCTCTCATTTAATAGCTTTGACGTCAGTACTCAATGAGGAAAATACTGGCTTGTAGCAGCAGTTGACAAATTGTAAATATTTCTTGATATTTTTTATAACTGTGATCTTATTAACAGTTCTTGCAATTTTTACAGATGCATAAAGTTTGACCGTATTTTATAAAGTAAACCAAACGTTGTTCAATAAGCGCATCTTTTTGTAACATCTATTGGTCACAACATAGTTTAATCATAATTAGATGTGAGAATGGCAATTGTAATGTACTGTTTATGAACGTCAGTTTCTTTACGTAAACAATTCACTTTTCAAATTGAAAAGTCGCAACTTTTAGTAATTTTATTTATTTTCAGTTAATAATACATGTTTAACTTAAGTCATAATTTTGTATAACTAAATTATTATTTTAAAATATCATGCATAATATTCTAGTCAATGAACGTACAAAAAAATCCAGATTTTGCTTTGAATAGCCATTTCTGGATTACAGGACGAGAAGAAGATGTCAAATAAAGTGACCAGATCGAAATCTGCCGGATAACGTCTAACAGAATCCACAAATATGTAGAAGGGAGATCGATGCTGTGTAAATAAAACCGCATCTTGAGCATAAAAATCGTTTTATCGAAAGAGTTTTATATCTGGGATAAGTACCGAGGCAAGAACATGATATCTGGAAACCTAAATAAACACGTTGAAATACCAATATCTTAATCTTGTCAATCCTAATCTTCTCACTGTTAACGTTGATTACACAGTGTAACATAAAATATAAGCATTATTAATCAAATATAAATTTATTTCATATTTGATGTCTGATATTTAAACATATTAGTGAACTACAAAGAAATACTAGGAAATCGTATCCGTGTTTTTGATTGGTTGCCGTCATACTGATTTAAATCGGAAGAAAGAAAAAAAATAATTTATTTAGAAACAGAGCGCATTAGGAACGTCAAGTGACTGCAAAACTCAAATTTGTTTGTATGAAAACGAATTTCTATAAAATAATAACAGGATAAATGTTTTCATCGATTTGATATGCAGTATTAAAATTTATACGATTATAATATTATTTTCTTCATTAATTTTATAGAAAACAGAAATTATTACTGTCTTAATTTATATTTTATAATAGTAGAGATTAACCATTGGTTTAAGGAATGGGATTAAAGTGCATATTTGAAAACGATATTTATTTTTAAACATAAAATGTTAATATTGAAGCCAGTTTTTATAATATCGATTTTGTAACCACTTCGTTAGAAGTATCTTCTTGCTTTCTGTTTGGTATTTCTTTTTATAGAACAAATATATTTAGCAATACTCGCATCTTTTTTTCTTCTATGTTTATTAAAATTGATTTTGTAACATATTAGATTTTAGTACTTCATATATTAAATCGATAAGAACATTTGTTTTGCTATTTTATCATGGAAATTTTGCATACAAATAAATTTGAATTTTACCGCCATTTGAGGTTACATCAAGCTTAGGTCAATACGGTGAACATTTTCCTGTCGCTCCCTCAAGAATCACTTAAGTAAATATTCATGCTCACAGATATATACATATATGCTTATATACACTCGGGTGTAGCGTAGATTTCCTTTAGATAAAAAGACATATGTTTCAAACTCTTGAATTCACAAATTTTTTAATTTTTGTTTCCAAATTTTTAAAGTTTCAAATTTTCAAATTTACCGATTTCTAAATATAAAAATTCTCAAATTTCACCATTCCTAAAACTCTAGACTCCAAAGTCTCTAGACGTGAAAATCCTCAGGTCCCAAAATCCTTAGATTCAAAAATTCAAGATTCATAATCCCTAAATCCTTCAATCCCTAATTTTCCCAATTTCTAGATTCCTCACTTTCTAGATCCCTCTATCCCTATATCATCCAATCTCTCAGTTCTTAGAGTCATCAATTCCTTGATCTCTCAATCCCTGGATCTTCTGACTTCTAGGCCACCAATCTTTAGATCCTCAATTCCTATATCTCCTAATTCCCAAATTCTCTAATCCCTATATTCCCCAATTTCTAGATATTTCAATCGTTAGAATCCTCGATTCCTAGGTTTCCCGATTCCTAGATTCACCAATCCCTAAACTCCCCAAACTCTAGACTTCCAAATCCTTAGATTCCACAAATTTCTCAGGCTTCAAATTCCTACATTCCCATATCCAAAAACTATCAATTTCCCAAATATTTCTAAAAATGCACGAATGGTAAACCTTTTCAGCCATAGTTAACATATGTTTCCTAGAGAAGCTAAATTTGCTCTTAACTGTACATACTTTCAAAGTCGTTTCCCGAAATTTGATCACAGTACAGTTTTTGAAGTGGCAAATACGATTAACCATATCACCACATGCAATATCACAGAATCATTATGCACTAATGCATAAAAATTAAGTGTATTGTAATTATTGTAGTCCAAACGGCAATAAATTTTCGCATATACAAGATAGTTGTGTATTACCGGAAATGAAAATGGCAACGAAAAATACAATGCAATAACCAAACTCGATTTGGTTGTTTTCTCGATTGCTAGCATAAATAAATAGAGAAGCAAAAGCACCACCTGTCAAATTGATTTATTTGATAAATGATTGAGTAATTATCGTCAGTATCATGTGGAAAATGTTAAAATGTTTAACGATGCTCGATCGCGACATGATGAATTAAATCTGTGAAAATTTGTGACACGATCGTACACTAATCAGCGAACACATTATTACTGGGGCATTAATTTATCAGGAGCGACAGCTCGGTATCCTCATCTGCTGGAAACGGGCTAACGCAATTTTATTTGCATGTTCAATGATTCGTGAAAAATATTCTCATAAACACTTGGACTTTGCTATTTTGGTGCTTGAGATCCGTGACTCATTCGAAACACGAGACACACGTCGTCGCGTTGAAGAACTTTCTCACTTTCCCTCTCTTCGGCCGTGGTCGTTCGTTCTCTTCTAGGAGAAGAGAGTATGTTTAGAAGATTGCGGAATGCACATGTCACTCCTACCACCCACTACTCGCGAAAGTTAGCATGGTAGCTTCGGATAGAGTCGAATTACCGACTTGGTATTCATTCGTCACGTTTTAAGCGAAGGTTCCGGTTTATTACGTTTAAAAGCAGGTTTAGGAATTATTTATGAGAAAATTATTACAATGTATGAAATATACACGTATATTAATCATATTTTACATTGCAAAATGTATATTAATCAATTAACAGCAGAGTGTAGTTTTGAAAATCCATTGCGGTATGCGGAGTTAAGATCAAGCAATGAGACATATACACGTCGACCGCAGGCCAAATGCCCCTACTATAAATTGCAAAGTAAAATGAGGAAAGATTACATGTTTATCTGATATAAAATTAACAACACACAAAACAAATAATATTAAGAAATTCAGTTGATTTCAGGGTAGTGTTTTTTAAAAATGTGATTTTTTTGTGAAATATCCGATATACACAGTAAAATATACAAAACGATTCTGAGCGTATCAGATACATTAGAAAAAATAATCAACTCAGTTTGTAAAAAGTAATACATTGTTCGGGGAATATCCAGTATATCATCAAGAATAATCAACCTTTTTTCTATAAAATACATGTAAAATACATTGCAGTTCTATTGGTAATATAAAAGAAACTATACTACCAAACGACTCTATTATTTTATTTTATTGAAATTTTGAGTTTTTATTTTACAAGACGTGAACACATGTCAACAGCACCAAAATACAATTGTAGATTGCCGTGACAACCACAGTTAACCAGTTAATATTATTTATTAAACACATTATACATCATGAAAATATACTTCTAAGAAAAGTTTTCCGAGTATAAATAATCGAGTTTAACAATTTTGTTTTATTTACAAATTTGTTTTTCGTAAATTTGACTGCAGAAACGGTGTTGCAAAATATGTATTTATTTAATGATCGTAAGGAAAGTTAATGTACTTCTCTGTTGTAAATATTTATCAAAGAATGCACATTGCACTTTTAATGATTTTGATAGAAGTTCTTACTAAAAAACATATCGAAATGTTTACTTGACTTTCTGTGAAAAACAGTGGAGCTCATTGGAATTTGAACCTGGGCCATCAGAACAATAGCCAGCTGTGAAACTGACTTCACTAGCATATCTACCGATATCAATATGTTTCGTTATGTATTATAATAGTAATTAATCAGTCTCGGATCTTGAGTCCATGGGAAAATTTAAGCAGTACATATTTCTACAGATTTTAGTCCCTTAATGTTTATGCTCAATATACATTTTGGAGCAAATCTAGCTTCCCTAGGGATAGTATAGTAGTCTCCCGTTCACTGATTTTGAGGGATTCAGGAGGATTTGAACATTTAGCGCTGGATTATCTGTGGTGATAGAAGTTTGGAAACTTTAGGCTCTGAGAATCTAGGGATATGGGGATTTAGAAATTTAGGAACATAAGAATTTGTCAATTCAAAGATTGGGAACCTAAGGATTTGTCGATATGAAAATTTGAAAATTAAAATATTTGGTAGTAAAGCGATTTCAAATACTAGACATTTGAACACTTAGGGAACTCAAGAATTTGGAAATGTATAAACGTTGTTATTTGAGAATTTGAGAATTTACAAAATTTGAGGAATTGAGAAGTTATAAATTTTGAAATTAGACAATTTGAAGGTATGAACATTTGAGAACTTAAAAATTATTTACGTATGTCTTATCCAGAGGAAGACCATTTTGCGCCTTGTGTACAAGGTCTGCTCTCTGCACAAGGTATACCAAACAGTTTGGGTCAAATTTGAAAGATATGCAGTTCCAATTAAAATCAACAAGAAAGTCTTAATTAATATGTGTTCAAATATCATTAATTGCGGAGTTACAAGATGCTTTCAACATCGAACTTGTATCTGAACAGCCTCCGACGCGTTTCTATGTAAATCCTCTCGAAGAAGTCATCAGGGCAAGCAAAGTAAACACAGTACTAGCACTACGTAATCGCAGATAAACGCTGTAATTCAGCGACAGTAAGTAGACTATAGTTACTTCATTTACTATTACCACGCCTGCGTGTTTGCACAGTTATTCATCAGTTTATTTTCCTATCATTTGGTAATTATCGTTCATTACTATACAAATTTCGAAATAACTGTGCAATAAGATAAGATACTTTAAGACATTTTATATTGTGTAAACAATTTTATTATAAACAATATATAATATATTTTTAACACGTTTAATTCACCTCACATAACTAACAATAAATGTCAGAAATTGTATTATATTTTGAAAGTCGCATGTCACAGACACAGTCTATTTAAGTAGGTTTTCGAATTTTCGTCCGCCATAATGGATCCGCCATATTGAATTTTGATTTCAGATTTACATTCAGCAACGTAAAAAACCGATATATTAAAAAGATCGAACAGTTAAAAAATATAGTTTTACAAGGTGTTTCATGCGTAGTGCCAAGCGAGCGCGGCAATTTAGGAGTTGTTTGCCCCCCAAATATTTATATAAAAAAAAAAGAAAAAAATACGTGTTCCCTAATTAGTTTTCCTCCTGAAGTTTTAATAGATTTTACTTTGATTAGATCAAAACTGATTTTTTGCAGCAAGAAATTGGTCACTTTAGGGGTGCTTCACCCCCTAATTTTCACTCCCCTTGCAACATACCTAGGCCAATTTTTGTCTTCTATCGAAAGATACTTCCATACCAAAAATCATCAAAATTGCTTCAATGGTCTCAAACATATCACAATTTTTCCATTTTACCCTCAAATTTTGGGGGGTTGTTTCATACCCTAAATATGTTTTACCGCAGATAAAAAAAATACGTGTCCCTTAATTTTCCATGTACTCTAACATATCCAAATTTCAGCAAAATCGGAGAGTAACACTTCCGAAGGTTTACTTGTAAGAGATATATAATGCCTTTATCATATTATACTTTGCATATTGAATATTATTCATAATATTTATTTCAATTTTCTTCCACCTTTGAAGAACCACATTCAGTAAACATTCTTATAGTCCTTTTATTCGTTATTTTTTAGTTTTATTCTTTTTTTCATTTCTTTTAATATCATTATTTTTTTGTATTACATATAGAATCAATTCAAAATATTAAAAAATAAAATATTAAATTGTTCACTGAATATATTTACTCGATATGAATCAACGATGGACTTATTTCCCGATTTTTTCGATCAATTATTTCATTGACGGATTATCATTTTTGGTAGATATTGACAAAGTACGTTAATTAACAGAGTTTTGCTAACGATGACGTTCCATCGCCTACATGTATTTTCAAAGATATTGATGACTGAAAACAATTCTCTATTGAATTTATTGAAGTTATTTTATCCATTCAGTTTTGGTCGTTTACAACTGAATCAGTTTTTTTAATTAATTTGTATCAGTATTCAATCTCCTGGAAGTTATTTGATACATCGTATAATATTTCAATTAAATTTGTATGAGGAATATTCATTGTTTATTTTTAGCAGACAATTTTTACACCATTTTTTATGTTTATTTTTTCTAACTTTTTTTATTGGACAAATTGCAACAGCTAATAACAGCTGAGATGGCCAACTTTAGTAATTTGTAAAGTAATAAATGTTGTATTGTTTATTATATTATTATATATTATTAGAATATTTATTGTTTTGTATTGTAAATTATATTTTTTGTATTTTATTTGTGTTGAAGATCGATAATCGATATTATAGGATCGATCTACGTTCGGAATATAGGTGACGGTACTTAAAAAAAAATATATGTGCTTTACATATCTTTTTTTCATTCTGATTTTCATATTTGATTAATAGTATATTTTTTTAGTATTTTATAAAAGTCTTATTTATTTAAATATACTAATTTGTTACATAACAACTCTATTTTCTTTTTTACAATCCACCATATTCTGTCAATTATAATTTATCCTTTTCTTTATTTTGTATTTTTTCCGTTTTATTTCGTATTTTGAGCTTTCTATGTTTCATTTATTAATATATATTGTTGTTTTTTTTCTAATAGATATATATTACAACATATATTTTACACCCCCTTTTTAGCTTTTCATTAGTTGTATCCACATTTAACTAAAAATGGTAGGAAATTGGAAGCATATTTATTGTGCGGATATTTCCTCAAATGTTTCCTTCAAATTTCAATCAGTTGTTGCAAGTTATTAAATTATGATGCTATAGATTTTCCTACATGTAAGTTAAAGAATAGACAATCAATAGTCTGCAACATATTGAATATTCATGTTTCGATTAAATTTATGTTTCTTATAATAAAGCGTACTTTTCATAAAAGAATTGTGTAGTAGTAGTTAAACGTTAAAAATCTTCAAATAAGAATCTAAAAATCTCTCAAACGAATTCTTCGTTGATTAATTTCAATAATTTTTTTCAATTATATAATTATGTTAATAAGTATTTTATATGGTGCATTGTTATAACTTGTTAGTTGATGGTTTTAATAAGAGACATTCAAGTTTAAAAAAAAATAAACAAAATATCAGCAAAATTTCAAATATAATTGCATCTGCACAAATTCTGCAATTTTCTTACATTTTCCAGTAAAACAATTGTATACCATATGTTTATAAAAGTCTAAAATAAATTTGGATTAATCGTTTTGTACCCTGTTATTTGTAAAGATGTATAAAAAACAGTATTCAATACGAAAAAGGCATTTAAAATCAATTTTTTTATTATATCTAGGAAACATTAACAATAAACTTATGACAATGTACTATATACAACTTACAAAGCTGTATAATTTAAACAAAAAGAAAACTAAATTGATCAATGTAGACATTAACTCGCTCGTAAAAATGAACCTTTTTATAGTTCTCTAGCGTCCATCCAATTAATCCATAATTATTTTGTAAGAATTTTGTTTTACAGTAGAGAACTATTAATTATCTACTCCTAAAGCCGTATGTATACATGTAAGGAGTTTCGTAACAACATTAGTTAACTCGCCAAAGTTCATTAAAATTTCATATGGCAGACACTTGTAATGGTTTCCTTGTTAATTAGATCAACTATGACAATCTCGTACCTATAGTTCAAGAAATCTAAAACCTAGATTATTGGCATTTCGATGAATCATTAGCTATTTTTCATTGTTGATGGCAGGTGTAGATAACATTTACCTTCAGTCAGAATTCGTGCCTTTTATATTTAGACCTCATCCAATCAGAATTAGTCATCAAACTAGTTAACTGAAAATAAACCAACTGAACTAATGAGTTTATTTGAACGAATTTGTGTCTCCTTGATTTTGAACGTGAAAATCCGGCTGTAGAAACAAATAGAGAACCAGGCACATAATTATTGCATATTGGCGTGTATGTATTTCTGACTACAGTACTGCAATTCTCCGAAGAATTCGAACGTCATAAAAGTAAATTACATAAAACTTTATTTTCTCTCTTTGGTTTCGACCAAGTTATTTTATCGAACGTTCGGCATCGGCTCTCATAGTCTGGACGTAATACAAGAGGGTGAAAATAGAAATACTGGCAATTGCGACGTTGTACTGCGATTTCGTGGAAAAAGCGACTACTAGTACAGAGCCTGCTCCGGCATGTGTTATGGTAGCACGCGAAATCGAAACCGAATTGGAATCGGGGTAGGCAAATGTTTGCTGAACTTAAGTAAGCGTACACACAAAGGATTGCTTTGTGTTTATTTGTTTCTTTATTTAGTTGGAGATACACATAACGTAAAAGCAGTACTGCAGATTACTGCTTTCTTGGCAGCCAGTTGTCAATAGTCACGTAGTATATTCTTGTTACTTGTTTATTGCCTGTGGATTAGTTTTTTGTGTTGGTACAGAAAGAACTTGTTAACACGTTTACATCAAAAGTGATTTTTTTCGCCCACTTCAACGGGATATTATTGGACATGCGATTGTATTCGCGAGTAATGAGAACTACGTCGACACAAATATTACTGTAATTTCATACCAAGTACTACGGTATTTACCTATATAATTACGCTTCCAAATAACACAAGTAATAAAAGCAAACAAATTTAGTAATTGATAGTTTTTACTTCTTCAGATACTAATTAACTTAAATATTCAGTTCTATAATTTATTAACTTATTTAAAATTCTTATTTTTATGTCTTTTGTATATAGAATTATATAATTCTGTATCTATAAGTTTAATTCTTATTGATCACGTTATTAATCTCATTCCAATGTTTCTATATGGTAACATATACAAAAATTGGTTATAAATGTAAGAATAATGATTGTTTATATTGCATTATATATTTAGATATTCAGGGCATGAAAATTCATCAAAAATGTTTTGGAGTTAAACTCAATAGTTATATCAAAATAAATGGCAAAAATTGCAGACTGGGCTATAAATCAAATAATCTAAAATAACTCCAATATTGTTTGTGCCAAATTGCTGTCAGCTTTATATTTGAAGCTTCATTGCATCGAAAATCGATCATTATTTGCGTCTAAGCGTGAACTGACTTTCCATAAATATGATTGTTTCGTTTTAGCATTTTTGATAATTTGGTCACTAGATGTACAGTTTTAAACAAGGAGTCCAATTTTCAATTTTTGCGCATTTTGTTTATTACAAGTAATGAATCTGGTGTTTTGAATAGAGTATACACGAATATTTGAATTGCTTGGTATAACAGACAAATTCTTAGTTAACAAATTTGTTATTCTTCCTTTTCTTGTTGCTAAAATATTGAGCGTTTTCATGTTATTGCAAGTAAAACTTTATGTAATTCAAATACATACAAATCTTCTAATAAAAATCTATTGTATATAATGTTGAAAATTTGATATCTTCTAATTCCATATATTGTCAACATTCCAAGAAAACATGGAAATATTTGGAAAACTTGAAATATTTTTGAAAATATTAAGACCCATACATTTTGTAGTTGCATTTGTACCTTACTTTCATGTCATTAAGTTATATTAATCTATATTTCGAGATGCCTCATCATCTGATAGATCACGATTTTACTATTTTCCGCAAGTTTTTTGTTACCAGAAAACATATAGATTTCGTAGTGAGCGCGAAAAATTCGTATAAATTTTGTTTCGGGATGTTCGGTGCCGCGTCGATGCGAAGATATTATTCTCAATTTGACAAAATTATATCTGATTCTCTCACAGGATAAATACACGCTGCTGGAATCCGATATTCGATTATTTCCAAACAAGCGTGCAGACGTGTTACGAACGGCTGTAACGTTAATACCGTTCGATGGATTTACATTCACCGCGAAAAATATAAAATTTTCCGCACAAAAAATAGCGCGTTCTGGGTATATGCCACGAACGGTTAGGTAGGGAAGCGGGAAGGGAATGAAATTTTTCCGTTCTTTTTTTTTCGAAAGGTCGCTCAACCGCCGCTATAAAACGCGAAATACAAACATTCCATGAGAGGCGTACAATCGGCATGACGACCTCGATTTTTGCGCGTACTGTTCGAACTCTCTGTACAGATATACACGTATACATCATCCGTCGGCGTGCATTCTTCTCTTTTTTTATTTTATTTTATTGAGCTTTTTTTATCGTCCGCAAAATGGTCCCAGCGTGTCATCTTTGTCGTGCAGCCGTGCTTCGATCCAAAATGGGTCGAGAGCAAACGCAAGCACTGCTATTATAACGCTGTTCGGTCGTCCCAATCATTTGCAGTTGAAGCTTGGCCAAGTTTCGATATATCAACGGGTCCTCTCAATGAGGTGAAGCCAGCCAGTACGAGCTGCCAAAAGGGCGGGAGTTGTACGCCCGCTTAATTAAGAATTAATAGTTCACTCTACCAAAACAAATTAACGGTACTTCCAGCTACCAGCTTCATCAGAGGCTCTACCTATTTTTGCCACCGGATAATCCTCTCGCTGTCCCCAATCTAATTTACCTTAATTTGTCCTATGCGTGGGTTCGCTGTTTTTAGCCAGCGCATCAAATTGTGCGTTTAACACTAGATCTATCAATTTGTATGTTTATTTGCGCGACAGCGAGACGTGGTAGTAAATTACGCAATAAACGAATTTGAGAAAACAAACGCACGCCGTAGAACCTTCGTATCCACAAGGAACTACATACTTCTGCATCTCCAACCTGTACATAAGTATGCATTGGAGTAATATTTTATTTATTATATGAAATTGAACAGTCGAATACCATACAGCCTTTCTTTGAATAAAGTCATTTTGAGAGAGAAGTCTTCTATCGTCTTTAGATTAAAACAATGTATATATTTCAATTTAAGTGTGTAATTTCTACATTCTTAAGTCGTCAGGTTTGTCAGTTTATAGATTTCTAAATTTTCACATTGCCAAGTCTCCAGTTCTTTAAATTTTTTATATTAAAAATTTTTAAGTTTTCAAGTTTTAGGTTTCCAAGCTTTCAACTTCTCAAATTTCTAAAGTTTTAAATTTTCATATTTTCATATTTCCATATTTTCCAATTTGTAGATGTTTAAATTTCAAAACCGCAAATTCTCCAATTTTCATATCGCAGTTTCACAAAATTCCAAATTTTCCAATTTCTGGAATTGGATTTTCTAACTTTCAAATTAAAAAATGTTCAATTTTTTATAGGTTTAATTCTTCGAATTTCTAAACTTTTAAATGTTAAATTTTCTGAAAAAGCTAACATAAGGAACTGTTTGTTTTATTGGCACAATCGTAAATCAATGTGCTAACATGATATGAAAGCGAAGTACAGTAATTGAAATGTCATTTAGGTGGTTACACATAAAACAGTAAGAACTTTTTGATTTGGAGCTATATATTCTCCGCAAACTACTTCCAGCTATGTAATTGCGATTCGTACCGCAATTTATGTAGCGTGTTGTTTATGTAACGATAATACGACATCATATTTTACCGTTTTACTGCTACCAGCGACAAATCATGTTGTTTTCGAACCGATTCTCGTTATATATTTTCTATAATAATGAAAACAAAGTTCTTCGAAGCAAAAACTTTTTAAACAGGCAACTGCATAGTTTATTTACCCATCCCTTATTGTCCTATTAAGGGTAATATCCCTTACTGAAAAATCAAGCAATGATGAGCATACAGGTCGCACGCAAAACAAATACTCCTATTATAAATCTCAAGAAAAAAGTATAGAAAAACCAGGAAGGAAAATTTGTATTCGATAAAAAATGAGTAATTCGTTAACGTCGACCGTACTGAAATGTACTTCTGGATTGACGTGTACACACGTCAAACGCAGTTAACTGATCAATTAATGAAAAGGACAAACGTGGGAAAGGGATACGTATTGTTACATAAGAAGCAATTCATGGCAGATGTGACGCATTAAAGGCTCAATCTCTGTTTAATCGATTTAAAGGAAAGAAAAGCAAGAAAATTGTTTCTTCGATCGTTCGTGTTCCCTTCTGTTTAACGTGTATCTCCAAGCTGGCGTTCTATCGCAACAGATCTCTGCTACTGGTTTCAGCGTGGAAAAATGCTCGGCCATTAGAATGAATAAGCAGAAGTAAAAGAAAGATAAAGGGGTCGCGTTTGCTTTATGAAGGGTAATTCGTGGCAGCCGTGTCGCGGCAAACCTTCAAATTTCTCCCCGACAAAGCAACAAGCAGGAAACAATCTTGTCTGTTTCGAGTCCCCGTTTTAGCTTTTACACTCGTACGGTCGTAAAGTTATTTTCACTCGAACGTCGCACGCCAACGTGTTAGGATTACGTAAACCGAATTACGAGATCATACCCAACGTTTATGTTAAAAAGAAAATATTAGCTGTAGTTGTGTCAACATTGTGCACGATGCTTTCTGTGCTTGAAAGTGTTCTGTCGGATGGGACAGATGTTGCCATAATACAAAGATTACCATTTACAGCAATAATATGAACTGATTGATAATCTGATCGTTGCGTGGATTGAGAAATGTGACGCTATGTACACTCGAGTAAAATATAGGCTCCCTTTAGATGAGGAATATGTAAATTTGAAAATTCTTAAATTTATTAAATTTATCATTTTTTTAATAATTTTTAGATTTCTAGATAGCAAACTTATTAAATTTTACCATTTTTACATTCCTAAATATCTCGATCTCCAAATCTCTAAATTTCCAAATCTTAATACCCAAAATTTGTAGGTCACCGTATCTCTAAATCCTCAAATCTTTAAATCTTCAAATCTCTATATCCTTAAACCTTTAGATTCCACGTCTCTGGATACCTAAATCCCTCGATTCCCAAAATTCTTAGACCGCCACCTTCCTAGATTCCCACATCTCTAAATTGACAAATCCCTAAAAATCCTTTAAAATGCGTGACTGGTAAACCTCTTTCCTCCTGTTGCTATATTTTTCGTGGAGAAGTTAGATTTGCCTTTCACTGCACATGATGTGAATACAGGGTGTTCTAGTAATCATAGTACAGAAAGGAACAGTTGACTGTACGTGAAAAAACAAGTTGAAAATATAGAGTAATATTATCTCACATACAACTTCATTTTTCAAGAATTGAAAATTAAGATTATACGAAAAAATGGAATTTTGAGATTCTCTTCTTTTAATTTTTTCGTTAATTTATAGTATAAATATAATTTAACATATTAAGTTAAATCAACTTAAAATTAACATACTTAAGTTAATGAATTGAATGCTTCGGGGTTATGAGATATTACAGTTAAATAATAATATCTATTTAGAAATTTCTATGACAATTAATAATCCCGTGTGGCAGGTACTCATTTTTCAATATCAACTGCAACGGACAACCGAGGTAGAGTTTGATTTAATCGTTATTTCCATTAAAGATAGCACAGCGTGTATAGCACCCGTTTCCTTTTATTTCTAGCAGATGTTAATTCTCTCATAAACTGCTAATTATAAACATTACGCGTGATTTCAACTGTTTAAAAGTTTATGTAACATTAAACTGTTTATTAAATATATCTCCTTGTGTCATTAATTAAATAATTGTTATTATTTTAATCTAGTTTATAAATTGGAGAGATTTCAGATCAATATAAGAAACGTTGTGATTAATTTAAATTACATCTTCCATGGAAAAATTTTTCAGAGTAATGTATTGAAACTGTAGGAAATATAATAAGCATTTTACTTTATCTAATGCTGCTGATTTTGACCAATGACCACAAGAAAACAAACATAAGCACAAGAAGGATTCACTTTATTAAACTACGAACGATTCTCTATTAAGAGGTATTTCTTCAACATACTAAATAACGAAAATCGATTTATAACCGCGACGATTCCTTTCGTATCACAGTACATCGTTTAACGCTTTGACTGCCATGTTATTCATATGTGGGTGGCACTTAAATTTCCATGAAGATCTAACGTCTATATTATTAAGAATTTATTCACTTACCCAATTGAAAATACTGGCATTAACTTTCTGAAACTATAGAAAATAAGTATAACAAGATATTGTGAAAATACGGCGTAAGATTTATTGAAAATAAAAATACTACCTAATGCAATTTTCTACTGCTTCAATGTGGTAGTCAATATGTTAACTCTTTTAAGATACAAGTTTATAAGTAGACGTAACCATTTCGACAATTGTTAGAAGTACATGAGTCATTATAAAAATTATCAACTTAAAGAAAAGTTGGTTCTATGATAATACAACAAATGGCAGTTGTTAGAAAGGTATAATACTCATTTACACTTATACCTGCAAGTATCTAATGGACAGTATCCAAAAGTGACTAACTACATATCACCACGAGCAGTTGTGAGATCATCAGTTTACGTCACATACGAAATAGATTATCCACAATATATTTCGGAAACAATACTTCCTTTCAAGCTGTTACTTAGTAGGTTTAATCGAGTCTTTGCATACATTTCCTCTGCTTAGGTCCTGACTTAGAGTGTTCTAAATTACTTTCTAATAGTTCTTTTTTATTAGATCGCCTTTTACTATTCATAATTAGTAAACGTACCGTGCTACGATTAATTCATAAGACAGTACATCACTCATAAAATGAAAGACATTGATATGTGTTTTACTCGAAAATAAAATACTTCATTAAAAATTTCAGAGAATCTATTCTTTACCAGATTTTCATTGTAAATTTGAACACTTTTCAGCGGTTTTAATCCTATATTTTCAAGGGATCTTCGTATATGAATCGCTTCCTTAACAGCTTTTGTAAAGCTCATCTAGCCAAAGCCACGGTCCGCTATTTCAGTCAGGCTCCCCAATCAGCATCCTGAATCCTTGCAGTGTTTGCCCTATTTCTACAAACCTAATTTTAAGCCCCGGGATTCCTCTTAAATAGCACAGAATTTTCTTCCCCGCAATTCTGCGATCCTTCTCGTAATAGTTGTTGAAGTGACTCAACGAATTCTCCACATATGCCACGTCCGGTTACATTAAGGCTCCTATTAATTCTCTGAAAGGATGACTTTCTAGTTTCAGTCGATTCCCTTTCAGCAATTTTAATCCAAGCGTATCACAGCATTTTTCCTTAGACAAGAATTTTTATTCGTCATTACACGTTTCTGATGTACTCCCGCTGCTTTTATGTTGATTTCTTACTGCATTCAGATCCTGTATGTTTATTTTCCTTGCATTTGGACGGAAATAATATTTCCGTCCTGAACTGATTTCAGAGTTAATCTTTGGCTATTTACCTTTTTCCTGCACATGATGACTTTCCATGCGCTGAGTAAGGATTCCTACATCTTCGAAAGTCTTGTGTCACTTTTCTCTGAAGTTTTTATTTTTATAGTTTCAGGCTTTGACGACTCACCTCTTGATTTAATCACGCGGCTATGCTAAGAAATATAGTACACAATAAAATTTTTAAGAGATCGCTGTTGATCTCAGTTTCCATTTCCAAGTGTTTGTCACCCACATAGATAAACTTCGAGATTTTTTCACTGTTAAGCATCTTATATAATGTTAGCTATGAAAGAAGAGTCGCTTTTATACCCAAGTAACTAAATAGTAAATCGCATACAGCTTCTTAAATATATTATTGTACAATCTTTAATTGACTTTAGTTCGTTAAATTAGTATTTAATTTAATTCGTTTTAGTTCGTTAAAATCAGTATTTAATTCATTTTAGTTTACTTTCGATTCATTTTCTCGTGTTACAATAAGTTTATACCTCTCATTAGACAAATGTTCTTAAGAACCACTTCTTATTGCCAAAGTTTGAAATCGAATTTTTCGCGTGCCGAAATTATGTTTTCGAAGTGCATCAATCCATGATGAGTATGTCGAAATCATTTTTTCATTTTTGAATACATAAAATGCTCGCAACCACATGCTTTCTTTGAAAATAATACTTTTTCATTAAGTTCCAGTTCTTTTTATTACATACACGTACTAACATGTTGCCCAAAACGTATTGTAACATAAAATCGTAATATTTGAAATAAAGATGAATTTTCTATTGTCAAATGGAAAGTAATGCCGTTTCTCATGCTACTAAAAAAACGCAACAGTTTGAATACAAAATAATCTACATGTACCAAAATACACTGGCGTACAAAATTTAGAGAACACTAAATTTTCACCGAAAAATTGCTGACATTTGAAGTACGACAACTTCGTAACAAAACATCGTACAACAATCATTCTGCACTCATTTTAAAGCAGTTTTTTCCATGGTCATTTCTGCGTGATGTGAGAGGGAGAAGAAGTGAAGGTGCTTTTTTTAAAAAATATTGTTCGAATTCAAACGACACTACAGACACCGAACAAATTTTTTAAGCGCCGTAATCATCACAGATTTGAGGGCAGGAGCCTTCACTGCATAATGGCCCCCCAAAAGTTAATGTTCGATTTTTTTTTCGCTACTTTATAGTACTTTGAATAAGAAGTGTGCCGCCGGCACTAGAATAACCCAACGTATACCACGTAGAGGTTGCACGGACGGACTTGTACCTCATTAGTATGTGTTTAGTGTGTGATTAATGTTTGCATGTAGTGTGTGTGATTTAATGTAAGTGGCTAAACATTGAAAATCGAGTATTTCCTTTTCTTTGTCACCGCCACGTGGTGCACCTTGGATTATTCCAGTGCTAACGACTCATTTTTCATTCAAAGTACAATAAAATGACGAAAAAATTCATGCAATAACTGTGGGTCATTATAAAGTGGAGGCTTCTGACCTCAAATCTGTGATGATTGCAGCGCTTAACAAATTTTGCGGTGTCGTTTAAATTTGAACAATTTTCAAAAAAGAAACACCCTTGCTTTCTGATTCTTCCACATCACGCAGAAATGGCCCTGGAGTAAAATGCGAAAGGATTTTGAAAACAGAGTAGAATGTTTTGTTACGAAGTTGTCATACTTCAAATATCAACAATTTAGTGTTCCCTAAATTTTGTACGCCAGTGTAGATTCTATTACATTCGACAACCTTGTTCTATGAGCTTATGTCATAGATACCTTTCGTGTCAAATTATATCGACTTAACCTCAAAATACGTAGACAGTACGTATCCTACAATCTATCGCTTATTGACACTTTGCTATCGCACACTTTTTTGTTATATCATGGAAGTGACATTAATTCGTTCGGGTGGTGTCAGTTCAACTTTGTGACCATCTGTTAGGTAATTTGTAAGGACAGATATTCTCCGTGTATAAGATTCTTTGTTAATTAGTTGGATCCTTTGCTTAGAATTTTTCATGTGTTTTACGTATACAACATTGTTAAAAATGTGACTACTGTAATGCTTTGTTCTTGGTTTAAGAGGTCAAAATAGATCATTCTCTGCGATGACGACAAGAAATTTTGAAGAAATAATGACTGTGTATTCGAAGACAATGTCGGAAAAATTGAATAAATGATTTCATGACCTCATTATACTGAACTTGAAGTTACTTCAGTAAATATCCTTGTTCATCAATACTTCATGTAGTATTTCTTTAAAAAATATCTTTTCTTTAAGAGGAATAATTGTTTTTGCATCTACAATGGATCACATAGTGATGTGTTGGAGCATTATTTTTGAAAAACCTCTCATTTACCCTCGGATATCAATCAGAATATTTAAACAAATGAAATTTTTGCAAAATATTTATGTGCTTTTATCAATCTTTAATAATGAATAGAGATGATGGGGCAGAGCATTAGCCATCAATTTCGATTATGAGAGAACGACGTTTCGACCCCATTTTGTGGTCCTCATCAGGTTTTATTAGATAATATAAAATAACAAAAAATTGAAAAATATTGACAATTTTTTGTAAATATAGAAAGTAGATGATTGAAAATTTTGTTCATAAAAACATTATTAAATACTAAGTTCTGCATTAATTAAAATTTAATAATTAAAAATTTGTTAACTAAGTATATTAATTTTATTTATTTATTTATTATTTACATGTTGTAGTTCTTAAGATTTAAATATTTTATTTCTATGACTCAACAGAGTAATATTATATACATCAGTTTTTCATAACAAATAAGCTTGTTTATAGCGATTTGCAAATCTTACTTTTTACATTAAAATGAACATTGTTTTATCTCGAAAGAATAATTAGTAATTATTTCTTACAAGTACTATTTATTTAATTTTAATTTTAATGAAATTAGTGTATAAAAATGAAGTTGATATATATAAATCAAGAACTAATTACCTAATTAATTACCTAAAGTATACCACATAGAAGTTGCATGGATGGATTTACACTTTTTTTTGTGTGTGAGTACACTTTAGGCAATTCTAATGCTGATAGTGGACAGCAAAAAATTTCTTTACATTTTTTTTCAAACCAAAATTGTACGGGTAAATGTAGAGGAAGAAATTTTTTTACCCAGTAAACGGATTAGTGAAGGTTAGAAACAATAATGATGTTCCTTTAACTTTTACACACAAATTTCAAAGTTTGATCATTCGAGCTATAAGGAACAAAAAATCAGAGCGATTTAAAACTTTGCACACTTTTTGTGGACAGTATAAGCTTAAAGAAAATTCCTAGGCTTAATCTTTGTGATGGATATTTACCAAGATATTGTAACTTTTGTAATTTAGGGGAAAAACGCCATTTTTTGACGTTTCTTTACATCAATGTCACACATCAAAGAAAAATATTTAATCAAAAACTGATATACCTATCTTGGAGGGTATACTCATAGGTTTCCAAAACAGCTCTTATAATTTCTCTCCGATTGTGAGTTCATGAGATAAATACTGTCAAAGAAAAAAGTGTCATTTTGGCTTTAGTAGCTCGTAACTTTGCAACCAATCATCGAAACGAACCCCATCGAAGTGCAAATTATAGGGGAAGAAATAAGGAAAAATAATCCTGAAGAGCCATTAATAAAAAAATTTTCCTGCGACTGTAGAAACTTTTAAAGGAGAAAAAAAATTTTCGAAAAATTTTCCGTCGTGTTTTTTCGTTTGTTTCATTAATAAAGAAAGGTAAAAAAAAGTATGGAGGTAAAGGGTCAAAAACTAGAGACTTGAAGCTTCAAAATGACTATCCTAGTTGTTTGCTACAATGACGTTTAGCGGAGGCAATTTGAATATAACCTAAAAATTTAAGTATCTTAGAGTGTATCTGAGAGTAACAGTCATTTTAATTTTTCGACGGCTAATTATTATGACTTAACATAATATAATATAGAAAATATTATAATGATTTATTGAAATCGGTAAATTTAACGGTGACCTGATAGACAAAAACTACTTCTACGCAATTCGCACGACATTTCTAAACTCTCCTGTCCGCTGGGAAAAAACCCACGAGCTCTCTTCTCCTCTCCCACCACATTCCTCCAAAAACATTAACGCATCGGTGCATTGTCCGTATATTACGCAATCAACGTCTCGCAAAATTACGATACTACAATAATTCATTATTATTAAACTATTCAGAATATAATATATTTATTACACATAATATTTCTAAATTATATTTTTTCAATTATTCTTCAGTTATTTTGATACTCATTTAAGGAGGGCAATACCTTTAGATAGATGAAAATAAGCTGATATTTGTGAATTTTTTTGTATAGAATATCTTTGTCTTGTATTTTCGAAATTTCAGGTATAATTTATTATAACTATTACCTATTACAACATATTTTCTTTTTTTAAAAATATTTAAAAATGGCGGAATTATGATAGTCTTTCCTGGAAGTGTTTCGGCGCGTCTCGTGAAACAGCGTGACTTCTAGCTTTAGTTACATTGGTCTGAAACAAGTTTGCAAACGATGTTTCAATTATTAACATTCACAGTTAGTAGATGAACCTAAGACATGTGAAAAATATGGAAAATTGAAGAGATGGCGCGCTTTTAAAGAAAAACTTTGAATTTTACTGAAAATTTTCGCAATATTTTGCAATAAAAAAGGACTTTAATGTTAACTTTATTTCGTACATTTAGGTTCATATGTTAGATAGTATTGTCATGGATATGTGCAAAAAATTTGAGCGCGATTGATAAACTATTTTTTGAGTTATCAGTCACGCCAATTTTAAAAACGTAGTTTTGAGAAAAACGCGTTTAAAGTTTCGATAAGTAAAACCTGAACAATTTCAATGATTTACCAACTAATCTGCGATTCCTGCGCCATATAGTAATCCTTCGGCTTACTCGTAAAGTTGATTTTTCTCCATAAACTCATTCTCCGTAAAAATACAAAATTTCAAACATAGCAATGGCATGATAATAACAAATCTGTTACATAGCCCTCCGCACCGAGCGCGGGAATATCTGCGGCGCGATACCAGACATAAGTCACGATAATCGGCCATAACATCAAAAGGGCTCCGTATTACGCTTTAAAATTTTGAGACTATATTTTTGAGATGTTGCACTAACATTTTATAGAAAAAAAAATTTTACAATTTTTTAAGATTCTGAAGGTATTGCCCCCCTTAAATAACAATAATACACATACAATATATTATTTTAAATGATACTTTCGTATCGTTTTCTTATTTTATTATTTCGATAATGTAGCGGATATTACATTCTGCAACAGATATAGATTCGCGGTTCAGCGGTCTCGTATAGTAGCAACATACTAGCGAAGAATTCCAGCCACAGGTTTATGAAAAGATTGCTTATATACTTGTGTACCATAATTCATCGCTTAATATTTGTATAACATATGTTCCACGATATTCAAGCAATTTTTCAATAAAAAATTTAAAAATGACGCAGTACCCAAATATTGATGTAAATAATTATATGAATCTGAAACTATTCGAACAAACTTTGTCAATAGATTTCATTAACTATAAGAGCTAAAAAGGATTTTAATATATAAATATATAATATATAATAATTTCAATATGTTAAATATATTAAATATATAATAATTTAAGTATATTAAATAAAAGCAGTGAAATTAATTTAACTGCACCGATATTTTTCGTGACAAATTTTCCTGCAGCTTCAACCGGTGCGAATATTTAATTAACTTATGGCATATTAGCAAGTTATGTAATTATAGAAATTTTATTTGCACATTTAACTGAAACATGGAATTGCACTTTTCGCATCCTTGTTATTTGGACGAAACATTATCGACAGAGTCAAATGCACTTGTTATTTAACATTTTTTAACACGTTGAAATAAATGGAGTTTTACTGTACCTATATGAAAATATTGTAACATATGGCTTTATACGTTGTATGGTTTGGAGTATCATGTCCCACCATTGATGCGAGTAAATGTACGTAAAGTTCACTTTCAATTATAGACTATAGAAATTAAAACAATGAAATACATGAAAATTAAATTGTTAGTTTTAGAATTGTTGTCGCAGGTGTGCTATTCACTTTTAAAACGCAACGCTTTAGTCTCCTGGAGGGCCTATAATTATTCCTTGTAGCGTGTTTCGTCGTAAATTATTGTCAAGCGAGTGGTTCCGTCTCTTCAGTCGTTGTAAAATCTGTCCAAGCTTCCGTGCTTATATTAGCGACAGAGCTTTCAAGCGGCTCCGATGGGCTTTAACGCCCTGACAGAATAAGAAAGTGCAATCGCGTCAGCCTCGATAGACCTGATTTCTTAAGAGCGTTCCGATGTTTTCATCCTTGTTGCTTTGAAAACAATTCTTTCAAAACTTGATCGCGAACCAGTTTTAATTTTGATTTAATTTAGGAAACTCTTGCTTTTATCCGTTGTTTCGCGACATTGTTCCATTTTCAAGCGGAATTAATATTCTATGCTCCAAGGAAAGAGTTATACAAAAGGACGTCCAATAATATTTCATTAATTTTTGTTTCATATTTAAATTGATATCATTAATTTGCAATATTATAATTTATTAGCAAGTAGCTGAAAGTATTTTATATTATATTCAAGGAAAATTAGCAGATTTTCCCTTCAGGACCTTATACAATACTAATAGCTGACTATGTTAAGTACCTACGCTGTGTTAATAGGTTTCTTCTTAATAATACTTTCATGCTTTATCTCCATTGAGTCTAAAAATTCTCATCTGCCAATATTTTACGATTATTAATTGTATATGTAACAAAATTTGTCAGCAATTGTAAATGCAATATACAATTTAAAATTTGTCCCAAATCATCAGGAGCAAATTTTTGTTTCATTGTTTTTAACGAAACAGCTGTCAGATTAGACTTTTTTAAATTGTTGACTAGAGATATTTTATCTACTCATAATATAAGTACCCTACCTAGATACGTACCTATAGCAGATTTCTTTTGGATACAAATTAGTTTATATGCAGAAGATATGTGCACCGCTTGCATTAGAATTTAAAACATCAAATATGTGAAAATTTCAAAGCTATAGTTAAAAAAATTTCCAGTATCTTCAAATTTCCAAATTTTTTAATTCTGAAATTCTAAAATTTCCGAATCTCCAAATTCTCAAAGTTTGTATGCGATAAATCTCTACATTCGTAAATTTTATATTTCCCAATTTTTCAAATCTTTAAACTTTGGATTTTCCAAATTTTCAAAATTCAAATTCCTGAATATTAAAATTGTCCGTTTTGGAAGTTTGTAAATTTGAATATTTGTCATTTTTAAATTTTTAAAATTCAGCAACTAAAAATTAACGAATCGATATACCGTTTACTACACCATTTTTTTCTACGGAAATCTATGTATACATCAGTATGCCTTAATATCTAAGTTTGCATTTTAAATTTATTATGGTTATACGAAAATAGAAATGTAATAAAAGCAAATCTAATTAATGAATTTATTAAATTTTTATAACAATAATAACAATTTAAATATAAAACTAATATTGTGTTTGTTAATCTTTTATTTTTATTATCTCTACCAAATATAATATTACTTTTTAAAATTACTTTTTAAAATACAACGGAATAAATCATTTTTTAACAGTTGTTAAGCGTTATAAAGTATACAGTTTTGGGCTTACTGAAACGAATTAATTCTTCCATTGTGTTTGAATTTTTCTCCTTTCCAGTTTCAGTCTACTAGTACAATGGAATTGTACAGTTATTATTTTATGCATTTTTGGAGATATAAAAATGGAACAGGTCATCATAAATATTTACTATTGAAAAGTCACAGATAAATAACAACAGATATTTGTTTTCGTACAATGTGAATAAAAAAACCTTGAATGTAAGTTTCAAATATGTGTTTTGTAATAAAGCTGTTCCAGGTTTTTATTTGTCATTGCTCGAGTTCTAATAATGTTGGAAAGATTTTAGTAATTGTCTTTTTAGTTACATATGACTTAACAACTTTCAGTACCCTATTCTGAATTGAACATGTGCATTTGTTTGTAAGAAAATGGTAAAAAAACATCGAATTTGTAATCATGGTGCTGAGAGCTTTTCGTATTCGTGCACGCTTGATCGAAATGCTACTGTTTCGGATTGAAAAACCATGTTGCTATGGGTTAAAAACTTCAGGGCCGCAGGTTCGGCGTTAAAACGAATTATTGATGAACTAAAGGCTGCTATACCCAAAAAATTGCAGCGATACCGTCTGGAATGAGCTACCCGAGTGATGCAAAATTTACTAGATCGACTAGAACAGCGCATCGTAAGTGAAGCCCATCAAATGAACGAAATTTTCAAAACCAAGTAAAACTAAATGATAGTTCGTATAATTTTATGTTGCACAATAAAATTCTTAAAAGCGTACACCATACCTTTTTCATCAATGTTTAAAGTCTCAAAAATTATTCGTTCGCTCTCTGTATTTGCTTTGTTGTCATTGTTCGATGGAAAAAATTGACAACGTACATTGTCACGATAATTTTCATTTCTATCATTGTTACGATAATATTACCTGAAGTTTTAATTCTTAACAAGTATTTTCTTGATGTTTCATCTTTGCTAACCTTTTTCGAATTCGATCTGTTTTTATTAAATTTGTTTTTTTTCTAATCAAGGTTTATTTCTCTACAGGCTGCAAAATGTATATTGTACGCAAAACTGTCGACAGCATTGTAAAACGACCAGAGGGCTGCGATTTATTTTCTTTTTACAACTGTGTATAAAATTGATGTTTTCATCTTTTACGTTTATGCAATCCTGTGGTCGCAGAAATGACTTCACTTGTTTCGTTTTTTGATAATGTATTGTTATAATCGGATAATTTTATGCAATATGTGATAAACAATAAAACCAAGGTTACAGTTCCACGTGTCTCGATTGGCAGTAATAGCGACCTATACGAAGATATACGAATACAATGCCGAACATGTCCGAAGACACTCGAGCTCTTGTGCCCAAGATGAATTACAAAATATCCTACAAGCTATATATTTTATTTATCTCCAAGTTTGAACTTAATCTGTAACTAATACAATAATTCTTACTTTTTTAAATATTTTTCTATGGTGTCATGATAATCCGAATAAACATATAACAAACCTACGATATAGGACAATGAAAAAATGATTAAAACGTTTTAAATAAAATTAAAGGTCTTCAAGTATAAAATAAAGTCATTATATTCACCACTTAAGCATATAACAAAGATATAAAAGTGAAATCAAATTAAATAGATTTTAATAGAACAGCAGGATTAAAATCAGATTATGATTAAAGCATATGGTTAAAGAAATATTTCGATAGCCTGAAACAATCTCCCGAGAGATAGAATTAAATCAAGTTCGAACAAATTGAAGCTCGCGAATTGCAAACAATCCTGAGTGACATTGGTGAGTATGAAAAAAAGGGGAAGGCGGAAGAAAAATTATTTCCACAGGTAGTTTATTGGCAGATCCAATTTCCGGATCAACGGTAGATAGTCGGTGTTGTTTGCACGACGATCGAATCGTGTTTTTCGTCGGCCACGTGTATACGGTATTCGTTTCATGACGAATATGAGAGGTGAACGTGCTTGTTTCCCTATGAATTTTTAAAGTGCTCCTTGCTCCGTAAATAATCCGAATCCAGAAAAACGAGAGAAGAAGAGTATGTACGTGTTTCCTTGATCTACGTTTATTCTTTCTAAAGAGTTAGAGGGTAATTCTAGGCTAGAGCGCTTAAAAGTAGGTCAGCTTTACAAATTATTTATAAATAATAGTTGCATTGCTTCAGTTAATGTGAGATTATTCATTTTATTAAGCGTAATATACATTCTTTTCTATTTTACGTTACAGATTTAAAACTTCCAAAAACATTTCCAAATTGTGTAGTTTAAGACATAAGATATTAGAAAACATTGAAGCTGAAAATTAAATCTTTCTTACTATGTTCTTCTGCCTTTCCATGATTTTAAAAAATACAAACTTTAGAAAATTTTTAAAAAGTTTATAAAATGTCAAAGATTGCATACCTGCAGAAAATATATTTTTTTATATTTACAAATGATTTTTTCAATACATTTAAGTACTAACATTAAATTAATTAAATAGTTTACAGTGGACGTGATGATAAACAGATTATACTAACAAATTTAATAAACTTTAACATTTTTATATTAAATAATGGGCAGAAATAAAAGTTGTACAAGTATTTTGAAATTATTTAGATATTAAAAGAACTATAAAATAAATGCGCGTTGAATGATACAAAACAGCAAAATCAGTGAATATTTTCTGCAATATCATCTAGAATCAGTTATTGCTACCATTGTTTTAGCCATAAAATTGAAAAAATTTATGTTCGGAAATCTTTGAAAAGGTCTGTATTGAGGGATATTCCGCCATTTTTGAGAATACATCCAACAGTGTGTCAGTATCGTGAAATATTTCGTTTATTATACTCTTTCCTTAGGCAGTAACAACGGATTTCTCTGAAATTTAGGTAACTTTGTGATAGTCTTTTAGCGCCATTCACGTTGTTAAGGCTAACCAATTGTTAACACAGGTAGATGTGTACTTTGAATTATCATCTCATCGTTTATTTGATGAGACAGTATATGATTTTCTAACACATACATATACATACTTTTTATTTGTATTGGAAAACAGTTGTTTCGTGGTAATGTTATATTAAAAAGGGTCGAAGAATACTTATATCGATAAGTTAGATTATTTCTTATTTATGCTTAACGTCACGCAATGTCACGCATTAATCGAATAAACTTATATAATAATAGCAAGCTCTACTAATAACTAATAAGTCCTGTAAAATCAATTCCATATGTGGAGAAACCCTCACACCATTATAAGGTTTCTTTCTCCTTCATGTTTTATTGTCGATATGTGGTAACGAACGTTGAATGTTTTACCTTCTGTCTACGGTACCATTAAATTGCATCAGATCCAAATAATTTAAAGTGACTTTCGTCACTAAAAACCACATTGAACCAATCGGTTACTGACCAGTTTAATTATTATTGGGCAAATTGGAATCAGTCCCTTCTCCATTTCTTTTAAAATTAATAGATTTTTCACTGTATCTTGTCTATATACTCTAAAACGAGTTAAGCGTTGCCGTAACTATACTTATATTTAAATTATCCATTAAATTGTTCAAATATTGTTTCATCTATATGAATTGCGACTGCTGTCCTTCGCGACATGGATACAAGATGTTGTTACAACAAGCTGTTACATTCCAATATATAATATTGGTTACATTAAATTTTTCCCCTTTTACTACCCCACCGGCTGAGATAGAGTGCTGAAGCTTTCTGTGTGTTTTTTTAATATCTTATCGAATCACGTCTTGCAAGTTTCATTTGGCTTAAGTGCACATTAAATCATCTTATTCAGTTATGTTCTTTATTTATAATTCCATACCAGGAATTGATTGTAAATACTTGAACTCAAAATGAACAAAAATTTGGAGGACATTTTATATTTTTTAACAGTATATTTCTAATTCAATTTGTGTAAAAAAACAATAAAAAACAAATTGAAAATACCGAAGGCTTTGTATAAAATGCGGTATGATTTTGTTCGTTTATGTAGGAGTTGGAAAGCAGTTGAGAGGAGAAATCTTGGCATTCGTCAGGGAATCTAATTTCCGAACGAATAGCTGAGGGTTAATGCGTGGCTAGGGGTTTCTCGTTCAGGGTGCGTGTCGAGCGACCCGACAGAATTTCGTTCCACGACGGATATGAGAAGCCGTCGCGTCGTCGTCGCGTGCGTTTCGCGTGGCCACGATACCGCTCGTCCGCGGCTCTTTAATTTTACCTCCACTCTCAGCTCGCAGACTTTAACTCTACAAATCTCTATTTTCTGTCAGCGGAGACGGAACGAATTTAAACTCGCGTAATATAAAGAGAGACCGAATGCGCGAGCCCGGCACGAGGAAAAGTCATCGCGCTGTATTAACTCTCCTTATCAAAATGTACGGCGCGGTGGAACGCGACTTTCTAAAGCGTTCGCAAGCCGACCGTCCGCGCCCGGCACCGGTGCAAAAATGAAAATACTTCGAATTAAAACGAAGCCAAGCCTTCCTGTGTCACGTTGGAGCGCTAAATATTTGCCAGATTAACATTTCCACACTGTGGCTGAAATGAAATACTCTTCGCGGTCTCTATTATTTTATCCGGGCCAGCAATTACATTTGCTGCAATTTTTAATGCGCCCGCGACACGATTTTACTGCGTTTAATATCTTTGTCCTTTATTATCGAGAACTGTTTTTCCGTGGTTCATTTCAATTAAAGGAATTGCAATAGGGAACAACAATTTTCTTTATACACGATGTTTTCGATTTAGTCGTGTAACTGAAAAGGGGGTGAATTTATACGAAATTATAAATTGAAAATATAGTAACATTTGTCATTAAATCAGTGACACTTTTGTATAGTCGAATTTCGGTAATTCGAATCTCTGGGTAGGCGTCAAAATCTTCGAGTTATAGAGGTTTCAATTTACTTAGTGTTTTGAATTGAGTTTTGGAAAGAGATTTAATAATCGAAAATTTACCATGCACAAAATTTTATTAACAGTGGTTAATAATTTTCTCAACGTAATCACTTAAAGAAAAATTCAATTTTGAAACATGAATTATCATGAATGAAGATATCAAACAATTAGTTTATAATATCTTTTGATATACAGCATGGTCAGTTATTGGTACAACCGAAAAAGAAGTGATTTTACATGAATGAAGTAGGTCGAAAATATGGAATAAAATTTATTCATATTACCCTTGGTTTTTGAGAAAATTGAATTAAATTATTTGTTAAAATATTTGTAAGAAAATTTATTTAGAGCAAGAAGAATAACAATTTTTACAAGTATTTCATTAATTTAACGATTTGGTCATTATTGAATTAATAAATGTAATTATGAATTCCGCCTGAATGTAATATTAGTTATTATTAATGATATTATTGATATTCGTATTAATGTACTTTTAGCATCATGTATTTAGTCGAAAGTATGATAAATATATAAGTAACATTAGCATAAAGAAATAGTAATACTTTTATCGATATTAATAGTTACATGTACCAGTTTATACTACCCATTAATAGATGAATTATCGAAAGAATTGTTAAAATTGTCATTTTTCTAGTCATAGACAAATTTTCTTACAAATATTTTAAGCAATTTTCAATTCAGTTTTCTCGAAAAACAAGCCTTGTACGAGATAATTATGTTCTGTAGTTTTTACTTATTTATTCTTTTAACTTTACCTTCTTTCCGTTCGTACCACCGATTACTGGCTATCTACTGTATAACTACAAACTTCGAGTTGCAAAGGTAGCAGCGACGAAAGTTCGACTTACAGAAGTAAACTTCGACTTGTAGAAGTCTGACTAGACTAAATTCGAATTGCAAAGATGAAATAATACATTTGGATACGTGGCAAGTAATTTGATTTAATGTAAATTTTATGTCGACTTTCAAAAACTTATCGCAGCGAAACGAAAAAAGATGAAGAAAATTTCAGTCTTGTGGAAGTTTTCGAATTAAAGAGGTTTGATGATACTTTTATTTTAAAATAAATTGATATCGGATATTTGTTTGGTACAAATTCTATTTTTAACAAATGTATTGGTGAAACTAACAAAAAGGATATTATTTCTAATAATCTTTACAGTAATGAAAGAAATTATTTAGCAAAAAATCTTTTTTTATTGCATAACCTTTATTATTAAATGTAGCACATTCAACCAGTAGTAATACACAGCAATTAAATAATGATACAAACTAAACTTTTATAATGAAAGTGTACTTTTGTTTGAATTTCATGTACCATCCTTCTCTCCGCGTAGAAATATTTTAACATGAACTGTATATAAAAATCTCTCCATTCATTTTTTAAATCTGCAAGATTGTAAACTATTAAGACTTAAATGTCCAATTATATAATATGTTATGAGCTTAAGTAAAAACGTTCGCATATAGTACATCTTATAATTTCAATTTTTTTTCAGAATGTGATTGTTTCTTTTTTGCAGCTTAAATTTTTTATTTACTGTCTTTTGAAATTCGTACCTTTAATATCAATACTACTTTGAATTTGCTTCAATTATGTCCCTTGGTTGTGTAATTACGTTATGTTTTAATATAACTTTAGTGACGTCGATCACTGATAATACCCATGGCATTCAATGTATTAAAAATTAATTTATGTCTTTTTTTTAAATGTTTATGTTTGTACACATTTCTATACTAGTATTTTGAATACGATCGTCAATATATTAAGGCGATATTTTACGTATCAAACATTTATGTCCGTAAACGTAGCCAAAAATAAGATTTCAAGTTTGCATAAGGTAAATATACAGTTGTTACTATTCTAAAGAAGGTGTTTGTGAAACGTTCTCTCACTTCACGGAGAGTCGATATGCTAATAACGATAATATGGTTTTGAAAAAGCTTGCAAGCAGAGACCAGTAAATCTATTTTCAGAAAAATAGTTCATATTGACCAATCTTTGATTATATGTTTCATGTATGTTTTATATTTGATTTGTCATCCACAGTAAAAATCACTAAATCGATTAGTAATATTCACAGATTAACATTAATTTCAGATGTAGAACATTGTGTAAACACATTGCCCTTTTTTTCAAGCACTAAACATGAAATCGATTCATTGTTCCACGTTGTTCCGCGCTTCGAGTTGTGGTTTAAACACTTCCATGTGTTGCGTGTGATGTTTTTGGTTCGCTGATTCTGATCCTGTGATAAAAAATTGAAAATTAAACTGAAGTTTAGAAATTCAGTCGAATTGTAAAAAAATATATTGATTTCAAAAACTCTTAACTAAGGTTTTCATGCATATCTGTTAAAATTTTAGCAGCTGTTAAGGATTCGATTTGAGTTTTCAATTTTTAGCTTTCAGATTCGAAATGAGTGATGCCGATAATATGCTAGTAATTTTAATACAGCTTTATCAAAATTTTACAAATTGCACTATAGTATTAAATTGGTCAATTTGAATTTTCAATTCTGAATATCAGACTTACAATCATTAGCCTTGAAAGTTATGGAATAAATATTTGTTTATATTGAAAATTTAAATAGATAATGATATAGGAAAATATCCCACATTTTTATTTGATACTAGTGTCAGTTTTTGAGGTAGATCTGTTTTATATAGGATGAAAATTGAAAATTAGTATCTCATTATGTTTTGTCTTCTTATATGTAAATTACTTTTTCTGAAACAAGATAGCCAGAAAAATTTCAAGATAAGTCTCCTTAAATGTTAAGTTACTACCCGATGTTCATTAGCACCCTGTTTTCGGTGAGAATCACTATAACCCATTAAGGAACACTATTACTATAACTGGGTAGTATGAAGCACAAATGCTATAACAATCTAGCACGAAACACAACAACATAGTATAAAATAGAAATGCTGTAACAATATAATATAAAATACCAATCTCTGTAACAATATACATTGTCATTGCCAAATAAAACAATCATTAATGCGAACTTATATTTTTCGAATAATCAAAAATGCGGTTGTAGAGTAATTTACATAGTCGTTCATTTCTACGATTTTATCCCCATTATTCGTTGAAGCGAATTTATATTTTTCCAATGATCGTTCGAAATGGCACGAGCCACGAACGTCTTTAGCAACGTTGCGGTTGCAGTCGCAGCGTCTGCACTAGACGTCGCGTCGTTCTATTGAATGTATAATTCAAATTTCGTGGTATGAATAATGTGCAATGATGCAGGGGAGCTGGGGAACGGTGGGTGAGTGGGTGGAGAACTTTAGTTCGGTGCGCGAGGGTAACGCAATAAATAATAGAAGCGGGGTCGTCCGTTTCTCAGTCACCCCTCAACAACCATCTCAACGGTGAAATATTCAAGAGTTGTAATGGCCTGGAACTTGCTGCCATTCTCCGATCCACCTGACATTCGAATGGTGAATTTGAATCTAATTGTTTCGATCTCTGATCACGTTGTGCGAATACTGAAAATAGTTTAGCATGGGAAAAGTTTGAAAATAAATTTTGGTGACCAATAACAATAAAAAACATTCCCTAGTTACGCTTACACTCGGTTGCTGCGATTCCTTTCAATACGAATGAGAGTCGACGGAGGGATCTCTTAAAATTTGTCCTTTTCAATTTGCGAGAACTGTAAGCTTGATTGTTTTAAAACGTTTAAATTTCTAAATTTGAAAACTTACAAATTTCTGAAGTTTTGTACTCTTAAGTTCTGAAATTTCCAAATTTCCAAATGTTCAGTTTTTTGAACTCTTGTATTTTCAAATTTTTTAATTCACGAATACTCACATTTTTAAATTCACATTCCCGAACTCTGCATCCCCAAATTTCTACATTTCCAAACCCTTACATTTCCCAATTTTTACCTTTCCAAATCATCATGTTCTCAAATCCTAAATTCCCAAATTTTATATTCTGACCTTTACACGTTCATACATTTCCAGATCTCACATTTTCAAAACCTACTACAAATTTCCAAGTTTCCAAATTGTCATATTCCCAAACTCGCACATTCCTAAATTTCCATATTTCTACCATCCCAAAATTTTACATTCCCAAATCGCCATATTCCTAAATTCCCACATTTGTACCTTTCCAAATCTCTACCTTCCCAAATCCCTATCTTTTCAACTCCCCACCTTCCCAGATCCCTAAGTTCCTAACTCAGTAAGTTCTCAACTGTCCAGCTTCCGAACTTCCTTACTTTCTCAAATTCTTACTTTCCCAAATCCTTACATTCGTAAATCCCACATTCCCAATTTTACATTTTTCATTCCCAATTTCTTATATTTTTTAAATTCGAAAATTCTCGAATATCCCATAATATCAAAATTTTCTCCAGAGTAAACCTCTGTTTCTGAGTGTACTTCGGTGTACACGTCGGGACAATTATAACTCAGTTAACACTTCGAGCATCACCGTAACATCATGAAAAATCCTTTCCGTTGGTAATTTAATTTTTAATGAATTTCGTAAAGAATTTGTTATGTAACTGTTTTTCCCTTTAGCAATATCTATTTCATATAAATTTCATTTTAGCAAATTCTCGTGCATTTAACAAAATTAGTGAAATGATTTCTAGTGAAATAAGTAGCAGATGTATGTAGAGATTCATACGTCATCTGGAAATAGTATTAACGTAATTTTGCCCTAAAATCATTTATGATTTTGTTTCTTATCTTATAAATAGTTAAAATTTAAAAAGATATGTACATATGTCGATCAATTAATTTAACAATTTAGTAAAGTAGTAAGATCGAAAATGATCAATTTTTAATTTCGGAGCAAAATTATAGTAACTGATTCAAATTTGCCGAAACTTTCGGTATCTCTAACTCTATATAGGTCGTCGAAGACTCAGTACAAACTATAACTACCTACATTTCTCTAGTGGAAGGATTGTTATGTAGATGGCAGCTATATTTGAGTCTTAAGAGTTAGAGAGATAACATTCGTTGATGTCCTGAATAGCTCAGTTGGGGGAACATTCGCCCTACAAACTGAACATCATGATTTGATTCCCAGTCGAGCAATCTGATTGGCTGAATGTCTTTGCTACAGTTAGATTGTAATATCTTCCTTGTAAGTGTTACATGAACAAATACGTATATATAATAAAAATACCTTATGTACTAAATCGTAGCTTATTCCATATGATTTAATGACATAAAGGTATTGCAACATTATGTCATATTGACATTAAAGTCGATGAAATTGACGATAGAAACCCTTCAGATTTGTTAGTATAAAGTTACAGCTTGCTAATTACAGCAAACCAATTACTACTAATTGTAATTCGCTAATTACAAAACGTATGAAATTTACACAATACAATACCATGAAATTGTGGCAAAATATCAGATTCAAGCATCATTATTAATACAAAGCCAGTAAATGTTTCATTGAAATCAACAACAAATGTACAGTTGAAAGCGCATTGTTTAATTGATACACGTCGATTGTGAACTTGAAAAAATGTTTAATATTATTTTTTACATCGGTGAATATCCATTATAGAGGAGTCAATACAGTCCGCAGAAGTATGGTTTAAAAATATATTTTATTGAATACCTCAGGAACTAACTATACGTTGGGAACAATTTTAAAGTATCGTTTCTGCTTGCATTAGAATACAAGCAAATATTCTAAAAATTGTGTTAAAAATTAATACATTTCTATACATTTTTTAAATACAACGGTTAATAAAATAACGTTTTGAACGGTCGTAGTCGACGTTCTGTACTCCTGCTGTACACTTTTTTCACCAGGGATTATCTTACCAGACATTTTCACCTCTCGTATTGATTTTCACCATTCGGAGGACCATTAATAATCTCTAATATAATATAATTGGCAGAGTATTTTATGAATGTAAAGGGATTCAATAGGAGCTGGAGGATTTAATTATACGTTATTTTTATTTTATCGAACATAGCACTTTTGTTCTTTTTCAGTGATCTTCTATAAACAGTTCCATTATGTTGTACCAACATATTATGAAAATAATCGATCATTTACACTAGCGAAAATCAAAGCTCTATAAATATTGGACATAAGATATTTCTGATATAAAACTGATTTTCGTAGCGTAGTTAAGAAATACAGAGACAGTGGTTAATTTATTAATAAAGTGGTTAGGTTCACTTGTAACGGTTATTTAACTGAGGATATTATTGCAGTGAATAATTGTGTTGAAAGCAATTCAAACATTTCAATTCGTTATCGCGATAAATAAATATTTCATGCGGTTCTGTGCAATAAATTTTGATTGGGAATCTACATTTATACATCTACAATATTCAATTAATGTAATCATTTATAGCATTACATATATTAACGGGACCATTACCAGGAATGTTACAGGACTAAATACTTTTTTGTAATAAAATCATCTTCACTCACTAGTTTCTAAATTTTTCATGCTCTCTGTGCTCTTTGGATATTAGAATTTTTCTGTGGCACCCAAAGTCTCTTGACTTAGATGCTTATCTAAGATGCTTATCTAATTATAAATAGCAACTCTTTATATTGTCACATTAACGTATCGATGACTCAATTCTAAACTCGCATGAACTAACAAGGAAACAACCCTAATCCGAAAATTAAGAAGATTATGAATCGTTGCGAATGTATGTAAATCATATACATTTGTACGTATAGGCATTTATTATATAATTTTCATTCATTGCCCAAATTACGGGGTTAAATAAGGGGTTAAAATCAACCTGTAAAACTTCGGCTATTTTTCAATGTTATTTTGTAACTCGCAATGTGTAAGAGATAAAAAGAAAGTTTCAAGATAAAAGTTACTTCTCTTAATCAGATCTACTAAATAGTGAAAGTTTTATCAGTTGTTTAAACGGGCCGAAAAAAGTTTTAAACAAAGATATTAATATTTTCTAAAATTCGCTTTCTCATTAATCAGCAAAATGGAGGTGGATCAATTGTGTGAGTTTATTTTATATTTTTTTAACGTCTATTAGCGATTACTGCCGATTGTTAATATTAATATCATTACTATAAAAATTGAATATCTTGTAATATTTCCGTAAACCAATCATAATTTGAAAATCACTCAAATTATTTTTATTTTCTTTTTTACATTTTTATAAATATTTTGAAAAATGATTAAATTTGTTTTTTTTTTCAAAAACATAGCCAAATATTAAAACATTGTATTGTATATTTTCGACTTAGTTCTTCAAGCAAAATCAGAAGTTTGTACCTTCAACTTTGCCCCTTATTACATTGATATAAATTGTTCTAAATCGTTTCGCCTTCTTAATCATACTAACGAGTTCGTATAACCGTATATATACATCGATAGTGCAAATCTGTCGAGAAAAGTTTTTTAACAGGAATTTGGGATCGGTCTCAAAGGTAAAATTTTTCATCCGTTCAAAACCTTTCGACGAGATTAAGCTCGATATCGAACAAACGTACAGAAGTTGGGTAGCCACCGATCCGAGGCAAGAGTTCTCTTCCTTGAGAATTTAAGGGAGAAGTCGTGGTTGTAGGCGCTTGTGCTGTGCGAACAGACGTAAAGTTCGTCATTAAAAAGAAAAGATTCCGTGAAGAAAGTTCAACGATGAAGTCTTGTTCTAGGTACACGAAAGACTAGTGCAAAGCATTATCGATCGTCACGCGTCTACGTTTGATTTTCCCTCGGGCTATTTATAACAGGATTTTCTTCTCGTCTTCACGACGATATTCTTGCCATCGTAAACTGAAATTGTCTCGGAATAAATCGAATAAAATTATTAGATCGTTTGACGAGGAATGATCCTTTCATCGAAATCGAAACGAGTGAGGTAGTGTTTTACTTGCAGAATATAACTGATTTGTATCTTTAATACGAAAGAGCACTCAATCAAAAACAAACAAGTTATTTCAACGTGTTTGTGGACATAGAGATATTGCTGTGAAAGATAACGCAATGTAAATTAAAATATGTTAATTCATTTTGTATCAATTTTCATATCATTATCTGTAACAATAAAGCAACTGATATTGAACGGGTATATATATAAAGCAAACTGGGAGAAATTCGTATTTTTGCAGAATAAACGTCGTGAAAATTAAAATAAATAATGTTTTATTAATTCTGCTACAGAATTGAGTTTATCGTCATATTTTTCGACAAAAATACATTTAAGCTTCAATAGTGAAATAAGTAAAGATTATTAAGGTATTATAAGATATTTTTTCTTAAATATACAAAATGTCTTAAGTCTGAAAGGGTAAGGTAACCAGTTACTCACGCAAGGATAAGTTAATTAGTTTAACGGAGGATTAATGCATGATACTCAAGGGATACAACGTGAAAATGAAACTACTTCTTACAAAGCTCAACAACTATTTTGATAAAACTGTGTTTGATAAATAGTTTAATAAAACTATTGTTTGTATTTTAATTTATTATTTGAAGTACACCTTCACGATAAAGAGATTATAAACATTGTCTATTTTTAGCCAAAATATCGTTTCAAGTGATAAATAATAAATATATAGTCTATTCTACTTCAAGTTATCCATGGAACGAAATAGGTAAAATATTTTATTTCTCCCAATAAATTCTTAAAATAATATTTAAAAATTTTACATGAAAGATATCGAAAATAATGAAGCTTTATTAGGAAATATTCAGTTAATTTTAATTTATCTTTATTTTATTCGGAATATTCATGTATTATTGCTAGAAGTAGTGACGTACATTGAATACGTATATAATGTAAATATTTTTGTAATTTCTTGTATGTCATAACGGATGACTTTTCCTCTTTCATGGAGAAACTAACAAACGATATTGCTTGCAATAACAATGATATTATCATCAAGTACACAATACTGTTTTTAACCAATCAGAGAATCCATTTTCCTATACCTAAACTGGTATAAGCAGCTACGTATTAAAAACAATTGCTTACTCTAATTGGTTTTTCTAAGCGAACGATTCGAAGAGCGGTGGCACAAACGCAGCAGTGCGCAGAGGCAGCATATGACGACCCGGCTGTAGGCCATTTGCGGCAATAAAATTTTATAACTTTGGCAATTCTACTGGTTCAATCATGAAATTTAGAGGGTATTAAAAAGACTCTTCGCCAAAACTATGGAGAAAATTTAAAGTCCACACATTACTTCGTTTAGGATTATTTTTAATGACCTTCTGTTAAAAAGTTGGCTTCAAATTTTCAGCGTTCGTTTCTCTAAAATAGAGTACGGGTTTTACAGAGCACAGAATATCGATTTTTAGATCGCGCACCGAATTTCACAAGTCTATAATGTTTCACAAAAATCCAAGAACATGCGTGCAAAAGCAGGATCACTTTGCATCGAAAAGCGTTTAATGTAAATTCTCTGTGAGTAAACATCAGTATATACAGCGTGGATCAATAACTATTATCATGTCATTTGCATTGAAAAAAACAGAGATGACTTTCAAATATTCAAAGCGATGTCACAAAAGAAATGTTTAACGTCATATGATGATCCTTCTTTTTATCGTATAACTTTTATTTTGATAAATGCAACGAAAACATAACAGCCTTCCTTTTGGTGACGGGGGTTTAAAATTGATCTCTGACATCAATAATACTGGAGATATTTGAGGTGCTAATAGTTATTCGTTCATTCCATACATACATAACGGAGGGTGCAATCACTGTATTCAGTAAATCGTCACTAGTTAAAAAAAAATAACCCGTGTCAGAATTGACAGCGAGCTTTATGCATCATTTTGAAGCATGATACGTGCCAATGAATCGCTGTACGAGTTATCGATGTTCTGTTACGAGTCGTCGATTAAATATTTCAGCAATTTCTATAGAAGACGGTTTTCATCTCGTACGATCGCTCGCCGTTTCTCTGTCATCTTTGATGGATATCATCCCCTGGAAACTTTTTAACCCGAGGAATTTCAATTTTTCCCTGTCAATTTTCCTCTCGCGTTATTAGTTTCTTGACCCACCTCCCTTCCGTTTTATCTGTCTTTACGTCATTTATATGCAGGTTCCCTTACGAGATATATTTTCATAATACATCATAGAATACGCAAACAATGGTATACGGAGAAAATTAAATTGTGCTTATTAGTGATGGGATTAAGGTCTCATATATTCCTATCCTGTGTAATATTTACTCCTTTAATACTAAAATTACCAAATCGATCAAATGAAAAGCTGACAACTTTTTTATTGAAATATGCGTTGAATTTAATCAAGATGAAGGATTAACGTTTATACTAATTTATGTCTACCCATTTATTTATTTATTTTTCAAGTTCATTTATAATTTCCAATTAAGCACATTAATATAGGAGCATTATTTATATGTATATAAATAATGATGTTTTTCAAAGAAAGTACAATATTAATTATCAATTAAATATAAATATTCCGTCTTACATGATTCAGGCTTGAATTCAATAAAAGCAAATTTGATATTTTTGAGCCCTATCCTATTCTTGCTAAGCAGTGATATAATACACCTGAAGTTAATTTCCTCAGAATACTGTGTGAATCGAAATTGTGTAAATCCAAATTATCGTCAATTAAACCAATAAATATAGTCCAGACGAAATCGTGTTTAGCCTCCTTTTAATAAATAACATGCCCAAAATCTATTAATGACAGTTTCATAACAAAAAAGATAAAAAATATAAAAGTTCTAACGTATTCACTTTTACCAGTTCTTCTTTTTAAATCAGTTATTTTAAAAATCATGTAAATCGAGGGAAAGGTATGCTACAGTAATTTATTTGAAAATTGAAAATATTCATTTCCTCTTAGATCCGGAGAAAGTTTACTCGACTCACCAAACTCGACGAAACGGAACGGTTACATTTCTACGTTTATACTGTGGTTTGACGTTCGGAAAATTGCCAGGTCGGTACGAGGAAAGAGCAAGACGTAAACGGAAACATAAACGGATGAAAGTCATATTATAGAGAGCCAGATACGACTCCGTTCCTCGTAACTTCCTGGATAATCGGATTATGTAGAAGTGGAGTAAAACAGTGAAACGTGTTCCTAAAATAGAGAGTGCTTGATTTATGCGAAATTTTACGATCAAAGGAAGAGCATAAATTTCTAGTAATACAATCAATCTGGCGAACGAGCATTTAGTTTCACGACAACGACAGTAAAAAATACTTGAAATGATTGAAAAGTTTGGTGCAAAAACTGGTCATACTTTCATTTTATATCAGGTTGATGGAAAAATAATTACGACTTTTGTTATTTTAAATTTTGATATTCTGGTGATTCATTTGCACTTTCCTTTCTGTTTATTTTAGACTATAAAATTAAATTAAAAATAGAAAAACAGCAAACGTTAATCACAATACTACTTACACAGTTCGTTAAGGGAATGCAATACACTGTTTTAATAAGTATATGTGTCTATCAATGTGAGAGCAAGGTTTTTAAAAAATTGGTGACTGGTATCTGTACATCAAAGATAAAAATGTAGTATAAGATCATAAAATATTATAAGTTGTAAAAACTTTCGCAATAAAATAGTGACAATTTCAAAAATTGGTAAGTCAGACATGTATTGATTAAGTGAAGAACGCTGTAAGCAGTCTTGATTTTTATTGACACAATTTATGTAGTCTAATGTATCGAATTATTAAATATTAATAAATATTATTCTATCCTGATTTTGACGTTATAATAAATGTTTATTATCTGGGTTTGTACAGTATGTCGGTATTAAACATTGTTATACACTACGTCTTTATAAACGTTTGAAAATATAGTTGAAGTGAAGATCGTGGCAAGGTTTAAAAACTACCAGTATTGATAAACGTACTTTAAAAATAAATCATAAAATTCTCTTCAACTAGAACTATTTTCTAGTAAAAATGATTGGTATGAGGCTTCATATTTAGTGTTACAAAATTTTGTTATCATGTTTTTATCGAAATACCTGCCAATTAAGTGATAACGAAAGTTTGCTAAGCTCGTGATAAAGGATGGTTGTATTTGTTATCTGATGCTTCAGTATTTACTTATTTTGATAATGAAAAGTTAGCTAAGCTAGTGATAAAGGATAGTTGTATTTGTTATCCGATGCTTCAGTATATTACTTATTTATTTTCCCGCTTTATTTTCCATTTAAAAGTAAGTTTGCATTTAACGCTGGTAGTCCTAACATTAACTGTGATAAAATTTCATTTTATAAAATTAACAACTTCCATCTGGTCTATTTGTTTTCAAAAGACTATGAGCTAAATATTGAAACTATTAAAACAATTATAGACAAACAATTCATACACTGATTCCATTAAACAAAATCGAAGAATTAAACCTTCTTGGTTTTGACTTTCATTCATGATTTAATGAATATGCTCGTTGTGGTATGTTGTAGAGAAAGATCAGTTGGATTCTATGATGAACAGACGCTTGATGATGTTAGTTTAAAATCCAACCGTGGTGGTTTTTCGGTGACAATGATAGAAATGCCAGCTTCTACAATGTAGAGACATAAGCTCCTAAGATATGGTAGTATCATCTAGCTTTTGTTCTTCGAGACTAATTTACTATAATCTATATCCACTTTGCATATTAAACATTTGTTTCTCAATTTCTGCAAAATCACTCAAAGTGTACAAAAAAGAGCATTCATTTAGATGTTTTGTTATATTGTCTAGATAGAATGTATAGGTTTTTTCGCTAAGGTCTTTATGTTTTTCAATAACAGAATACTCTCTAAATTATGAAATTTTTAATTTCTCTATTTCGGTATAAATTTTGACTGATTATAATTGTATGTGAAAACTAATTTCGACAAATTAGCTATTACAGTTCGTCTGTCAGCTGTCCTTTTTACAACTTTTGTGTAACTTCGCGTGTTTAAAAGTGGAAATAATTTATAGGCTATATATCGTACTTTTTAAACAGCTTCAATGAAAATAATCCAACTTTGAGATCAATGAACACTCAGACAGCAGATGGCCCGACAGTCGTAAGCGTGACGTTCTGTTGGCTCAAACATTCAGCAATAAAATTTTTCGTGTACACATTCAAATAAATTTTCAAATTAGAATTTTATTTAAAGTCTTAAATGAACTATTCGTAGAAAATTTATTTTTAGTTATTCGGTCATCGGATATTTGCAAATTTTACAGGACTCGAAATTATATCACAAGATGTGAATCCTGCAGATTCCTTTATTAATTTTCGTAAGAATGAAGAATAGGGTCGGATGCGAGTAAAGATCTGAAGAATATATCCTTGTTTACCGTTTCTCTGGATATTTTTCTTCCGTGATGTTCGCGGAAGCACTATGTATCTATATTTCTAGCTTCCTGTGCTTCTGACATCTGTCCTATTGTTAAAAGAACGAAAGCAATAACTGTTGCTCAGTATACTAAAACTTTGTGAACTGAGAATAGCATGTAGTACAACAATACTTATTCATAAAATGTTTGACAGTGTTTAAGGTATATTCCATACACGCTTATAGAAGTAGCAAACATGATATTTATATCATAATCACACGATTGTGTTTGCAGAATAGTGCTTAATAAACCACTCACCAAATTTAATAATTGAAGAAATAAACGTTTTCGAAATAATCTATGTACTTTACTATAATACTGTTTTACAGCTTCATTTTTATCTTCTGCTTTATCACAAATTGTTTGTGTTATACTTGTAGTAGATATGTTATATTCTAAGAATGTTTCACACATATTTTTTATATCGCCATTGGTTGTGCCCTTTGCAGAGCATTCTTAAAGTATTTTGTATACATATAAATAGGTAATATTTATTAAGCAATAATTTCTCAATGTATATTTATTTTTATTAACTTTATTTTATAGCAATTAGCAAATGGAAATAACAGGCACACTTTAAACGACATTAACATATCGAAAAATAGCAAACTGATAGTTTCAATAAAGAGTATATCGATAAGTTTTTTAGTACTAGTATTTTGCAATGTACTGGTATATGTATAGTCCGAAACAAAAACATAAGATCACTATTTTTACTCATTCCACAGTTCTTAATCGCCTTTGAGTTTTTTTTCTATAGTTATTAGTTATGACCATATTCGTGATATTTAACAGAAATAACTTATTTTTAGATCTTATCCCAAAAATGTATTATGTAGATATTACTCCCGTTGAACGCAACAGAAAGATGAGTTTAGAAAGAGAGATTTAATCTTCTTTATTTTATAATTTGTACACTTACCGCATTGTCTAACAGTTGGAAAATTTGATTTGTAAGATTGTCATACAATTTTTCAATCTTATGGTCGATGTTCTGTGAATATTCTTGAGTTACGGATTTTAATTTATTTACTGTTGAATACTGCACTTATTACAAGTAGTCGTCATACATTTTCTGTTATGTTCGTGTCAGGTGAACGAGCTGGCAAGCCCACTTTATTTATTTGATGTTCTTCGAACCACCGTGCGGTTATGCGAGTATGAATAGACACGTTGTTTTGTTAGAATGTAAAATCCTCAGCCTAGACATTTGAGAAAACATTTTACATTGTCCTCAAATAGAAAACATACATTTACGTACAATTAAGAACATTAGTAATCTTGAATATGCAACTATAACAGATTCTTTTCCTATTTATTATTGGCAACTGAGAAATGGCTAAATGAGAACATATGATTCCTCTTAAAAACGTAGAAATTAGAAAACCACCATCTTGACAGAGGTGATTGCAATAAAATGTCCCTCCTTATAGCAGAACAAATTCTATAAATATGTTTATATTCATTGATTTTCTAAACGAGGAAGCAGTTTGCCATATACATAAAGAAAAACAATAAGTATAATAAAGAATATATGCTTTGATAACAAAAATATGCAAATAAATTTTCTTCCCAAAGTTAAGTTACTCTTATAGCATAAAGTTATATATTAGATATAAAAGGTTATAATTTCTTACATTTCTTATAAACGTCATTTTTGTCTTTTCCACATAGAGCATTATATATAACGTACATGTTTAATATATTTACACGTACCACAAATGGTGGTAGTTCTGTTGTTATTACAGTACCTTATATGACATCATTTTCGCGAATAAAGTGTGCTCTTTGAAGTTCTTTGCATATTAGCCTCTCATGATTGCATCTCTGGTTTTACATTTTCATAACAAAATATTCTCAACAGCACTGATAATAAAACATTTCTAACAACATTCGCAGCAAAACATTCCTAACAACATTCATAACACAAGATTCCTAACAAGCTTTGTAACAGAATATTTAATTCACATTCTACATTTCCAAATCTAAATGAATGGCTAAAGACCAATTTTCAAATAAATGCTTTGTTTCTCCATTAATGTAATTGCTGATAATTATTATTACCACGATTGTACTGAGTGATACGTAGCAAAAATTCTAAAAACGCACAAAAAGTTGTATAAAACAAAGAAACTGGTTAATTCGTATTCGATAAAGACTGTGAGATCCTTTTACACTTTGACAAGTACTTGGTATTTTGATTGCTATCGATTTCGTAGTCACAATACAAAATTATTTTTATCTTGAATAAATTAATTTTAATAAAAAATGAAATTCTACATATACTATTATTTGTATTAATTGTATTTACTAGTTATCGCTGCAAAAATCACTACATCATGGCGGACGAAAAATGTTACAGTAGGAATTTTATAATAAAATTGTAAGACCATTGTGACTAGCGTACTAGTTCTACTGATAAATAATTGATTATTGTTCCGAACGTGCGACGGAACACAATACGAGGAGGATTTCGTAAGTAGTTTATGATGGGTCCGGGACTAACAGTTATTTTTGAAAGACAGTTTTTAGCCATCGCCGGCATTTTAGTTTTACATTTTTTCGAACAATGCCTTTAGAATTTCTAACTTTCGTTTCGTTTTCAATAACTACTTCCGTCATAAACGGGGTTTTTCCCAAAGGGTACCGAGGACGGGCCTCGGTCCTTTCGTAGCGGTATTTTGGACAACGTGCGTGTCACCTGGAGGGAAAAACCCCGGCGTTGCCGACCTTCAAGATCCTCCCGTACTGATCGATATTTTTCCCACCCTCTTCCAAAAAAGGCGCGCTAAGGGCGCAAGAGAGGGTGGGCCCAACGTCAAGGGGCATGCTGATTGGAAAATCGACGTTTCGAAGGAAAACCAATGAGCATGCTTCCTTACACTTCCGATGTTACGAGGAAGTTAAAATGAGAACGTCTCATTAGATTAAAATCAACAAGTCACTCGGTCGGACATAAGATTCAAAATAATAAGTCACTCGGTCGGACATAAACTAGAATTGAAAGGAATAAGTCAATCGTTTCGGACTTAGAGTTTCATAGCGTCAACGTTTCGGACGCACTTATTAAAGTTTTCAAGGCATCATTCGTATCGGATGCATCTAATCATTGGTCTTAACGTTAATTCGTTTTGATCAAACTCGTGTCCGGTTAAAATTCACCGCCATTTACACGGCTCGACCATTTTTTAATCGGACGCAGCTGCTGATAGTACGCGAGTCAGCACAATTATGATTATAAAAAGTAATAAAATGTCCTGTTTTATTCGAGACGTCCTATATGATGAGAAAAAGAGTATTGGCTTGGCTACAAATTTTTATGAGGTAGCGATATTCGAACAGTCCATCTGGGAAAAGGAAGAAGCAACAGTCTCCTTCCGCTTGTAGATCACGTATAACAGGGTCACCTTGACATGAAATTCCTTCGTCGATAAAGCACGATTGAACGCGTTCGTGGAAAGAATGAATGACTGCCGGTGGAACGACAGGCAGGAACTCCCAGTTTGTTCCATGGGTGGTCACCCTTGGTCACCCTTACAAACTCGACGTACATAGAAGAGCCATGCAACGATGATCATCCGAATGGAATCAAAGCAACGAAAGTATGATTGGACCGTGGCCAGCTGGTTATATAATTGAGCATCGCATTCCCCTCAGCTTGTTCCTCCAGTGTCTCGTACCCGGCGAGACGACACGCGCGACGAGCATAAATCAGAACAATTAGTTGCATGCTCGTACTTCACACTCCCGTGAAAATGTCGCGGCGCATTTACCACGTGCGAACTTTATGCGTCTCACCCGGGATTCGTGTTTTATAAATTGCCCATCAATTTCTTCGCAGCTACTTCGCTACGCTCCACCGATTCCTTCGGCTTGTTTGACGAATGTACCGAGAATTTGACAAAATTATCTCCGGATAAGATTAATTACTACCTTCCGTCTCTAATTTGTTTTCATTTAATGAATAAAATTTAAATATTTTTAAGCATTTACAACACAAGATTTCTATATTAACGGAAGAATATTGTGAAAATTGACATTATAGGAACATCGGTTGTAATTTTGTGCAATTTATATTAATAATAGAATTACTAACCAAAATGGCTGATTTCAGATTTCATATTTGTCGAAATATTTGTATTATTTTGTTGATGCAGAGAATGTATATTAATCGATGTTTCAGTATTTATTTATTTTTGCATTTTATTTTCAATTTATTTATTGATATTTATTTTCCAATTTAAAAGTAAGTGTGCAATTAATGGCGGTAGTTCTAGCGGTAATTATAGAACAAATCAATTGATTGTTATGGAGATTTTTTTCTAAATATCATAATCATTCATTTTACTGTAGGTCCAAATTGGACGCAGTGAATGAACTATATAATCATTGTTCTAGTTTCATGTAGACAAAACTTATCTGATTTAATTTAGTCAGACAATGAAGATGAAGAAAGAAGTAAAATCTCACGTAGTATAAATTTTCTACAATTGCGAAATAGTAGTATGAAAGTTAACATTTCGGGAGAATTAATTAATAAACATTAATTATCAATTGTTACGTATTTTCATATAGCTATAATTTATTTCAATTACATATATTAATTAAAATTAGATACATTTGAACTCTATTATTAATTTCCACTTCGTATTAAATTCAGCTCATGTTCCCTTACACTCTGTTGGACAAGTGACTAGATTAACAGTTTAATTGATTGAATTAATTTAGGGTGTAAATTATGTCGACTTCATAAACTTCAAGCATGTTAAGACTGTACTTAGAATTGCAACGTTCCTTTTCTTCAATTTACGTTTACGTCACTTTTATCTCATTGTAAGTATTTCGGTGCGTTGACACTGTTCTACGTAAGGTAGACAAGAAACTAAACTATCAAGACATGATTTCGCTTTCAATTACTTTCGTTTGAAGACTTATTTAGTCGTGATAATTGCACATTATGAATCGTTTATGAAATGAAATTTTGCTAAAAGAACAGTATTGATAAGTGAGATACGTATATTTTTTGAATATTAATTTTAATTCCAAAATGTTTCTGTTTCAGGTAAGTAGCAATACAAGTCCTTGGCTCATTTACAATCTAGTGGCGTGACGGTAAGTGGAATCGAACGAACTTTTATCAGATTCGTGAAAAATAAATGGCCAATTTGAAGATCTAAAGCCTTTACAGTGTTAGCATGACATGGGTGTTATGTTCCTACATAAGTGATTTAATGCATAACTATTCCATTTTCACTTACAACGTTTCCAAGAACAAAGATGTAAAGATTTAATGGTATTTTATATAACGTTACATAAATATTTGATGCATTGCATTTGTTATGTTATACATGCAATACAAGAAGTGGTAGAACCTGCAAAATTATGAACGTTTCTGGAAATAATAGATCGACTTACACTAAATGAAAATATTATTTTTAACAAGTTTATAAAATAGGTATAAACATGGATTTGGTACGTCATAAAATAAAATAATGTTTTGACACATTATACAGTTTAAATCTGTTTGAGCAAAAACACAAATGCCATAAAGAAATGCACAATAAATGTGCACAAAGCCATCAATCTCATGTGTATATTCAACACATGTTTATTATCAGAGTTTCAAAAAATGAAGTTGTCGATTTAATTCAGCACTAATTATCAATTAACAGTTGATTTATAATTAAATTTCTTCCAATTAAGAAATAAACTATAACCGTTAATTTAATGAGTTTTTACCTAAAAATTCGTGTTGAATTTTTAATTCAAATTGATCACTTTAAAGATTGACAGTTGATTTTAATTAAGAACTTTACCAATTAACGATTAACTGTCAATCGTTAGCAGCAGCTTCTTCTAATTATAAATGAAAATATAATTTTAAATCAGTCGTACCTATATGAAGACTCAAATTATTGATTATTATAATTAAAAGCATCTTTTAATCTTTAATTTCAGAAGTTTGAATTAAAGAAAATTTATTTAAAACATCATCCAGTTCACATTAACATTTTAATTCTCAATTGAAAAGTATTCGCTTATAGCGTTAAATTATTAATGATGTAACAAAAAATTTCGGAACTCTATTATACATTTTTAATGTTTGGATAATTAATTATTTTTATAATTGCTATTATTAGGAATAGACATATAAAAGTTTCAAGTTTTCTGCACAAGTTTTTTCTTTATTTTCATAGTATATTCATAATGTCCCATATAATGTCATTCTGCAATTTCACAACATTCCTTGAATGTTACAAAAAACTGTGTTGGACAACAGTTGAACTATTATATATTTAATCATTTCAGATTTCGATTTAATTTTTTTTTTTTATTATTTTAAAGAACTTAAATTGCAGAATGAAACGATTGAGTAATTATGATTATGTGTAAAATTATCACTTTCATAACGCCTGAAAGAATATACCTGATTAGATTTATGTCTTTGAAAAAAGAATGAACATATAAACTGTAATTTACAATAGTTATATAGAATATAGTTCAACTTTTGTTTGTCACAAGTTTTAGTGAAACTCATGAACGAACTTGAAATTTCACGACACTATTAACGTGAGATATTTTGTTCATCTTCCACGATAAAAATCCTAGAACATCCTACTCAAATAAATATGAATTGTATAAAATTGAAAATGATTGAGTATAAATACTTTTATAACTGCTTATACAGTGACTGCAGAAAGTATTCGTACATCAATCAATTTCAAGCAAGACTTCGTGAAATTGATTGATAAGTAATTAGTAGTTGTTTGGTAAGTAATTTTGTATAGACGATGAGTATCTACATATTATGAGAAACTCTAGAATAGATATGGTAAAAAGAAAGAACAAAAAATCGACAGAAATATACAAGCAGTAAGAATTCGTACAGATGCAATTTCGATCTGTTTTCAAGAGATTTTGTATTGTAAACATGACAATATTCGTAGTTATAATTCATATCGTCAGTACATTTAGGAACGTTGTCGGCACCAGTAGTATTCAAAATTTCGAATTATTTAAATTTATCGTTGAAAAATAGGACGAAAACGTGCTGAAACTACGATAGAAGAAAGACAAATTATTATTAATTTACATAATCAGTCTGAAAGTTCGGTAAGAATTTCATGGATTGTAAACAGACCACGATCTACTGTAGAAAATGTATATGGAAAATTAATTAGTATGCTGTCCGAGTTATTATTAGAATGATAAAGCAAAATCTAAGAATAAGTACGATAAAAGTAGTTGAGCATGTTAAAATAATTTAGATCTTAATATATCTGTTAGCACTTGCGTAGTTTTATACGAAGTCAATCGTATCACGGTCGAGTAGCCCAAAGAAAATATTTTGTACGTGAAACAAACAGAAAGTAAAGGTAACAGTTCGCAAATAATATTATGATGGCAATGGACTATTGGAGTAAAGTGATTTTTTCAGATGGAGTAAATTTAATATTTTCGAGTCTGATGGACATTATACTATTTGAAGAAAAATAAATGCAGAAGTAATATCAGAAATCTTACAGTTTACAGTGAAATAAGGTGCAGGTTCCGTAATTGTTTGGAGATGCATGAATGCAACTGGTGTTGGCACATTACACTTCGTCGATGAAATAATGAACCACAAGGTTTACATTGACATTTTAAAACGCAATCTTTTTCCAGTATAAATATCTTTTTTGTAGCATGAAGATAATACTATGTACGATAGCGATCCAAAACATACTGCGTATAGTACCAAAATCTGGGTACTTATAATACACCTGCATGTTTAAAAACTCCTTCGCAGTCTCCTGGTATTAATCCTATAGAACATTTATGGGATTATTTAGAACGTCAGATTACAAAACCACGAAATTTTCTCAAGGGTGGACTTAAGAAACGCTCTCGCGGTGGAACGGAACAAGATCCCGACACGCATAAGATCGAATTTAGTTAATTCAATACCTGAAGGAATTGCAACAATTATTAAATCAAAAGGATGATGAGTTTTTGAAAATTTAAGAACTGAACGAATACTTATTGCTCGTATACTTCTGTCGCTTTTTATTTCTTCTTGTTAATAACTTGTTTCTTCTTGTTATAAGTCATTTAACTAATTTTTCTTACACTATACATATATATTTTAGAGATTTCCCAGAATATGTGTGTACATACTCTTTGTTTATAGAAAATTATTCAATAAACAATTTTATGAAATCTTGTTTAAAATCGATTAGTATATTTTCTATACTATATTTAAATTATATCTGAATTGCGACACGTCAAACACAAGCACACAATTTTGAAACAAAACATAACAGAATATGTATCTATTTTAAACCAATATAAGTTTTTCAGTATTAATTAGCAACTAATGTCAATTGGATCATTTATGGCAGAATTTGGCGAGAATTAATTTGAAATTAAATTAATATCTTTATTTGTTTATAAATTATAAAATATTATTACTTATATTTCTAATCGTAAATTATAAAATTTTGTTATGTATGATATTGATTTTGATAATTAATTGAAATTAAGTAGTAATAAAGTAATAATAATAAAGATATACATACGATATATGTTATGATATATGTTATATGTTATGATAACAAACCCCGTTTTGCATTCATAAGAGGATCTATAATCGTGATCTCCCTATTTCATCTGTAATACATTTATTAATATGTTCGTAAGTTTAATTGCTTTTCTATTATTGTTTAATTGCCAATTTTATCTACGAAATTTGTCTTGTGAAATGATTATAAATAAATGCTCTAAGGTGAGAGGTGGGTGAACAGTTTGTTCCAAAGTTATCATTACTGTAATTTTACATGTTTGTATCTCCAACTTCTCTTGCAATTCACGCGTGTATTTTACGTTTTTACTATTGTAGTTAATACAATAGAAAAAGATGAAGACGAAATGAGTGGTATAATGTCTATCGTGAGGAATTTTATTTTATTTAATAACTGTGAGTTATCACTCAATTTGAAATGATTCTTTGTCTGAATGTCATATTTAGTCAAATGCTCTCATGTTTTATTTCGGTGTCGGACTATGAATTTCAGTTCAGGTATATGACATTTAATCGAAAGTGTATATTTAAGAGGATTGAAAATTGATCTATCAATTGTATTTTTTCGTGCCTTCGTGTTCTGGGACGTTAAGTGACCTGTCGCGCAAATGCCACAGACGATGAAACTGTTATTTGACGACCTGTATCAACGTAAACCTTCTCTTCTCTGTCGCCCTCGTTCCCGCTGGGAATCAACCGAGTTTGCTCAGTACACGACGAATACGCGCACGATGTTAATCGTTTGCCAGACTACTAGAAATTATCATCCCCCGAATATATACTGAGTGCATAAACGATCGTCGACCGTACATACTTGCGTTTGCCGATGTTACACGCCAATGAAAATGGCTTTAGATGGCTTGTGATGGTGTTTGCTTCTCTTATTTGAACGCGCGAACCCTTTCTTTAATCACTTTGCTTTTTTCGCCAACCAGATCACTTTAACACTAGACTAGAATAATCAGCGTTGAATGCATATTTGTATTTAAGTCAAACATAAATTAGCAAAATGAATATATGGAGGCTAAAAAGTAAAGTAACATTCAACGAATCCTTCTGCAGTACAAATATTCACAAGGAAAATGTAAATTGTCATTTTTTGACTTTAGTATTGATGCATGTAAAATTTATGTTTCACTTTCAAGAAGTATCATGTTATTAGATTTATTGTTAGTCACGAAAAGATTAATTTTATCTGTGATTATATGTTTAACACGTTCAACCCGGCGCACTTTTTCGAAGTCATCTGCCTTGCTTGGCTCACTGCTTGTTTTATTACTGGCTTGCATTTACCACAGAAAGTTTGTTTATTCTTCTGGCAGCAGTTCTTTAATAAGAACTTTAATAATAAGAAAAATTAGATGTGGACCTGTAGCGTCGTCATATTGACCAGTTAAGACCCAAACCGTTTATGAAGCAGTTGATGACGGGAAAAACCCAAAATGTTTAGGGGACCATATTTTTTGACCATAGTAACCATAATTAACCGTCACGTTATAAACTTTCCCTAAAAATCAGAATTTCTCCAACTACCTGAATAACCAAAAACCGTTAGTCCAGTCTTCCTCCCTCTATCTTCTATTTCCTCCCTCTATTCGATTTCCTCCCTCTACCACTTATCTCTGATTGGTAGAACCACCACTCTATACCTCAAAAATTGTTTTCTTTATACATACCGAAATGTAAAAATGACAGAAACTAATCAACCATCAAACAAGTATTTTTAAACCTACCAACCTAGTGCTGAATAAATTCATTCAGCAACTTATACACTTTTTCAATCAATTAACCTACCCTATACACAACCGAGTTCACCCGTCACATTGGGTGCAACTGTCGTGCTGCCTTCGAGGAAAATCGAGAAGAGCACGATACAACAGGACCGGTGGTTCATGCCGGGTTGAACGTGTTAATAAGATAATTTTACTTTTAGTAGTATTCACAATGTAGACATTATTTCTTGAACATTATATTTAATATCCTCATTAATATTAATAATCAAGAACCTCTGATCTTATTAACAGTGTCTCAAAACAATCAAATAATTTTAATATATAATTCTGTTACGACCTGGAATATTTTCGTTTCAACTGATTACTATGCTGGTAATTTCATTCATTATTCGCACCAAATTACGTAAGTCTTAATATATAATTCAAGAATGTACAAGATTCTCTCGTTAGTACACTCCAAAGGAAGTGCCGCCAAATAGATCGCCCGACTACCAGTAGCTGTGCTATAAAAGGTCGACATTGGCCTGTGTCAGATGTGGCTACCGTAATAGAGGCGACTGGTGTATACGAGATATCTTAGAGCAAGGAAGGAAGAGCAGTCAAGCGATACATTTGACGACACTTCCTTTGGAATCTACCGAGATCCCCGGTATAATTGTAACACTGAGGTATTCTTGGAGTAACTAGTATCGCTTTCGAAATGCAATGTCAAGTCACATTCGACATAAGGTTTGCTGAAACGAAAGATGATGTCGAGTCACATTCAACATAGGACTGTAAAGGACTAATAAACCTGTACTGTTTACTGAGCACGGCCCTCCTAGAATACTGATTACACACCTTCTTGTATAATCTGGTCATTGCATTATAGATATGTCACATTTCCTAAATAGAGAAAGTCCAACATAAATTTTGTTGTTTCTAACGGAAAATGTAAAAAGTAATAAACGTCATTTTAGAATTTTAGAATTGCAATCACCTTATTCCAGTTTAATTTTACCTTGTTAAGAAATAGATGTAAATTGCTAGATGTTTTATTTATGAACTCCTCAGATTTATTATAATATTTAACTTCTGTATAGTATTTTCTGACACTTATATTTATAGCTTGTTTTACTTAGACATTCATTACACTCATTATAGTAAGTACATTGAAGGGTACACAAAGTGTCATTTTTTATAAATAAATAAATGCCAATTGTCAGTGTTCGTGTAATGTAGCATACAAGACAACAGAATAGGTAAATGCCTTGATGTCTTTGCACTGCCATGTATTTGAGAATTTTTAATAAATTGTAAATTATTTCACGTTTTAGATATATTATTTAAACAGTATTTAGGTTGCTAACAATTGTTTTATTTTCAATTGTTATTCCATAGAACATTCTTTTAATTTAATAAATCAAACAAATACCGCGATTTTGAAAATCTATTTTTGAATGTTAGGAGCATTTTTGCAGTCAAAGATTTTCAGTGAAAACAGAGACTTGTATAAATAGTATGTACAAATCTTTTTGTTATTTGCTTATAATATATCATTTACAGTTGGATGGTGTAACTGATCAAGTTTCCTAAACAAACTTTGAATAATAGATTATTAAATAATTCGACACGACGTTGTATTTTGATCGTTTAATTAAAAAATAGAAAATTGGCACAATGAAAACTTTATTTTAGAAAATTATTCCTTATCGTAAGTCGATAAGAATTAGAATATCGAAGTAATAAAATTTTATTTAATATTTATCAATTCAAATTTTATTTGAAAAACGTGCTCATTAGCAACCACGTACTGCTACTCAGCAGTATAACTTCATGGTATATTGCACGCATTTACTACCATCACAGCTGTTTTTAAAGAAAAATTAATGACCGAACGAGCTTCACAACTCTTGAAGATTTATTTCTAGGAATTCACCACGATTCGTTTCGACGATTTCACCACTTAAATTGATGATATAAGTAATCAAATTTTTATGAAAATAACATATTTTTATATTATAGGATAACATACTACATAGTATCTGTTATCTACGACAAGTTAATGAAAAATAGATATACAATTGGATGTGTTAGAATTTTATCGTTGACTGTACTTGAATTCCATTGGTCTGCACTTCGTAAATGATGAATGAAAAGATATGAATTTCCCAATTATTGTCTCATTAAGAGTTATCGAAGCAATGAAAGCGATATATTCCGGTCTTATTTCACTTCCTTTAGCGAAGGAGCGTTGGATTGATTTCAAGATCCCATGGCACGCATGGTATTTCTCCCTGTGTTCATGTAGTTGGGAAAGCTATTATCACACTCAGCGACAGATTGAAAATGTCATAGTTGAATATTTACGTAAAAATATGTCCAAAATTATTTTTTAAGTTTAACCACATATTCAAATAACTGAAATTACTAAGAAATTCGATTTTGAAGAAAAAATTTGTATTTTTCGTATATAAATAAATTTTGACAAGTAACTATAAAAAAGCACAAGCGATTAAAAAAAAAAAGTGTCTCCACTTTTAATAACTTTTCAGATGTATGTAAATATTATACAAAATATTGATATCTGGCTGAATTTTTCCACCTAAGTGAAGGTTAAATACCTGTTATAGTTACTTCACAAAATTTGTTTAAATATATAAAATATGTATATCTTTTTTCAAGATCAAAATTCCAGAAATGTGAGATTTGCATATCTGTAATCAGTGGGTGAATCTTATAAGACATATAAAATAAATCTAAAGGAATTATTTTACTAATAAAATAAATATAATGTGAAAATGTATAAAAATGCAAGTAAGCAATATAAATAAGAAAAAGTAGCATGGAAGGGACATTTTTGTACCAAATACGATATGAAATGAATCAGGAAATTATCAATCTTGTAATTACATAAGACTTTTGATTATGCGCTATAGACAACATTCACGATTATAAATAGGAATGTGAAGCAATAATTATTTAAATGTTATAGTATTTAAACATTAATACGAGTCAATGCAGTTACAATGTGTTATAAATTATTTTCCAAGAAACTAAGGTAACCTTGAGTTTTTAAAATGAATATATATTTCAATATTTGTATATTCATTTGTTGCATATTTCGGTACATATTTATTTACTATACAAATGTATATTCAAAACGTTATATGAGAGCATGTGTCGGAACGAATTGAGTCATGTGCATGACCATGACCTTCAAGATCATGCAAGGGCGGAAACAACAAAAGAAATCAATCATTCCTTACTTATATTTAAAATTTCTATACTTAAATGTTCGTATATATGAGTACTCGAATAACGGTTATAAAATGGCAAATAAATTTAATTCGTTTTTATTAACGAATTTGTTGTACATGAATTACAAATAAATCAAATTTATTGATGCTCCCTCTATTCAATATTTTAATCTTAGATTTACAGACTTTTAGTGACTTATATTTAAATTGAAACAAAATTATAAAACTAACTAAACAACGGATAATGCGTAAACCAGTTTATGTAATGATTCTTTATCTCGATGAAGGTTAATACATTTTAATAAAACCTGAATAATGTTCGTAATCGAAAATAAGAAATCTAAGATCCGTCATTTTTACGGGTACCGTAAACTTAGTGTTAAACAATTTTTACCGAACCCCACGTTTTATAAAATGTTGAAAATCGATTTTCGACCAATTGTTCTATAAAAATTCTCCACTGTGTGCCAGCGAGAAAGCATGTTGCGTTATTATCGGCCAAATATTTCCGTCGCGACGCCACTGAGCTTTGTCGGCCCGCTTACGTAATTGGTTGTAGAAAACACGACTGTGACTGCTATTGCGACTGCGATTGTGATCTGCCAATTTCAAGTGACGGATGACCCCGTGAACGAGGACTATAGTTAGCTCCGCTCGATAGACATTGATAGACCTGGATATGCATACGTTTGTTATTTAAATATTCCATTTGATTTTTTATTTTTAAATCATTTCTTTTTCTAAAGTTCGTATTCGTATGGCAATTTGAAAGTAATTACAATGGACATGTGCTGTTACTGACAAGAACTCTCTAAGTACACTCACTCGTTTATAAAACTTTGCTAAATATAGAGAACGTTCGTATACCGCAGTTTCGAGGCAGATAGCTAATTGTTTAACAGATATTAACAATTAAAAGTAGTTATTCTTTAAATTTTTACTTACAATGCATTGTGATATATACATACCAACAGTAATTGCACGGTGAAACGTCTGACTGTCAATTGAAAATTCTACGGGAAAAAATATTAAAGAATACTAAATATTGGTGAAGAAAAAGTATTTGCATAAAAATTCAATTAGATAAATTTGTAGCTATATAAATTGTATTTGAAATTTTATGAGGCAAGGAAATATCGTTTGGAATCTTGAAAGTATAGAAATTTTACCTAAATTAATTTTTTATTTTTTTTATACAACAACAAAAGATGAAATTCAATATTCTGAAATACCAGTTACCTGTCCTTTTTCATTTAATTATTTAATTATATTTAATTACATTGAAGTATCATTATTGAAGTTGCAAAGAATTATACTACGACTGCTGTTATTATTAATAATTTATTAATTATGTTGCATTTATTACAATATCCAAATTATTTTTATTATTCATAATATACATTAATACGGCTAAATATAATTGTTAAAAATCATTAAAGTTATAAATGGAATGTATAAAGCAAGTGCGTATAATTTTATGTAAAGTTATAATACACGATATGACTATACATAATAAATAATAAATATAATTTAATTATTACAATCAATGCAATATAATTGATAAATTACCAATACATACTAATATTACTACATGTATAAACCATTAGCTGCACGGTTAAATATCGAACTGTATATCGAAAGGTCTATACAAGTCTATTAGGTCTAACCTAACCCAACCTAACCGCACAACTAATAGTATATACGTGTTAGTGTGTTGTACTTCAGAATTTTAAAAGTAACTACCTTTAATTATTGATATCTTCTAAACAGTAAGTCGTTTACATTAAAAATGAGGTATACGAATTTGGTTACTTCAGTTAGAAAAATGTAACTAAAGCGAGTTAGATGCTCCCTATAAAGTAGCAAAGTTCCATAAATGAATGAGCGTAACCGTGGGATGTACCCTTCATGAGAATTTTGAGCTTGTATCAAAGTACATAAAACACGGTTGTTTTTGTCAACTACCTATAATAAATAACACAATTTATTAATTTATTATTCAAATCACATATAAATATTATTTGTAGATATCAGAAGTAATATTCTTCAATTGGCTCATCAGCATTATCTATGAATATATCCTCATTTTCAGTTCAAAATTGCAGTACATTGTTTATTTATTATCGAAATCTTTTTTTACATATTACACGACAGTGCCAACAAACTGTTAAAGATGGAACTGCACCCTGGTTGTCGAAAAATCCTCCATTAATATTTTTATTTTGTCGTATACATGATTAAAATTGTTTAATTTAAAGCCTTTCAACTGTATTTACTTCAGTACCCCAAAATAAATTGGAATTGAAGATCAGAGGCAATAACAAGATGAAGTAAATTCATTTCTTATGAAAGTAGGATGAGAAAATTGGACGTGAAGTATCGTGGTAGGTAAGGAAATTTTGGGACACAGAATAATTAGAATATGTAATTAAAAGCTTAAGAATCATATTTTCTAAAGTTCAGATCAATATGATGTCTTTTGCATTTTTAATATCTTCAAGAAATTTTGCAGTTTACTCACTATTGACATTTAGTAAATATTTTAACAAGATTATATGTTTATAAGTTTATATTGTTTATGGTTTCTAAAACACTTCCAGTTGTGTTATGTAATTTTTAGTTACCATGTGCCAGAATTCAATCGCAAATATTTTATTATTAGATGACTATTTGAAACGCATATTAGGAGATTATGGTCTAAAAATAATTTTAATCATATTGCATACGTATTCATTTAAGTTGAATATAATCAATCTTTGTACATTGTATGTATAATTTTTGTATTAGCTTATGCGTACCTAAATATTTGAATATTTTTAGTTATTTAAAGTTATTCTAAAATACAATGTCTTTTAAAATGAACATAACGTACTTTCATCTTTTAGTATTTATTTGTAATTTCCATGAAACACATTCAAGTATTATACACATTATAGTAGATAATACTAACTAGTGACTTCATAAGTGTATATCTGTGTATGTACATATGTATGTTCATGTATATTTCATAAAAAATTCTTGTGAAGAAGTTCTGGATCTTATGATGCATATGTGAAATACAGAAAAGTTGCCCGTGCATTTGCTATTTTCATTATAAGTATACTTAGTTTTAAATTTCAGAAACATCTGCTGATACATTGAAAACATTTTCGTTTACTTACATTTGTTAGATACTGTACATCTGTTCACGCGTCTACGCAGTTCGCAGAAAATTGTCCACAAATCGAAGAAAATCGATAAGACCGTCGACATCTCGTGCGCCTCCAAAAGTCCCATAGTAATCACATGGCGTGAGGTGTAGTCGTTAGAAGAGCTTTGTGGTATAAGCGAAAGCTGGCGAGGAGGTTCTGAAATTAGGGGGCAATTCCCTCGGTGGTTTCGGTTCAACTTCCACTAGGAGGTACCTTCTTCTACCCCGAAACAGCCAACAACCACCACATACATGCATATACACGCCGTAGTCAAAAGTACCGGCTTCGAGACAGTCGTATCAATGCGAATCGAATGCTAACGAGCACAGAATTGTCAACGGCTTGCACGCTCGACCTTGTGACAGACATTTCAAATGACACTCGCAGCACCGGATTTCTTCTACTTCCAAAAATCTCAGACATCGCATAACCAGAGTTTACAGAAGTAACTCATATTGAATGTGAAGTCCAGGTATTTGGAATTTAGAAATTTGCAAAATTTCAGAATTTGACAATTTCATATTTGGAACTTGAAACTTTTATTATGTATTTAGTAATTTAGGAGTTTAGGGATTTAGAGATTTAGAAATTCAGGAATTTAGGAAGTTAGAAATTTGTAAAATTTAGAAATACAGAAATCTTCGAATCTAGAAATCTAGAAATCTAGGAATCTTAGAACCTAGGAACCTAGGAATCTAGGAATCTAGGAATCTAGGAATCTAGGAATCTGGGAATCTAAGGATTTAGAAATTTAAAAATTTGGAAATTTTTAATTTTAGGTATTTGGAAATTTCAGAACTCGATTTATTAGGAATTTGAAAATTTGGGGACTTGAAAAATCGCAAATTTGAAAGTCTGGTTTTTGTGGGAATTCTCAAATTTGGGCCTTCGATTATTCAGCAGTTTGGAAATGTAGTAATCTGGAGATTTGGTGATATGGAAATTTGAGCATTTAGTAAAGTTGAAAATTACAAATTTGGGGATTTGGAGATTTGAGAGATTCGATCACTTGCTACATACATGTATTCTTGAAATAAAATAAATAGCGGGGTAACGGATTATCTTTTATATTTATCAAATAACGATACTTTTAAATTCCCACGAATAATATGAATAAACAAAAGAATAATAAATATTTTTTAGTGAACAAAACTTATTTATTAAAAAATGATATTTTATTGCAAATTTGTAGAATTTTAAGAAGATACAACAAAAAATTATAATTATGAAAATTGAATGCTTCCAATAATTTAGTTTATTATGAAATTTGCTATTCATTTATGTTCGACAAAAAGGATTAAGCTCTGTATATTTCAAAGTGTCATAAGTACACTTACAAAGCTAGAAACAGAAGATATAAATCAGGGTAACATCTAAAATGTATGTGATCACAAATTCGAAATGTATATGCTGAGCATTTGTAAATTAGTTACAAGACTGTTGCGGAAGTTGACAGTGTTTCCCGAAAGTTGGCCGTCGTTATTTCCACCAGTTCTTACAACTGGTTTCGGGAAGTTATGTATCCGTAGGCTGTTATACACCCCAGAACATGTTGTGATGCCTGCATCGATTCTCCGAATCACGATGCAGTCATATAAAACTGCATCAGCATCAGATCATCTCCAGATTACTGATTCTTGACAGTTTGTAATCTGATGCTAATTCAGCACAATAGACATAAACAATCGATATGATGTCGATGTAATGTACTATTCGATGAAACCTGCAGAACTGAGCCCTGCTCATCAACTGTGATGCTATTCTGATTCCTGCATTGATGCAAGCCGCTCCCGAATCTGATACGCAGATATGAATCTATACACACTGTAACTTTAATCATGAAACCTAAGAGTCGATGCATGAATGGCAACATGTTTCGATACGAAGCAGGACGTTTTGACGGGAACGAAATGATTGGACCGATTTGATAAAACCTTTTTCATTAGGTTGATCCGATCGGGTCAATTCTTTTAAGTATTTAACAATTTTTCAATTTAGAACACATTATCTGTCACGTAAGACGGTGGTGTTTAATAGTCGCAAAAGGTATAACTTTACCACTTTTACTTGTTCTAAATATACCATCATTATATTTTTATACTGACTGTTTTCGAGAGGGTGGTACGAGAAGAGGGTGAATCTGCACGGCACATTAAACCAAAAATATAGAAAGAAGTTTGTCGATATTCCTCTGTCGAGATATTTTATTATCTCATAACGTTTTCAGTTACTTTTTCTTAAATAGTTTCAATTTTGTATCTGTAATAGAGACTAATAGAGAATAAAATTAAAAAATCACGTTTTTGCATAATTTCTTCCATATAGATACATAACAAATTTTGTAAAAAATCAGAGACCTTTCAGTTAATAAGGCAATCAATAAGAATGACCTGATATTTTGAGTTCCAGTGTATATGCTACAGGTCAAACCATTAATGGGTATTTATAATGTTCAGCTAGATATAGGTCGTTAATTACAATTTCCCAGCCAAATGTGGTGAACATTAGCCATAACAACCATAGTAATTACTTCGACCATAACAGTTTGAATGTTCTAATAAGGCATATATGCCATGTTAATTCACTTGTTTTATGTTCAGATCTATCACTCACAAGTGATAATAGCTGGCAATCACTATGTAGCACAACCGTGTCATTATTTTAAGAAATTTAAGACGTTCTATATATTAACCGATATCATTTATGAATATATTATGAAGCGAATATTGATTTAGAATGGTTTCTGGCTCCGATCGTTATCACGCGATGAAAAATATAGTATGATTGATTGGTTGGTAGAAATTATTTCAGGAAACATCGACCAGTTTTTCCAATGCATTTCAACTATGAACCAGCCGAGAAAAACACACTCAGAGTCTAGAATAAAATCGAACTCTTAATTTACTTTTCGATCAAGACATTATCTTTCTTCGATTGTCCTACTTTGTAGGTAGAGACGTGGCCATCTTAAAGGAAACTGGACGATGTTTAATCCGTTATGAAAAAGTTAGTACAAAACATGTTAGTAAAAAAAGTAGTATGTGAGATAAGTGGAAATATGAATTTACAAAGTGAAATTTATCATAAGGAAAATTAGATTTCAATAAAAATATTTTATATCGTTGTTGCGTTATTTTATTACATTTTTACCTGTTCTTAAAAATTAATTGTATAATAATTATAAATATAGTCATTGATAGCATCAAAACCATTACATATTTCTTTTTTCGCCCAATTTTTGTCAAGTTGCTCTTTAAATCATTGATTCAATGAAATACCTGGTAAGAGAATGATGCGAAATCAATCACTTGTTCCAATATTAATCATTAATTGCGAATGATTCTATTTTATTGCGCAATTTCTACTTGTAAATCATATTACCAATGGTGCATTAAATAACAAGAGAAGTTTGATCAGAAACAAACTAGATATTCATAACACATTGAAGACATTAATATCTGTTGTCTCAGAAATGGGTATAGCTATTGACATGAAAAATCTTATTTATAATAGAATTCATTAAAACTTGTTTATGATAGAATTTCTTCGATCTGGAAACAACAAATTTATTCACAGCAATTTTCATATCGTCAAGAGTTCGGAAATACCATCATTAATGGTTGTCTAACAGGTAATAATTTAGTAGTGCAATATTTGAGAAGTATGATGGATGCTTCAAAGTTTTCCAAACAAGGTTAATAATCTCATGAATCACTTAACGGGCACACGGTCTTGTATTATCATACAATAAAAGAATGTCACAGTTGTTCGAAGTATATAATCATGTTGTCTGTTTAATATTTGTTTTATCTGTGTTCCTTGTGTGTTTGGTTGTTTTCGAAGTTGTAATTTGATAATCGGAAAATCGATAGGATTTTGTTGATTACTTACTATTCGTACGACGGAGAAGGTGTAGTACACTTGGAATATTGTTGCTAATTTGAAACACTGAAGTATCTGAAACTCTACTAACTTCTAATAGTTTCGATATTTTCAGCTGAATCTGCAGAGAAATAAATCATAAAACAAAGTTGCAAAATTTTTTTCTCAAGCATTCAATCGTTACAATTACGATTAAAACACGCAAAAATTTTAGAATAAATTATTTGATATTTCTTTCCATATTAATTTTGTAGTTTCGTCATAGTTATGTAAACATTTTGAAAATATATAATCTGACAAAATTTCAAGTTTCAATGTAATTAGGAATATTCCGAAGTGTGCCCATGTTTATGTTTCATGAGTACGTGCTAACGTCGAATAAGGGTGAATACAATATTTCATATGTGACATACGAGGCAATCCTTAATGTACTCATTACAAATTCAGAAGTTACATCTGTCACTACGACAGGAAATTATATATTTTCTTTTTCTAGTGCACCAAATTCCTAGATCACTGAACACTAAATCACCATATCTCTAGATTTCCAAATCCCTCACCTCGTATCTCTAGATTCTCAAATGCCTTTTATCTCCAAATCCCTATATTGCCCAATTCCTAGGTCCTCAAGTTACTAGATTTGCAAATCTCTAAATTTCTAAATACCTGCATCAAAACATTTTTAATTGCTTAAATTCTTATGTCTCCGTATCCCGAAATTCACAAATTCTAAGTCGCCAAATTCCTACGTCCATAAATTTCTGTGTCTCTAAATTTCTCAACCGTAAAATTTTTAGTTTTCCATCTTCGTAGATACGTAAATTACAAAGTCCCCAAAATTTACCCAAAAACTCTAACTTAGAATTTAATATTTACCTAGATAATTGTTTTCATATTATGATTTTCAAACCCGATTAAATAACGAGAGAAAATAATTTTATTATCTACTTGGGTTTTTAATTTCATACAGTGAAGATACGTTAGAAGATCGATATTCATGTTATCTACGTTGTAACAAAATCGTTATTTTGTACCATTTTTCAATTAAATGCATTTCAGATACTTTTTAGTTTTAATTATTATTGAAAGTTTGAAATGTGACAGTTTATTAATTTCTTCATCCTGTCGTATTCTTTCACTCGCCATAAACAATGTCCAAACTATGCTACACTTTCTCTAGAACACAAATACTAAGTAGGGCGTTTAAATTTATTTTTAACTGAATGATGAGTTGAAACTAGATTTAATTTAAAAAATAAGTGAAATGTCTCACTTTATTTATATACAAACATTTTAATGATTGCAAATGAACATTTTACACGGCATACGGTGTTGCTAATTAAACTTCTTAATATTTCTGCATGTAGTTAAATCGAGAAAATCGATATTATCTATTGATCGCCACTACCTCATCTGTCTTTATAATTCTCATGGCGACAAATGAAAAGGCAAAAGCATTGAGGGAGTAAAAAATTACTCTTATAACAACTGATTATTTCTTTCGAACATATGATTAATACAAATGTAAGAGAAGCAAATGGATTTTTCGTGACCAACGTTTATTGCCAGTCCCTTGACAACCAGTACGATTGCCAGTATGTTTTTGCATTCATTTAGATGGCAATCGGGGTCAGAGACATTTTATTGCCAACGATCACGAAATTCACCACCCTTTTCTGCGTATACCTGCTATTTCCGCTGTGTCTTCGGGCACAGCGCACGCACAGAAACGTATCAAGACTTCCTTTTGCGATTTCACCTTCAGTTTGTTATAATATAGTGTTACTTGACGTCTGAGATTTAAGGGTGTACAGTTCCTGGCTTTGAATTAAAACTACTTGATGTTTCCAACATTTTTCATGTTCTTAGTTGAATTTAAAGACTTCAGCAAACTGTAATAATAAAGTTTATTACCTTTTAAGATATTACATACACATCAATAATTTTTGTTTTCTCTCTCTATATTGATGAATACATTTTTTGGTATACTCATCTTATAATGTTTTGTTATTTTGTTTAATATCTATAATTCTTGTTCGTGACAATCGGTTTGAATAAATCCGAGACATTTTTAACCGCATTCTAGTCAGTTACGAAAATTCGATCGTTCTTGCAATAATACATCAATAACAACAAATAATTAGATATCATATAATAATAATAATGCCGATGATACGCATACATTGTCGACCATATATTTCTTAATAATTAGGACAACTAAAAACGGTTTGCCCTTCTTGACATAATGTTACAGTTAGAAAAGTGAAATTTTCATTTGTTGACCTCATTCAATGATCAGGGACTGTAAAATGTATCCAGTACGACTTTTTCATTCAGACTTGTTTAGAATTGTATCTACTTACATCAGGGATCTATAAATACATATACTGATGTCGATACTATGTATCAGAATATGCAGGGTATATTTGCCTTGCATTCAATATATAAATATAAAAGTATAACGTTATGCGACAAAAGATCGGTAAATAATTTATTTAAAAGTTGTAATGAATATATGAAATATGAAACTGGACCTACGTTTGCATTTTGCAGTTGCCTTCGTCTTGATCGATATAAATCTAATATTGATGTACATACTTAGTAAGGCAGAGTAAAGCAATTTGATATGATGAAATTTTTTAGACACTCTATATGTAGCTCGAACAGAACAAAATATTTGACGTTCATTATTTAATTTTTGATTTCAAATGAACGTACAGTCAAAAAAATATCAGATTACCCTTAAAAAAATATAATCACCAAGAGGAAAGAAATTTTTTTTTATTGGAAAGTTGTGATTTGAAAATGTGCGGATTTGGAAGTTTTTAAAATTTAAAGATTTAGAAGTCTGAGAACTTAGGAAGTTGGATATTTAGACATTTCGGAATTTTGGGATTTCAAAATTTGGAAACAAGGAGATTAGACAAAATTTCGAAAATTTGGAATTTGAGAAATTTGAAAATTTGAAAAATTTGAAAATTTTGGAATTTTAGAATATGAAAATTAAAAAATTTGAAAATTCGGAAACTTGAAAATTTGAAAATTTGAAAATTTAAGTTTGTATATAATACAAATCTTACTACAACGCGTTAATTGATAAAACATTAAAAATTAAAATACAGAATTATGTTTTCTTCGTCATATAAATTAGTGCAGTTACATTTTTATTAAATTTCAATGAAATAAAAAACTTTATACGCATTAATATATTTTTTTTATAATCAACTGCCATTACATATATGCCATTTATTTTTGAGATATTGATAAAATATAAAAAATGAAAGTTAGCATAGCGGTAATCATTTTAACACTTTACTTTAGATTATATGTGCTTTGCGAAAAAAATTGCACCGTTGGCACGACCAACCCTGGCAGTAGCGAAATATCCGAGATATTTTAGGATTCTTTTAAATCCCCAAAATCTGCATAAAGCTGAAAATTGGATCTCTTCAGAAATTGCACGAAAAGAACAATACATAATAGTAAACATTGTGTGACATGTGTAACTCCTGTATTGGGAACCATTTGGCGATATTCTCTAACTGTAGTTTTAAAACTTTCGGCATCCAAATCGTTTACGAAATGTATGTGTGCAGCTACAGTGAGTCACAAGAGTATTCGTACTCCCTGAACTTCCGACTTTAAACTATTGATATTTGTTTGCAATGCAAGTTTCGGAGTTCTTATCGACAGGAATGTATGTTGGACTTACGAAGCTTTCAAACGTATATAAACTTTATTGCAAAACTATCAGCATTGCAAAAATGTAATTTTACGTGACAAAATTGCTGTAAGTGCTCGTACCTACATATACTAGTTATACTAAAAATACAATTAATATATTAATAGTGTGGGCAATTGCTGACAAAAACAGTATATCAGATATAAAAAACAGAAGATTTATTATGTTTAAGCATGTTGACCACCGTGGTTGGTTGTCGTGTGACCGACAAACATACGGAAGGTACTTTTGAAGGCTCTTAATTTTGAGATAAGTGATATGCATTAAGTGAATGCGTCGCATTTGTTTCTCTGCGGCCATCTTGTTTGTTTACATTAGCATCTACCTCAATCTTGGACCCTCGGAAATTCGATTTTATTAAACATACGGTATTTATTGCTTTCCAAAAATACATGTCCACCCTGTGGTCGAAGTCTACTAATGAGTGCTGTACTCGTAAAAACTTTATTTTTTTACGAACGGGACCATGCACGTATATGCGATGTCGCGAGAGAGACGAGTCGATGCCGTAAATTCGACTATGAGTCTCGATGATTGCAAAAATGAAGTTTTTACGAGTACAGCACTCAGTAGACTTCACCACAGGGTCGTCATGTATTTTTTGACAGCAATAAATAGCGTATGTTTAATAAAGTCGAACTTTTGAAGGTGCATGATTGAGACAGATGCTGATGTAAACAAACAGGATGGCCGTAAACAAACAAGTGCAAATCTACATCGTTAATTAAGATTAAAAGATGAAATTGAAAGATTAAGTACCCTTGTTCTTAATAATCTGTATTATAGTGTATCGGACCACAGGGGTTAGTTTTCACTGTGACAATTCACGTATTAAGGAGAAACAGAATAAATGAACAAATAAGTAAGATAAGCGAGATTGACAGATAAGTAGAGCCTCCAAACTATGCTCTTGAAAACTTGAAGCTATTTTTAATATCGTGTGTGCCGTCACTTGGAGCGGTGATGTCGTTGAATTTTGTCGTCCCTGTCAGTCCTTTTTTTCTGATTTCTTATATTTCTTAGCCTTTTATTATCTTCTATAAGTGAACGATAGGATTTATATTTAGACTTTAGGACAGAGTTATTAAGACATGTAGTATATTATGCAAGACGCATTGCTTTATAATATGAACTGTATGTTTCGGGTCATTGTCTTGTTGGAAATAGTAATTATTTTCCAACTACAATTTAATTGCATTTCTGTAGAATATTTAAGTGCTGCATCGTGTTTATAATTCCATCCATAAAAACCAAATCAGCGACATCATTAGTGGCCATACAGCTCCATATTATGAGGATACTCCTCCGTGTTTGATTGTTTCTCTTAAATTATTCTATTTGTACTTAGTATTTGGTTTTCTCCACGCCATTGTATGTCATATGAATTAAATATATTAAATTTGCTCTTGCCTGAGAATGTTACTCGTTTCCAAAAGTTTACTGTCTTTGTCAGTGAACGTTCTTGCGAATTCTAATTGCTTCGTCTGATTTCTCTTATTAATAAATGGCTTTTCCTAGCTACTCTACCATTAAAAGATTCCCTTCTTAAAATTCTTTTACGGGTTTCTGCAGACGCTTGTTTATTAAAACATTTTAAAAGGAATACTGTTGGATTCCTCTTTATTTCATTAACAACTGCTCTTTCCTCTCAAGCAGCGAGTTTTCTCGGACTTCCTTTACGTTGTTTATTGATTCCGCTTGATTTAATATTCTTTATTACATACTGCACCATTGATCGGTTCCCTCTCACTAATTTCGCAATTCGTAGGTAACTTTTACCTTCTGAATACCATTAGTAAATTAATTTTCTTGCATTTACTGAAACTTTGCTACTTTTTCGACTTATTATCGCCAACAATTGACTATGGTGATGTAATACGGCGTACTGTAATGATTGCGAATTGTCGAATCACCAGTTAATATGCGATTTATTGTCGTATTGAATCAGGTATAAGTAAATTCGTATCAACAGATAACATTTCATATCTTGTCTCGTGTAATGAACTAACAGCAAAGGAAAGAGCATTATCGTGGTTTTTATATTTCATATTTTTTAATAATACAAGTATTTGCGGTCTTTTGATTATGTGGCATTTTAGTACCGTTTCGAACTTTGTCATAAATTGGAAAATTTTGTACAAAAACTTTCGAACATTCTGTGTATACTTTTTATGTTGCACACCCGATAATTGAATAGTAGATAGAATTTTTAATTGAGGAGCTAACTGAAATAAAAATAAAATATGCAACTTAAATTTTAATTAAAATCGGTAACTTTTATTTAAAAAAAATTAAATTACCGATCAAAAGTTTGTAATCGTGCATACATGTATTTAAAAAAGTAGAATTCTCTTAAAAAAGAAATGAGTGCCTTTCAAGTAACTGAGAAAGTTTTACTGGCAGAAAGATGAAGTACTATTTACTTTTGTGTTGTATCTTTGCAAAGAGATCCTTCTTAAATTGCTCTTTCATCAAAACACTCGGTTTGACGGCGAGTTAAGGGGTAACACCACTCTAGAGCCAGAAAGAAAGACCTAAATTTGACAATTTATTTTGGAAGTATGACAAGCGAAAAAGAATTTCTTTTCAGAGGGTTTATTTAACACATATTGAAGTACGAAAAATAATTTTTGTTCTGTAATTTTCGTACAAAATGGGGGCGACAGAGCCCATCGGTAGAAACAGCTTTTGTAGAAACACCGTCACGGGAGGACGGATTTCTCGCCATGTGTGAGACTTGGAATAAAAAATAAAAAAAATTTATAATCTATATACAATTGGCCTTGGTAGTACGTAGGGGTTTTTTGTTTAATCAATTTTTGTAGAAGTTATGCATGTTTTAAGAAATGAATCGACTTTTTGCATGAAAAATGTGCATTGAATTGTTTATAAAAAAAAAGTTTACATTCAATCAAAAAACGGCTACGTACTACCATAGAGGATATTGTTGTGAAGCTACTATAAAAATTTCAATTCGACCCATACATTAGTCACCGTGAAATCCGTCCTCCCAGTATGTCAAAAGTGGTTTCGAGGAAAACGCGTTAAAGTTTTATGAACATTTTAATCCTCGAATTCCTTGTTTATCTCTAATCTGCGATTCCTGCACCATACATTTAGCCATCCAGGTCGATGTTGCCTCCTCTTCTACCTTCCTCTACAACCGTTTGTTTTGTAGGTAACAGATGTACTTATTATTTTAAATGATAAAAGTAATACAAAAGCCATGAATCGCAGCACACCGCGTAAGTACTCAGTGCGCGCTCTGAGAAGCTACGGCAAAATTGATAATTGACTCTTTTAAAATTTGTTTTCCACTATAAATCAAATGGCATTCTGTTTCTATGACCCTAAAGCATCGTTTAAGCAAAAAAAAAAATCGACTTTTTGAAAATCCTAGAGTGGTGTTACCGCTTAATATATTCTGTATATTGTGACAAATGGGTTTCAGCTTTTGTTAGGTCTTACCATTTTATGGTTCTTGTAGTGGCCGCATAAAAATAGAATATGTTGTAGATAGTAGAACAGTTCATATTGCACAGTGGGACAAGTCCATTTAAAAAAAAAATGAAGATAACAGTAGATAAAACTTAATATGATATTTCTATCTATAAGCAAACTATAGTCAATCAATATAACTGAAACTGTCAAATATTTGGGCGATGAAGTTATCTTTGAAATGACTATGAAGAACTATAAAGTTTATGTCGATATTAAATGTTGAGAAATTGAGTTACATAGACGCGGATGTGAATCACTTAAGTGAAACATAATGATCACCAGATAACAGGGTACCTCTGCAAACATCCCTATACGTCGGTATGCCCCTGAAATGCGTAATCATTCAAGCACATGTGATCCCACGTCCAAGCCGGATCTACGGCTCCCTGATAGATGATTAAATTTAAATTTGTCTTGGCCGAACAAACCTTGATCTATCACGTGCAGTGAGGACGGGTCATGAAAAATGAGTTTGTCATTCGAGATAACAGAGTATCAGACTCTCTTCTGTTCTGTCAGATTTTCTAGTTTCACCGCTGCAGTTTGCCCGACGAGCTAACTTTTTGTCACACACCCGCCACGAAGTTAAGTTCTCTTCACTATGCACATATGTAGCAAGCTCAGTTCACAGCGGCGAAGTAAATGGCAGAGTCAGGAAGGCTCGTAAGAAAAATCTTACTATTCATTTTAAAATAGCCATGGAACACGAAGATTTTTACTTTAAATAGTGGAATTTCTTTGATTAATTTTACATTAACGTTTGAGCCGTTTATTGTGAAAATAGAGCAAATCCCTTCTTTGTTACTGCGAAATATTTAGGGTCTTGCACTTTAATAAGTTTACAAATTTTGGTAAGCACTAATAGAAGAATTTTTGATATTCTGTGGTGTTAGATAATGTATGTTTAGTATCCAATAGTGTTTAAAATACTGGCTAAAAAAAAATAAATGTTTCATTGTACCTAAATGAGCTTGTGTCGCTTTCAAAATTAATCAATTATTGTAATCGTTAATTAAACGGATAATATTTCAGTTGTTCTATTATTCTTCTTTTTCATTTCGAATTATTTTACTTCGAATTGTCTTAATATTCAGATCACGATTCCAAGATTCTTCTTTCATTACCAATTTTCATAAATCTAATTTCTATAAACATAATAATAGCAATAAAATTCTATGAAATTCTAAAAATTATCATTATCTTCATTTTTTCAGAAATGGGCTTGCCCCACCTCCAAAATAAACAGCTCATTTATTAAAAAATATACTATAACAGATTTATTATATTCGTGTCAGTAATGGAGCACACGATTGATAGAGCACTAAGATCGGTCAGTCGTTAATATACCAAATGGGATAGTATTATGTCGTATAGAGTCTAGATAATTGGTATAGTTACTGATACTAATTATTATTCAATTTGTGACCTGATTGGTCTGCAATTAGATCTTAATCTCTTAAGGAGTTTTATCTATATAATATTTATATCCTTTGAAGGTGAAATATTAAAAATGCATAACACCCTAATTCATTCTGAAAAGGTGAAAATAGCTTTATTTGATTATTTTCTTATTATTCTTATATATTTCCATAATGGACATCTTTGGCGTCTGGAATCACGAATTCACGTTTATTGCCGTTCAAAAACATGGATATATTACAATTTTCAAATCTGTTTTTACAGTCAATTGGTATACTAAATGCATAAGACGAAACTGCTTTTATAGATATTGATTATTATACACAAATTATCGTAAAGAAATTCTATTTATTACATTAATCGATTCTTGGAAACATTCAGCATGCAGAAATCTGAGAGTAAAACATTAAAGAAAATCAATATCTGAGACTCTGCAATTTTACTTTTATATGAAATATTTCGTTTCAATTTAAAATATTTCACAAACTATTGATTTTCTTGACGTTGTGCTTTAATACATTTTTACGCAAACTGTTACAGAGACTATAATTATGTAAAAGAAAATATACGATTCCGTTGGAAAAAATTGCAATAACTGAAATCTTTTAAGCAAGTGATTTTGAAGAAAAATCATTTCTGTCATTGTATGACACTGTTATTATTTCTGTCACCGTTTTATGCATAAAGTAGTATAGCTATGTCTTATGGAGCTTTTGCATATAGTGAGTAATCACCGAGACATTTAGATATTCCGATTCAAGAGCTCCACCCTGTATAATATTTACTTTGCCAATATAAACTAGGCTAGACGATCAGGCCTTCGATCGAACATATATTCTCATATCTTTGAAACGTATTTAAATCCTTGTTCAAATTTTTGGTTTGTTATCGTTTCCTCTGGATGAAAAATAGTAAAATCGAAAACTGTGATAAGTGTATTATCGAAAGTTTAAATTTCACCTGTGTTTCGTTTGAAACAACTTGCCAGTTTTTGATAATTATTTGAAAAACGATTCAAATATCTTATCGGCAAAAGAGATTAAAGTAGACAAGGTTATTCAATAATCAACATGATAGTGATATCATACATGTATGTGCACAATAGGGAACGTTATTTAATCTGAGAACTCGATAATCCTTTAGGAATAAACGTTTCAAGAAATTCCATCCTTTATTATAGAAAACTTGTTGTCAGTTATATTATTTTCTAATAACTCTTTTCTTTCTATTTTCTTTCTTTTTTCTTTCAATTGTATCAATATTTTTGTACGAAAGAAATTTATGAAAAAAATAAGATAAAACACTAATAATTGCTCTTTACTACCGACAATATTATATTATACATTTTTACTACTCTAAAAAATATTTTAATCCGTAAATTGAGGAAAAAAATTTATTTAAAAAACATGTGTTAAAAAATTTCTGATCTAAATATTTTTTGATTAAATTTTTATTATAACAAATAATACAAGTCAATATTTCCATTTTAACACATATTTTTTTAAAATAACCCGATTTATTAGTTTGGGACTGTAAAAATAACTTCTCAGCAATAATAAAAAAATCGTTAAATGTATTAATGATTTTGAATCTAAAAATTGATTTACAGGTCCAGGATTAATGGATTGCAACATGTATTCGAGTGTTGGGGATATTTTTAAATAAATTCTACGGGTTGTGTTAACATAAATAATAATAGTAATTGTAGTCTATTTTGTTGCAATTAAGATGGCTCATTATGCTCCTATTACTTTGAAAGCTTTTTTCGTCTTTTTTGAAATGATTATATTATTGAGTAACGGAACATATATTATATTTTAATTGTAGAAATTATATCTTCGGGGATATTTTGATTTATAACTGATAGAATGTATCAAAAAATGTTTTCTAGAAAAATATGAATTTAATTTAGAAATGTTGTTGATACATAATTGTAGACAATTGTATATGTTCATTGTACATTCAATATTTTATTATTCATATAATTCTACAAATTTAGTAGAGAATCTTCAGGAGAAAGATTTCTGTGAACAAATCCTCTTATTTAGCACAACTTTGAGTTAAGTTATAATTTATTATCTGTGTATTTTACGACTGTTATTCAGTTTTTTTGTTATAAACTATACACTAAATCTCATTCGTTCTTAACTATAAATTTAACATTCCTTACTAAGTTTTATTCGTACCTTTTACACGTACCTTTTTATTTATTTTCACTTTATGCTTCATTTCTTAAGTGATAAATATACAGAATATTCAGGTAACTGTTAATACAACCGGTATGAGAGCTCGTGCTGCGTGAAAAAATGAATAAAAAACGTAGAATGAAATGTTTTTACGCGTATCTTCGTTTCCGAGAAAACTGAATTTGAAAATTGTTCAAAATATATGAAACGAAATTTATTTATGGCAAAGAAATTGATATCTTTAACAACTCTTTTGTAAATCAAAAAATATACTTTCTTTCACAAATTAAAAAATATATTGTCTTTTGTAAATAAAAAAATTTAAAAAGTATACTGTTAAAAGATATATAACATGATTTGGTTAAAATTGTGATTAAATATATGCTGTATTAATAATGTATTACGAAATACTGGTTATTAATGCAGCTTAGCGATATTAGTTACAACATTCATTGATTGTAAAATTAACGAAACAATTATTAAAATTATTAACTTCCTAGCTAGAAATTTTTCCAACAAATATTTGATAAAAGATCATTCAATCTTTTCAAAAACAAAGAGAAAGAAATAAAAACTTAGTTTTACATTATTCTTGCTTTTTCGATTATACCAATAGTGGACACTTTGTAAATAAAAATTCTTGATACATGCATTTATTGCACCAGAATGATTAAATAAAGTACGATTTTATCATTTGTCACTTTATTATTTAACATTTTATATTACGTATTACACATACTATACATTATAGTATATGTGATATCATACATTACATTTAATATTTTATATATGTATAACAATTATCTTAACTTGAGGTTTCGTTATTTAATAATAATCTAGATAACATATACGCACCGAAGTTCCGTGAATTATTCGAAAGGAACGATGTTATCTGTAGTTCAAATATTTTTATTAAATAATGTGATTCTTCATATTTCGTCATCACATATGCCAGTACAGTTATTACAATAAAATTTTATTGTCAGGAAATTCTTATTATATTATGATTGTCCATCATAATATTCGAAAATTGAACGATCGATTCGCATATATTTCTCATAAAATAGAAGTTGCATTTAACGCAAATCCGCTATAAAATCCACACCAATGATCCGATCTGTTGCTCGAATAAGGGGAGAAGTATGAACAGAAGTATGAAAATAACGCGGGAATTTTCGGTGTTGATGTGCTATAAAATGAGGTGAATAGAAACAAAACTTTAAGCAAAAATAATTTAATACTTGATGGATAGCCATTATTGTGCTTAATAACTACCATTCTTTTTAATTGTCTGGAAATGATTTTTGAAAGACACGTTTTTCAAGTTACCAATAATTGTATTGTTGAGAAATATTATGAAACTTTTATAAAATCTATTTATTCTTCAAATTCGAAATAACGTCTTTTATAAATTTCTTACAGCCGCATTTTGTTGTAAATTTTTTCAACATTTTTGTTATAAATTCTTTCAATTCTTTCCTTACATTCAGTATTTAAAAATAACGGAAGAAGATGGTAACTTGCGGTTAAAATAACGCAAAATAAATTTAATAAAGTTCACTGGTCAATAACCTCTACCTCTGTAGGAAATTATTGAAAGGCTTAAATTATTTAAAGCATTCTAAATTATACAGTGAATTATTCAGTTCATAAACGGTCACAATCCATATAACCGGTTGATGTGATTATGAATGAGAGATGGCAGGAAGTCTAAATGTATACAGAAAGTTATTGCTCTTCCGAGAATTGAAAATATTTAAAGATCTTCTAACATTATTTACAGTACATTTACAAAGTTTGTACATAGTAATGTTACTGATTTAACTTAAATTTAAATCAATTTATAATAGTATTCATAGTGCACACCATGTGTGTACGTAGTAATATTGGCGATTTAACCTAAATTTAATTTCACTTATTAATTTAACCCCTTAGCCTACAAGTTTTTCGACAGGTGCGTCAGTCAGAGCTGCCTAATTATTACTGCAGCGTTAAGGTAAATAAAGAATGTTGAAATGTTAGGTATATTTTGGATTTAGCCATCTTTAATTATACAAACTGCAATTGGCATCATACTCAAAACTCGATCTTTATGCAAATACGATTTAGTTTTGTCACATTTTCACTGTAACGTGCGTCACGAGTCTGACTCGATGTTATAGGCCAAGGAGTTAAGTTAAATTGCAAGTGCTGTTTGTACAACAGAAGTTTTAATATTACAGTCTGTTACTTATAAATTTGTAAACATTATCTGTTGAACTACTTCGTTAGTATTATATTGATATATTATTGTGCAAGAGAATCCAGATGACCTACATGTTCTGTTACATGTTCAGTTAAAATAGAGTAAACGTAGTTCGGAACATTAAGATAACGCACTGCTGTTATCAGCAATGACTACATCGACCGGTGATAAAGCGTGGTTTTTTCACTGAAGCCAGCGATGGGAAACCTATCAATTTTTCTTCCATTTTCGTTCTTCCGTTGAGGGGGAAATGAAAACTCGTTTCGTTCGATGAACATCAACGTAGATACATCTAGGAAAGAGTCTTGAAATGATTGAACGACTTTGACGCTTGAAATTATACTGAGATAAATCAACTATATAGATATAAGCATTAAAGGTTGATGAAACTCATTCGAGGCAAGAAAAAAGAATGAAGCAGAATTGAATACTTGGAAACGAATAGTGTCTGAAATATTTCATTTTTATTCCCATGTACTGATATGGAAACGTATCGAAGTATGCTCTTGCAATTTTAATAATAAATTCCTTTTTTTAAGCTGTAATTAGTATCAGGTTACTACTGGAGAATGCTGTCTAACAAATTATGGAGAATACAGGAAATTTTTGTAATGAAAAATTCATAAGTTTTTACGTATAATCAGGAAATGTGTACAAAGTTTGTAAAATTTCGTTGGTATAAGGTAAGAACTTAAGAAACTAAGCTAAAAATTTGTATTCAATTTTTGTAGTAAAAAGATCAGATTATTAATCTATAATTTATTTGAAAACGAACCAGAAAATTGCATTACACAGATCTCAAACTTTTTTGATTACCACTGTGGCGGTATTATTTTTGTACTAACAAAAAGTTTGTGTCATATGTATTGCCAATTATCTATATGTGTATAATAATGAAATTTATGATAATAAATATGTGTAATGTAATTGGTATAATAAATACACCAATCTTATTATATAAGCTATCAACGAGAAGTGTATTTTTTAACGAGTATTTTTTAAAAATAAATGGAATTTAAATAAAATATCTAATAATAAGGAAGATTAAAATGGGAACAGAGATATCAGCAAATGTCATCTCGAGCCGTTTCTTTTAAGTCTAAATTGGTGAAAATCCATTCATCATCAATGAATAATCACTGTTCCAATCAGTTATAAGTAGATATGCCATCTCCAAACAATGAAAAGTTAGTGATTGAATTAGTGAACTAAAGTGAACTGGAAGTTCATTAATTTTAATCAGTGAATCACTGATAAAATTAGTTCCACTAATTCAATCAGTTCATCTCAACTGCTAAAGTGGATTTCATTGATTTATGCCGTGTCAAATTTTAATCTTAGTATTTACTTGAAATAGCTCGGTCCATCAAAACTACAATTTTGTATTTTATTTTATTAGTTTCACTTCAACAGTCTGTATTATTTTCTTCTGATTTAAATGTTATTTTCTTTGTTTTTACTATGAAAACTTTAAAACAAGTTACAGCAATCAGCGGAGATGACGTACCAAATACACTTTATATACTTTGCAAAAATTACAAATAATGTTATGAAAGACTTATTACGATAACCTCAGACAAATTGAACCTTTTTCTCATTCATTTTCTGTAAAACATTCTTAAAATAAGTAGTATCCGTCAATTGCGTTCAAAATCAAGATAGGTTAGATTACACAAACCTCGTGGCAGTTGCTTGCAATGTTGAATTCACTGATTTGTCGATGATATTATGGTTGTGACTGATGCAACTGAGAATTTACTGATTTAGAGCAGTTAAATCCAACTGAATGAAATGAAGTTTCCACTGATTCAGGTTTAGAGTATGTGTTTTGATAGGACTTTACGTTGAGAGAGATTTATCTTCTAACTACTTTCGAGTTCGAAATAGTAATTTTATTTAGTATATAGTTTTTAATCGTATTTGTGTCTCCACAACGATCCTTGCAATTAATTTGATGCATTGCGTTTGAAATGTGCTACAAATTTATCTTATTGTTTATTGTTTCGATGAAGGTTCTTCAGTTACTGTCATGATTTGTTATAATTTTGTAATTGAATCTTTCTATTTAGTTCCAAATATTGGTTTTACCCGTGTACTGTTAAAAGCTGGAAAGAATAAGCTTGGATCTGATTGGTTCTAATCATTACAGCGACTACAGTTACATACGAACTTTCGGCCGAATAGTATTATTGGCTGAAGCGATCAAAGCTACTAATTGAATCGCATTCTTGCCAGTCTTGAACAATGTGACAACATCCTTCGCCCTAAGTCCAGCAAAATTACACAAAACTTATCGAAATGAAATGAATTTAAATTTAATTTGAATTAGATAATTTAAATTATTTGTATCATTATGAATACCAATATGGTGTTAACCTCACGAGGGGAATTCTCCAAGTGTTATGCTCGCTTATTTATAAAACTTTGCCGCGGCTAATTACTTATAAGATATTAACAATTTGAAAATGCTCTTTAAATTCTGAAATACAACATACTAACACGTGCAAACCGTTAGTTAGTATTCAAACACCAGTTACCTATTTTTCGTTTTTCATTTAAATGTTTGATTATATTGCTGTACCGTTATTAAAATTGCAAAGAATTATACTATAACTGCTGGTAGTAATTCCAGTAGTAATTTATTTAATATATTGTACCTATTAAAATGTTCAAAGTATCTTTGTTATTCATAATGTACATTACTACAGTTAGATATAATTGAATTTGAAGCGATCACAAATCGTTAAAAGTTGTAAAAGGTTGTATAAAGAGCGTTCAATTATGCAATGTTGTACGATATTAATGTACATTATGCATAATAAAGGTAATTTGAACGGTAGAATGAATGCAAGGTAATTAATAAACTATTAACAGGAACAGCAGTTATAGCATAATTTCTTACAACTTTAATAATGATAACTTTGATATAATCAAATATCTGACGGAAAAAAAAAATAGGGAACTGAAACTTTTCTATGTTATTTCTTTTTTATTAGATACATAAACCAAAAATTAGTTTAAGTAAACTTTGTATACTCTTAAGATTCTATTTGAAATTTCCTTCTCTCATAAAATTTAATTTACAGTCTATATAGTTAGAAATTTACCTAATTAAATTTAGACACTAATATCCTCCCTTCACATATATTTATATAAAATTTCAATAAATTTTAGATAACTCCGTAGATCTTTTGATTTGCAGTTAAGCGTTTAACTCTCAGTTTACGGACGTTTGATGTTACTTTCAGATTATAAATAAAACACAACTACTTTCGAGAGCATACAATAAAGATATAAGGTGAAGGTACCAGTAGTTTACACTTTAAGGAATTTGTTGTCTATTTGTTCACATAGCTCAGGCTAAGTTCACTTTATGGAAAATTTATGATTAGCAGTCGCTGCACAAACTATTCTTCTATTATATTACAAGTATTCATTCCTGATGGCGGTGTAAATTTTTGTTCTTTTTTTTCTAAACATAAAATTTGATTCAATAGTTGACACCCAGCGAAAACAAAAAAATTAGTAGTTGACATCCTTTTGTGTCAGTAGTTGACATAGGGAGAAAATCCCATTATTGAACTAGTCTTGATAATGTATGAATACAGAACTTTATTGAACGTTTAAAAAATATTATTCTTGAGTAAGTTTACAAAAAAAATATTCAATAATTAGAAGTTACTTTCACAAAAAATTTAACTTAGTTTGGTAACTGAATACACATTTCTGGTTCTACTCATTTTAATGGGTTCGTTGATACGAAACAGCACTGTTTCCTATTCATAATCTAGCTTATCCATTCTTTCTGCCCACTTTCACAGTCTACCACACTTTGCCATTGCTGAAATGGCTGCAGTCGTTTCAGACACAGGAATTATAACTCCAGGGAACAACTCCTTGTCGTAGGAAAATACAAAAATATAGTCACTTCTGTATAATTTATGAAGTTATCCTTCGTAGAAGACACTCAAAAATGACAAAGAAACAAAGTCAGTAGTTGACACGTAGTAATTTAATAGCTGACACCCCATGTCAACTACTGAATAATAGACGATTACAAGTTTCAATAGTTGACACGGAGTGAATTTAAACAATTTAGCATTGTTTGTTGCCAATTTTAATAAATAAACCTCTTTTTGAGTTTCAAACAACATAAACGAATGTCTTTTTTATTCACAATGATTAAATAATACAAACTTGCAATACTTACATTTTAACCAAACCTTAGCGATTTATATAAGAAAACACTGAAAAATCGTAAGAGCCGTGCGCAAGTTTGATTAATCGGTTGATATGACACTTTTGAACAGCTGAAGTGCGACAATATATAGATTAATAAGGTTTGATGTATTCCAACTTGTGGTTTCCTTATTTATTTACTTTTTTTGAAAAAGTGTCAAGTACTGGTACAGTGTCAACTACTGATGCTCTTACCTTACGGCAGGAAACATATATTAAATTATACAATTATTCTTTATTTCGACAAAAGTTAATTAAGTATCTTAATAATTTCTGTAATTCAAAATAAAAAGTTAACTTAAACTTAACGGCTTACTAACTAATGGTTTGTATGTATTAATGTATTGTACTTCAAAATTTAAAACAAAGTACCTTTAATTGTTAATATCTATTGAACAATTAGTCATTTACCTATAAAATGAGGTACACGAATACTCAGTTGGATATCCTCGTCTGTATTATATTTATTACATGAGTTATAAATTTTTATTTCAGTCTTCATTTATTTTAAAAATTTATAATCACCGTTACAACCTGCAACCTGCTTTATGTAAGGTTAATAACATTTTGTTACATTTATTCAGTTAATTAATATAAAAATATACAGGTTTATTTAAACACTTATTTTTAAAATATTTAATCTATGTGTCTTATGAGTTTCATTTTATTTGGATTCAAAGGTAATTCTCATTTAAATGTCCTGCTAAATTAGGGAAAAACAGATATAGTGTTTCTTCCCTTTCATGAATTCACACCCCTCGTTTAAGTTGCCCATGAAATCCACAGTCCCCTTTTCCTGTTTCTAGGTTCGTGGGACAGATATACTATTAGGATGGTGTGGATATAATTACGTGGCATGAAGAGCAGTCTTGTAGCCCACTATTTAAGTGTAGTTTAATTATACATATATCGTTGAGGAACTGAAGAATGGAACGTACTTTGTTCAGTTGTGATTATGAGTCCTTCTGATGCTTGCCTTTTGATTGGAAGTTTTATACTGCCAACAAATACACTAATTCGATATTTACTTGCTGTTCATGCCTAATCCATTATTTGTTGAATGTTGTTAGGTGGTGTGACGATTATTTCGCCAAATATATAATAAATAAAAAAAGAAACTAGATATTGAGTACTGCCCATCGATATTAATATATAATATAAATTAATTAGTTTAGTTAATTCAGGTAAATATTCCAATATGTATCGTAGTTTAAAAGTAATAGACAAATTTAAAGAAACGTGGTACACTTTTAATTAGGTGGCAGACTCTAACTTTATTTCATATTAAGGTGAACACTTATAACATCGGTCTTCCTTAGAATAATGTTCGAGTCTAATTACAAACTGCAAGCTATGCTTTTCTGTAACTGGACGATAGTCGTCGTTGTGGCTAAAGTAGGCGTTGGCAGTCGTAACAGTGCTGTAAATGTTATGTACATTATATGTTTACGAACTTTGAGTATCTTTTAACACTAGACGTTATAACAATAATAGTTATATTTACAAGAGGAGTTAGAAATAATGAATAGGGAATACGAGCATATTCAAAAATCCAAAACCATGACGACTTTTTGCATTTGAACACGTATTCGTACATCGCTTATATAGCTATTCACTGTTATTGAACTGTTATATACATGTATCAGCTATTCACTGTTGTTTAGTTGTTATATAGCTGTCAACAATTCACTGTTATTCTTCTTTATGGAACTCAAATGCATTTGACATTTACATTCGACATTCGCATTAATAATATAACTTAAAATAGATATTTTTTTACTAACTTTATAATCTTCTGAATAACATGTTTAAATATAGAGAACCAAATGACAGCAGTAACCATTAATAAATAACTAATAATTTCAACTAATTTCATTAATACCAGTTCGCCAGTCAAAACGACTGGTTCCAAGTTTCACATTTCATATTACTAAATCTTTTTGCCGTGCTTTTATCGAAATGTTCATCATATTTTGGTGAGATATACATAGAATGGCTGTATACGTTAGTTGATGCTTCAGTATTTACTTATTTATTTTTCCACTTAATTTTCAACTTAAAAGTAAATGTGCATTTACCGCCAGTAGTTCTGTTGTTTACTTTTTATTTAGGTTCGAGTTGCTTCCTTCTTATGATAAAAATTCGTTAGAATGTAAAGGACTAATTTTGCTTGCTAAGAATTGATGGATTTGAAAAATATGCTGTCGATAAGTAATCATTATAATCGGTAGAAAAGCAAACGGAACAAGGTACACGAAACGAAAGAAAAAATTTGGCCGGTGCGTTCAGAGATGCTGAAATAGACGAGTCGCAAATACCCCCGACGGTCTGTCCTTTCGATTCTGCCGATTGAAATTCTGAGTATTGCAGGTTGTATCGATCGAATGAACGACATTTTTGGCACGATACTCGGCCGTGGTACTATTTTCATATTTAACATCTTGGCTTTTCCACGAATCGATTAATCATCATTTCCCTGCACGATTCTAACATTGGACCTATATTACATTTCAACCTATAAGCGAGAAAGATTCACCGTAGAAATGTACATGTACACCTTATTACGTGGTTAAAATGTTTCAATATAAAGTAAGAAAATGTAATGATTTTTAACAAATATCAAAATATTATAGGTATTAAATATTGTACCTGAGAAATATTTTAGGTAATATAGATACCCAAAAAAGTTATGCAGTCTTTCTTCGATCAGAGATAAGTTTATCTTTAGAGACCAAAATGGTAAGTACTGTAAAGAAATTGATTAGGTCTATTCTAAATTCTTTAACCCTTGTCATTCCTATATAGGATATAGCCCGACAACACATTTCTTACACCACCTACAATAGAATCAACATTATACAAAATAATTTCTGAAATATTATAATTTAAAAAGTTTAAATCTAATTTTTTTTCAAATACTTTGTAATACGTAAACAAAGACTGAATTTGTTATATGTCGTTTTTCCACACAATTTTACTCTGTTATTATTATTACAGTCATTAGCAGTGCATCATAAATAAAAATAGAAATAGACATTTTAGTTTTTCTCAAAAATGGAAGGACTGTATGGTATGTCCCAATCGGAAGATCAGAAATGCGAAAAGAGCAACGACATTATTGAAATTATTGTTAAACATATTGAACAAATAAAATTATAAATAATTTAGATAAAGGAATGAGTTGAATATCCATTTTTATTTATTAATATAAATGAAAAATATATACTTTGTAAATTAATTAAGGAATTGTTGGTAGAGAAAGGAAAAATAAGAAGTGCAAAGAGCTAACAAAAAAAGTGTACTGTTACCTAACAACAAGTAATCTCATAGTACTATACTACCTCATCGGAAAGAAATAGAACAAATTTTGATTAAAAATTCTTCCACATTTCTCTTTTATAGTTCCAACTTGTTTTTCTGTGACTACCAGTAGTTTTTGTCCTTGACAAGTTTCTTGGAAATGAATAATACCTAGGAAACTGTGACAAAATTGAAATGACAATGTATTCATTTCTTGTAAATAAAACTCGAGTTTTTTAGAGTAAGCTTATCTGCAAATCTAAAAAAATTAGAAATAAATTTTAAAAATGAATTATAGTTATTTTATTACGTAGAATTGTATTTCAAGGTATTTGTTGCTTTATTAATTCACGCGAATTTTTCCAGTATCGAATACTTCAGTAAATAATTTAATAAACGTATATATCAGTTTGTTAAATTTTTTCTTCTATACTAATTGTTAGATAAAATTTTGTCACAGCAGACGTCAAATAAAATAAAATGTAATTGAATACAATCACAGTAATATTAATCAGAATATATGTATGTATGTAAATTTAATCAAGATCCATAGGTGTTGTAACATCGGTTTTAAATATATGCATTAAGTTATATCGTATCAAGTGGCAAAATCTGAAACATAGGAAATTCGTCATTATTTGATAATATGGAAATATAATGGATTTATGTCATATTGATTTGAATTTTTTAATTTTGTTACAAAATGGTAACTTTTTGTTGGAAAAAGTAGCAATTCAATTAATTTGTAAATCATTAGTGTTCATTAGTAAATATCCAGTTTTCAGTTGCTTATATCCTACAATGACAATAAACATTCAAATTTTTCATTTTGTAACGAATATGGAGTATATTATAGAATCCTCCTTTGAAATACTTTGTATGTGAAGGACAAGTATGGGTAATCGAACTTTTCCGACATATAAAGAGTATTTTAAAAAATCCTGTAGAATTAAAAAGTTATAGATTCTTTATGACAGCAGAGTATATGTATAAAACTTCTTTATTTGAATATACTTTTTTATTAATATAATATTCTTTATCACTTAATGATGTAACAGGTAATTTCACACGCAAAAATAAAGCATAGTATACGATTTGTTTGAAATTAAATTAACAAATGCAATTATTAATATCACTAAAATGTATTACCAATAATTATCCTTCATAATACTGTTGACATGTTATAGTATAAACAGCGGTAAAATTAATCGAAAATGTGACAAATACATGAATAGCAATATTATAAAGGGTGCAAAGCAATCATAATAATTTTAACAATATTAATAATTACATTTATTAATTTAAGATATTCGTTAACTGTTGAATTAATCGAAGACTTTGTTAAAATTATCGTTTCTCTTGCAGGTATTTCTAAAAATACATAAATTCAGTTCTTTTCGAAAACGAAGAATGGAAAAATTTTTACATGCATTTTCGATTTCCTTTTACGCATAGTTATCTTTTTCTGATTAGTACTATATAAAATATTATGTAAAATAAAATGGCCAAATAATTTGAAATTGGATTAGTAGGTACAAAAGATTTTTAATGAATTGGTCAAGTTTTAGATATTGAAAAAATATAGATGCAATATTTATATAATCATTTTCATTAAAACGACAAATTTAAAAATTATTATCTGCAATTACTCAAATTGATTGAAATACGTATTCATGTTTCTCGGTGTATAGATACAAGTAATTCAATTTTCATGTTTTGTTTATTTACGTTCTAAGCTTTCACTGCATTGCTTTCTACAAATGTTATATAAAAAAAACGTTTTGCGAAATGTTTGCATTTTATCAAACATTTCATACTTTTTTGTAAAAGAAATTCAAAAAAGAATTAAAAAAGGAATGACTCTGTGATCCGCAGTATTTGTTGGTCAAATATTGTTTTATATCGGCAAAAATAACGTAGATACCGAAATAAACGAGATAGAAAAAACTGTATCTGCAGGTATACATTATCCGAACAATATTTCTAACTTATACACATTTACAATAGTGTTTTAGTAATTTTTAAAATATTTGCCTTTGTAATTGTATCCTTTATTGATTTTCAATGGAGTGGGGGAGAAAAGGTTCAAAGTTTGTATAAAGAGAAAAATGGACACACGGCAATTTTGTGAAAAAGTAAAGAAAAATATAAAAATAAAAAAAAATAAAAAATAAAATTTAAAAAAATCTTTTAAATAATCTAAAACCAATACCTTCTTTTAATACAGAAGAACAATGACTAATACAAATGTTTGATACAAAATGATATTATTGTCAAAAAAGAATAACAAATAATCATAAAATAATATAGTTTACCTTGATTGAGGCTCTTTTAATAATACCGTCAAATTTCAGATAATAGAACTGAGCAATTTCGATATGCTTATTTTAGGAAATATACTCGTTTTCTGGAATATGCACTTATTGCATCTGAAAATTTTATGGACTTAAGTATAAATATCTGTAAATCAGTACTGCAAAAGTGTATTTATTGTAGACAGAAATAAAGAGAAATCTTCCTTTTAGACGTGCTTTATTGAACTTAATATCTCCATAATTTGAAGCAAGATGTGGAGCAATTCAATTTATAACTACGGAAACACGTTTAATGGTGTTAGACTATTTTCGAAATTATTTTAAAACTAAAATTATCCTACAATCCATTTCAGGACTAAATTGAATATTAATTGAATGTAGATGAATAAAAGTAAATTTGGAATAAATAGATCTACTTTGAAATCTACAAGCTATAGAATTCTAAAAGATAGGATTAAGTCATACAGGATATTTCAGATCTGTCGACACAGCCGAGAACAGAGTGAATCTACACGGAGAGAGAAAGCAAGAATGTAGGAATTAAATTTACTCATAGGAGATTTAATTTTTGAGCAAATTAAAATTGAAAATTTGCTAAGTATTTCTAAAAAAAATTTGTATGTCAAACAGAAAACGACAAATGCAACTTTTCATTATTTTAATGCTTAAGGAATGTCATAAATTAGTCAATAATATTACAAGTTTATACTCGGTCATTATTTTCCATAATATATAACATGATAAATTAGTCGACGATAAGAACAGAGGATATAGTTAAATAAATTTTATACTGATGCTAATAATTAAATTTTGCAGTTAACAACATCGATTAATTGTTGAATAAATAAACAATTTGTTGAAATTGTCGTTCTTTTATTATAAACAACTCGTGATACGTATATTGGAAATATTTCCAAATTTACTTTTCGCAAAAACGGATTTAAATCTATATTTTTTGGCTTATCTTTACATGTAGATTTACTTCCTGATTGTACTATCAGACTCTATATAAAATGATAATATATGTATTATTTCTTTTTGAAGTACTATATATAACATGAATTCCGTGTACTTTTTATATAATATTGAAGTTAAAGTAATAATGCTTGCAAAATTTTCACTGGAAATCGTTTTTTGCCAAAAACAACTAAAAAGTGTCAAACTTACGGTCATTACTAGTTTATGATTTTTGATGTACATAAACATTGTTGTAATATTACAAAAAATTCACGTATTTTTTTTAAGTAACATTGATGAGCATTATTAGAATCGCTGTGTAGTCATTTTCATAACATTTTAGGTCTCAAGTTTATATGGTATTAATGCTGTTTTATGCTACCATTATGTCATCAAATCATGTTGGCATCAGCTATTTGATATGCAGGAACCTACATAACCCACACTTGATGATGTTGGTATACAGTAGTATATGTGTCTTATCTTATAAGTACTGTTCGATTGACAGTTGAACAATATTCGCAACAATAAATATTAACACAAAATCGTTATTTTTTCGCCATTATAGTACTTCTCATTACTCTGTAGAAATTGAACTAAATTAATTTCATAAGAAAGAATACGCATTTGACAAATACAAGTTCAGTAGATATGAATACAGGATGTTAAAAAAAAATACTCATATTTTAATTGATTATTACACATATGTATATTTAACTTTGATCAAGATTTATATTGACATATTTTCACATCAAATAGGATGAATTTACAAAAGGTATTGACTTATTAAGTAGATTATTCATTCTTACAAGTTGTTTACACAATTATGTGTCTTTGCAAATGTTCCAATTAATAAATAATAAGTACATTTTTTTGGAACACCCTGTATAAATGACTTTATCCCTTTTTAAACGTAACCGATTTTCTTAGGTCAGTGATACCTGTCTTTGTTTACTATTGTTGTATAAGCTTCTCATCATGCGATTATACAAATGAAAGAGTGTGTTGATCGTTTCAGAGCACCTGAATTGCTTCTAAATTGCTCTTATAATGTTCAACAATTTTGTTCACAATCTTTTATATCCTCATCCAATTTCTAGTCTCACTTGAATCGGTAAGCCCGCGTAAAAGACGAGAAAATTTGAACTGCACCGTTACAGCCAGGTTAGCGTGCTAGCTTAATTTCTGAAATTACTAGTAGAAGTGAGAGGAGAAAAAAGTAGGAAAAAGTAGAAACTCGCGGGCAATTCTTGCAAATGTGTTCGGGCAAAGTCGGTGTACACATAGTTGGATCGTATCACGTCCAATTTCCAGGGAGTAAAATTACTCGAAGCCAGGCCACGAAGCGTAAAGCAGTAATTGCCATTTACTCGTACCGCCCAGTGGTCACCGAATATTCCATTAATGATTTAGGGCGGCACTTTCGTCGGTACAGACCCCCATTCGTCCGATAAAATTTCCGGAACGATAATTCATAGAGGATTTAACGATCTTTCAATAAAGAGTGAGTCAGCGACACGGCAAACGAAACGTTTAATTTACGTTAATGACGTACCGTTGGGAATTAATTAAAAATTAGTATCCGTCACCAGCTGTCACTGTGAAGTCTATACATTGCCATGTTCTATAATGGGTTTGTTACGATATTACTATCTCATTTTGATGCCAGTTATCATTTATGGAGGAAGCGCTTTAAAGACACGAAATTGCGGCAATAATGGAATAATAGTTGTGTCCCATACGAAATTATAAATTTTTATTTTTATATCCTGTCTGATACTGATTTAATTATGTAAAACTTGGAATACAATTTTTTGTATACGATATATATTGACATAATATTATATGAAATTATTAAATTGTATTCTATTATTGTACTTTATGCATTTATCGCACTGATGGTCATTGCTCTCACGGTGTACAAACGAAGTTCATTGACATTTTACTCATATTTTGTTCGTTTTTCATTCATTTTTTTGTATAATTTTGTAGTTGTGAAAAATGGTAAAAACATTTTTATCGTATTTGTGTTTCGCATTTATTCTTTCAGCTCGTTTTGGTCGAAATATAAAAGTGCACAATGTAATGAGAAAGTAATCTGACGAACAGAAATAAATCGTTTAATTTTCTTATGAACTGATATTATTACGTTCTTGACTGCCTACCTCGGACATCATCTTCAGTCTTATTTTACCACTTTGAAAATATTGAAATAAATTCAACCTTCGTGTATGAGATAATACTAAATGTCATAACACTAATCCACTACGAAAATTGCGATAAAATATAAAAGCAAGATTCGTAAAATACTCGTGTACAATTAAAGGATGAAATATTAATTTACATTTGGTAACGAATACCTTAAATCATATTTGAAAGTTTCCATTGCGACTATTTGGAATATTCTGTTACCACGTTGAAGAGAATATTCTCGGTGTCATTACATTTTCGTTATTTCTTTATAATTTCCGTTATTATTATTATTGAATAATATGCTTCGTTATACAACTGGTATACGTTGTAAACATAAAATGAAATACATGATGTTAATGAAATATTTCCGCAACTAAAAATATTTTTAAAAATTTTGGTGTAGTAGTATTTTTTTCATTTGTTTTCCATTATTCCATTTTGCACAACACATATATAAAAATAATGGAAATAGGGTATGGTTTATATAGTTTAGAATAAATAGTTCAAACAAAATGATATAAAATCTGAATCTTTATTTCTTTAAACACGAACGATGTCTGCACTGTTCGAAAGCTAAAGCAGAAGTGAAAATATCAAAAGAGAAAGCTAGGAAAAAGAAAAACATCTATTGGGCCCTCTTGAAGGAAAACTCAGAGAAGTGCCCATGTGTTGTTTATTACTCGGCCCTTTCCGGAGAGACAAACTGCAGGCCTTCAATTTCTGACCTGAAGACTCTTAAACTATAAAAAGACATTGTCACTTTCCTTCGACACTCGACTTATTTTTGCAGCTAGATATTCCAACAAAAAACAAGGCTGTTTAAATGCTGTTAAAATAACTTTGAAATAACTTTCAGGTATCGTAACTTTCAAATATGTTTTGAACAATTTAAATAACTTTTCTGTATATAAATTATAGTCAGACTCAATTAGTTTTTGAGGTACCGGTAGAAATATGTGGTAATTTTATAGTTTAGTGACTTTTGCCAACTTTACCTATTTTATTCTATTTTGTTCCTTTTTTAGGCCTTATGATATTTTGTTAAAAACACCATTTTATTTCTACGAAAAACAATATATAAACTGAAAAATAAAAGTTATCCGGTTTCCATGATTTTGAGTTTGGATATGTATGACCGGTCACTTTACGGCGACCGAGATATGAACCTAACCTAACCTAATCTACTGATTAGATTACGTTAAGTTAGGGTAGATAAATATCCCGGCCGTCAGTTAACCAAGCAGGGAGATATCGAGTTTTGAACTTCTCCAAAATGGATATTTGCTTAAATAATGACCAGGTTAGTTACTGCCGGTCACTTGCCAATGATCGAATTAAACCGTAACTGCTTAAATTTATTTTACGTTGTTCTACAATGAGAATGCTGAATGGTAAGAAATTAAGCAAACAAAGCTAAACGTAACAAATTCAACGTAAACTTATCTTAAATTTACAGCATGTAGATATTTAAAATGTTAATTTTTATTATATATTTCAAAGTCATAAAAATTTGTGCGGTTTCTAGTAATTACTAATTATTGTTATATCTAATTGATCCGCTGTTTATTTTGTTCGTGACAGTAGTGTTAACTATATTTCGTTAATCTTTTATGTTGGAATTATGTATTTCTTACGTTCATGAGGTTAGAAATAGCTTGTATAACACGTCGATTCCAAATACTGAAATTATTCATCTTCATTTTTGTAATAAAAGAATTGACTAAAAATATAGAGAGAGTATCTAAGTATATATTACAACAGTAATATATTTTATTTTATAAATATTTTAGACGGGCCGGCTATGCTTATCTATAAATTGATTTGTAGCACAAGATGATACATTTAAAAGTATGTATATTGTACTATTTGATGTAAAAATATAATTTCTATAAATCAAAAAACAGCGTGGATGCAGCATTTCATATGTTCAATAAATAAATATTACTAACGTGTATTTTTGTTTACGCTACGTCAGCCAAAATCAAATAATGTCACCGCCATCATGTTTTCTGTGCTAGAGGATGAGTTGTTTGCTGAAATGGCGCAGGAACAAAAATTTGACTAACTCCGATGAAAGTACAGGTTTTAAGTAAAAGTGTTATTTATTTACAAAATATGTGATTTACCAATTGCAATTGTATGTTTTAATTTAGCATTTAAAGTTATTGAAAGTATATATTTTGAAACTTCAACTGATTTTTGCACGATGCCATTGATTAATGATGATACAGCGCTGTCATTTTTATATTAACTGCTATTTTTTTTTATTCGCCTGATAAATAAACAATCATACTTTTACTTATAAATGTTTTAACAGTATTCCATAACAAGCGATTTTCGAAATATTTGATATTCATCGCGTTACAACGAAATTTTCAGCATACGTATATGTAGGTTATTTAGGTTTATAAAATTACTTTTCAAACTTTCGTATGAGAAAGATTGTAAAAATTATCTTCATTTCTTCGCGACTTTGACTTACGGAAATTTATTCAAAACAGAAATATGTTACTCAACAAATTAATATGTTCGACATTATACATACAATTTATGAATAATATCATTAAAGTAATATACAATACGGTAATATTTTTAAGTAGATAAATCACGGCAATATATCTCTTAATAATTTCATTAGTATGCTTTGTAGAAGAAATACATAACATCATCAAGAAACATCGATTATAATTCTGCTTTTGATGAAAGCGCTGCTCGCCGCTTCATTTTATTATCCCATAATTTGCATTCATGTAAAAACAACGTTTATTACCTGAAGAGCGATACGTGTAGTTTCACTGTCAACCTGGATGATCAACGACATCGTGCAAGGTTGACTTTTATCCATGTTTGATTACTGATAACTATATCTTGGAAAATTACATTTGAACACAGTGACGGATTTTGCCTTTACAGTGCCTCAGGCGCTTCACCAGGAAATAATATTTAGACTCTTGCTTAAAAATATAAAAAAAATGAAACATACATAACTCCAAATTTTATATTAACGTGTCTTGTATCTTATATTTTAATAAGGAACTTTTTCAAACAAATATTCAGTGTTAAGATATTACGTGAAGAATTTGTTGATGTAAAAGAAGCCATTAGCAATATCTTTTTCCAAAAACAAAACTAAAATTTACTTGTGTTTTCTAAATAGCATTATACTTTTAATCTGCAAAAATCAGTGCACTGTTTAATCTGATCATTATGTTCTTAAGCTACAAAAATTAATTCGAGACTATCATGCATTGTTTTGTCTGATCTTGAAATAATTTTACTTATTTAACAATATTTACTATATTTTTTTTATTTACTTACGTGAAAATGAACATAAATTGTTTGAAATTTCTTTTTTATAATATTTTATCAAGACATTATTGAAATTATGATACCTTATTTTACTCCTTTAAATAAAAAAAACATTCAACATATCCAATAATTTAAACGAGAAATAACAGTGTATTTCAGACAGTCAGTTATTTCATACAGTTTTTCCTCGTTCGTGGAATATGTATTATTCGAAGAAATCCATCAATCGTTCTTCCTTATAAATGTCTCATAGAATTCTAACCGAACGATCGATCGATCTTGACACGAAAGCAGCGGGGTAACGTTGGAATAAACTGGAAGAAACGAGAGAAGAAGGCGAAGGATGAGCACAAATAAAAATAGATGCAAAGGAGACATGCCCTTACAAAGGCATTAAGAATATCCTTGCTATGCAAGACCATCTGCATTCTTAAAAGCATATTTGGCTCGGTATTTCCACCATGGTTACGTGTCTATGTGTACCTGCTGTACACGTCAGTGCTGAAACCGTTCGAATTTCTTCGCGTCGCAACATCGTTAGAGCTCCCTGGAGAGCCCTTGAAGAAACAGGAGGCGCGGTTCTAGCAATGCCGTTATAACGTCTAGCTTCGGTTCTTTATTCTCTGGTAATGGTATTCTCGTTGGTCGCGAACACCTTGCACAGCTGAGAATCGCGGTCTGGAGACCTGCAATCGACTAAGAAATTCCGCGACGACAATCTTATCAGGAAATATGTTTACGTCACTAGTAAGCAAAGATGAAGAAACGAGTTCGCTTCACGCAATTTTTACACCGTTTGTTACTGGTACGAGTTCTTCCAGTCTTTTTTTTCCATGTTGTACAGCAGTTGGTAGGGAATGTAATCAACAGTCAATTCCTCAATCTGTACGTCAGGAAAAATCACTAGGGAAAATCATTCCACACTGGTACGTGTTTTACAAATTATGAATAAATGTAGAGAATGTGATCGAATGAGTAATAGGACCATTTTTTGAAATTTGACAAATATACCTGTCAAACGGTAGATATAGGCTATCTGGTTAACTCACTTGGATAATACGTATGTATGTTGTGATACGTCAGTCGAGTGAATGTTGGTGACGTGGCAGGGACATTTTATCTTGTTGCTGTTTGAAAGCTTATTAAGGGTGCGTAAATTGGATATATATTTCGTAATTATTATTTATCGCGCTTATTTTTTTTTGTAATTCATGTACTCCACGATAATATTTGTGAGTATCTGTAGGTTTTAAACTTTAGTTTTCTTATAATACTTATACGCTACTATACGAAAGATTTTATTAAACAAGTAATCCTTTATTTCCTTGACTGTAATATACTGAAAACGATTGTTGGTAAAAAGAGTTTATTACGATTAGTTTGTATGAATAAAATTTTTTCCAATTTCACTGTTTATAATTTTTTCATTTTTTCAAATCTTACTGTTTACAATTTTTTATTTTTTTCTAATTTTACTGTCTATAATCTTTTTGCCGTTTAATCTTCACAAAATGATTAAATACAGTGCTCAGAACTTACTTAACTTGCTAAAAAAAATTGATAATTTTATGAGGTATATAAAAGTAGTTATTTGATTCAGGTAAAAATTTAATAGTAATGTGTCTTTTTGTTACTTATAACTTGGTTTTGTTATGTATGATAAATGTACATGTCAATGCATAAACCTTCATAGTATGTAAGATTTTGTGTATAATAAAAAGTGAGTTTATCCTTTTAAAATTTTATTTATATATTTTGCGTATGTATAACTTTGTTTAATTTATTTCTGATAGCCATTTTTTTGTACCATATATTTTTATAGTTAAAAAATTATTGTCGTATTAACTATGTATTTAACTTCAACAGATATTTTACAATATGTATCGACTGATAAAATGTATTAATGGCAAAATAAAATATACTCAGTGAAATATTATTTTGAGAGTACGTACTAGTTGTACACATTAAAATATAGCAATAATTTACTTGTTTTTCACCTTGTTCATAATACATATATATTTATAGTACGTATTTTATAATTCTTTGTGGTTAAAAATTTCAGAAATAGTAAAAAATAAACATTTGATTGAACCGCTTTAAAATAGGTTATTTAAAAGGTTATTTAGGTTATCTATAAAATAGATTTCAGGTGATCCGTCAAGCAGTGGTTAAGTCATGTATGAAATTAATTCACCTAATAAATCACAAGAAACTTTTAACTGCTAACACTTTACTGAGCATTATCCGTTTTTGATTGATGAATAGAAGATGCGAAATATTTCGTTTTAGGATTCTAATAGTTGAATAGTTAAACATTAATAGATAATGAGAAGTGCTCTTCACGTCCATTGTTTTAGAACATTTTCAAAACAATAACTTCAGATAGGTTCTAATTTTATTAAAGACACGTTGAAATAATTAATAAAATATAACGTAAATAGGTTATATTATTTTTTCATACGCCATGATAGTTTGTACTAAGAATGAAATATTTTTAACCTGCAATGTTTAATTTTCATATCAGTAAAACTGAACAAATGTAAACTTATATGAATACATGTCCGCAAAAGAATTGTAATAACTGACAAAATAGCAGCTTATAGCAATTGTTACTTAAATTTATGTAATAAACTTTAAGCTCCTATTTAAGCATCCTTTTAAAAAAGATGGTATTTGATTTCGTTGGATATATATAAGATCCTTCTATTGTTATCTTAGGAAATTGGCAAAAGAAGTGAATACGAGCACGTTGCTCTGAAATAGAGATTTTAATTTGGTTAAAATAAATATTATTTACATTATCGAGTATACAAACGTCTACTTGAAATACAGAAACGACATTTAAAGTTATCCTTCAAGTGACAATTCTCCTCTAAACTCCTTTCTTTGGCAATTACTTTGGTTAAACTCCTTTCTCAGTCTCCACACTTTATCTTCTCTCTATCTCTCCATCTATCGTTCCTGACCGTCCCTACTCTACTTGGAGGAGTGCCGCCAAATTTAAATTAAAGAAATTCATTTTCTTCGTATATGTAACTTAAAGAACTAGAGAATATACTGGATGTTCCTAAAATCGTAGCCCAAGCGGCCGACTAATGATTCTACATGTAAAGTGTTCTCACTGTGGTCCATAACTTTAAGAATATTAACTATTGAGCTAATACTACTTTTGGTAATTATGCAGAATAGATATTTCTCCAAATTTTTATGTTTTTTTCAGGTCTCTAACTTAACCTAACCAAAATCGGCCATTTTATGGGCCACCATACATCTATTAGGTTAGAAGATCTAGAAAGTATGTCGAAAAAAATAGGTTATTTTTAGCATCATTCCACCTAGACTCCTCCTCCTTGTGCTTATTATTGGCTTGAAACAAGGTCTATAATTGTTCTGCTCCACGTGGGTTTTCGACTTTCATAGGAAGCGGGATCCACTCCGCTCCTTCCCGTGCTTATGGCTTGAAAAGAAGTCCACAATTGTTCTGTGAAAAATCTGCGGAGGTTATATATTCTTCGAGTTTCCCCGATTTATTATCATTGTCAGATTCAGAATAAAGCTATTTGTCAAGAAAGTTACGAAAACTATAAAAATTCGCAAAAGTACCTATTCTGTATAATTACCTTACTTTTTATTCGCGTATCTTCTTATTTAAATAAAAAGTGGAGGTTCAAAGTAATATGGTTATAACTCAGAGCATTGAAATGCTCATTAAAAACGCTTTGTCCCGCAAGTTTCGACGTGGTTTCGCGCGCAGGAAGCGTATCGACACGTATTTGCGAAGTTGTGCATCCTTGGCTGCTGCTGAAAGCGCATTCATCGGCAATTTTGCGTGGAACAGTTTGCGAGGCGGAACGCGAGCGCGAGAGACGACAAGTTCTGCATACTCTTCATATGGTGGCGCGAAACGTGCGCCCGCAAAGAGGTGTTCTTGTTGTTGCTCGAATTACATTTCCAGAATTTCTAATGCAGTCGCGAGTGAACTTCCTTCACGACTTGCGGAAGAATCGGAAACTGAGTTTAACCGGTGCGCGTGTCTGCTAAAATTAATTTCTTTCTTCTCGTTCTGCAAGAATGCCATCGAATATAACAGAGTTCCCAAGGAGTTTTATATTCTTTCCTAGCTGATAAATAGGGTAAGTGTTTCCATTATTGTGTTATGTTGATTACATTTTTCGGTTTTGATTCTGTTTGTTTCGAATTTATTTTAGTACTATAAATCTTTTTTGAGGTATTTTCTGTTCATGTTAACAATAACTATATCGGTGTATAATGCATACATACTTTAAAATTAAAAATAAAGTTTGAAATTAAAAACAAACATACAATAAAACATAAGTAAATATACGCATTAATTTGGGGTCTTTAATTTATGATTTTTCGTGTATGTATACTGTGCAATTTAATTTTTTATGAAATGTAAGAAGTTTGTCGAAAAGAATAATAATATGTAACCGTACCAATACACACATAATTTGAAATTAAGAATAAAGTAAAAGAATAAATAAACAAATGATAAAATATGATTGAGTATACATATTAATTCCTTCTCTCTATTCTTTATCTTTCTGTTTTAATTACTGCTCCTATGATTTATTTCCGTTTCAAGAGTGCAGATGTGTCCTTGCAGGCAGATATATGTAGAGTTGTAAAAGTGTCTACCCTTGAAAATTATTTTTTTAAACAATTTTTGTTTTAACAATTTACATGTTTATACGTTACAAATTATACAAACACACAGCACGATGGTGCTTCACAAACATACAAACAATCAACACATTTGTGCGTTCCAAAAATAAAATGTATGCAGATGTACAATTTTTAAAATAATTTACTTGCAAATGAATAATCTTAGTAATTGTATTCGATATCTATATATAATTAAAATTTTAATTACACGTATAATAAGAAGTTAAAATTCTTTCATCGCGTTTACCTTTGTCAGTTCTGCAGTACCTTAATGTAGAAGTAATTTTGCGAGACTATGATTTCAGTTAAAAATTTATAGACAGCGTTAGAAGTTGCTATGAATACATTTCTCAACTTATGCAAATCATACGCCAAAGGAATTATTGTAAATGTGCCAAATAAAATTATAAGGAATTAAAAAAATAGAATTATTTCCGTAAGATATTTCAAGAATTTCTTGTTCCAGCTTTATTGATGGATTCACTCGTTGAGCAACACAATTATTTTACATGGTCCGAAATCCGAGCTTTCGTTATGCGGGTATGGCATGTCAACGGAAGTCTGACAGTTCTCGGTGAACCAGTTAAATTTAACACTAAGTACGCTCTGGTACGGCTCGAAAACATCAATAACGCGTCTATCGTATTGCGTACGGTTTCCGTCGCTTCGAGGTCTGTCCCATCGGAATTTAAATCGAAAGCTTTACGAGCTGCGAAATTTGAGAACCGTAAAACGCGAGCTAACCCATTTCGAGCTTTACGATTATTGTGCCCGATATTTTGTAGAGGAGTATACGCGTCTAGAACGTCTGCGACTTCTGAATAAAAGAAAAGCGTGACTGACAATTTTCTGTTTGTTATTGAAGTTGCAGGATCTCTGGAATTTGGAGCGTATAAACACTAGCTGTGACGTTAGTAATTTCTAGGATCTATAAATAGTACAATACAGTTATATTTGTTTGCGATATTTATAACTAAACATTTCTTTGCAAGACAGATTTTTAAATTTCTATATTCACAAATTTAAGTATTGCTAAATCCTTGTATTTTATAATTTCTATATTCGCAGAGCTTTATATTTTCCAATTTGTATATTTTCAAATCTTTGTATTGTTAAATATCCGTACTTCCCAATTTTTATATACCCAGTTTTCTACAATTTTTAATTTCTGCATTTCCTACTCTTTGTGCTTTCCAATTTCTGTATTTTCAAATCTCTACTATATTGCTAAATCCTTATATTTTCCAATTTATATATTCGTACATGTTTATATTTGCCAATTTTTTATATATACCAATTATCTCAATGAAAAATTATGGTATTGGTACTGAAAATTTGATAGGAATTCTCAGTTCAGTTTGATTGCTTTAATTGTAAATATCCAAAGTGAAGTAAATTTTAGATATTAGTATATTTCACAAAAATATTCACGAATTCCATAGTTACAAAATTTCATTTGAATTATAAATATTTTCATTCTTTTGTTTCTCAGTAGTTTCGGAAATACTTGTAAGAAGAAATTATTTATGTACATACTTCCAAACTAAACAATTATTACTTCATGTTTTTCTAACGTAAACAGTACGATATTTAAATAATCCTTTTTTGTACGAAGGAGCAAAATCAAAGATAGTTCAGACTCAGAGTAACTGCAAATAATTTTTTGGAATGTATAAATATGATAATAATTCAGCATCTTTCACATTCTCCTGTTTCAGACTTCAATAATTTCGAGTCTTCCAAATTGCTTTTAGAGATAATTCAATTAAACTTGAATAATTTCGAGTCTTCCAAATTGAAATCAAAGTTAAATGCATTTATTTTGATCTTTTTATTATTGAAAACTCTGCAACCACTAGTCTAAACAAGATCCTGGCACCGCTTTATTAAAAGCTTTTTCAAAGCATAAAAAAATAATTTGACCGATTGTATTGGAATTTGTATAGGGTGCATATCATACTACAAAATTCTTCACTTTAACTGATTGAAGTGGGTCGTATAGACAGCTTCCGTTCCAAGCTATAAAATATCAAACCTCCTCAAAATATTGAGCGTTTGCCAACCAGTGCCAAAATCGTTCGATCACTCTGGCATCGAGACCGTCCCGGTACAACATAAATGAAGATGTAGGCGATAAGAGTGACAGCTTCGAACGTCGTTCATTTGTTCATTGTCAGTGGTTCAAAAAATAGAAAACTTGTTTCACACTGGCGCATTTCCCACAGTTCTAAATAGAATTTAATGTCTTTCATTTTCACATAAAATATTGAGATATATTCTAACAAAATGCCTCGAAAAATGTTTAACTTTTATTCTTGATTACAATCATAATTACAAACAAATATCATACTTTATCTAAAAAAAAGTAATCACATTATAAAATACAATATTCCGTATCAGGTGTTGTTTCCTATTAGGTACAATTATCTTTTAGAATACTTACAGATATTGGCATTACTGCTACACGTATTCCTCCTTCAAATTTGAATAGGCACATTAGTATATATTACTGTAAAGTGTATATATTTCTCAAATTTTTTATAAAAGCTGGATCTGCATTCTGCTGAACCATTAGCATTTTCTTCTGTGTGGTAAGGTGCAGTAGGTGCTTAGTACTACAGCGATTTGTGATGTTATCTCATAGTACTTTCGTGCTATACAAGCTAGAAAATGTACCTCTAACTCAGTGTAATATTGAATGTGCCAGAAAAAGTACTCACACTTTAACTGGTTATTATACATATATTTAACTCTGATTAAGGTGCTTATTCGCATATTTACAGGTCTAATAGAATATATTAACGAGTTATTGAGTTGATTAGTCTTTTCCGCAAATTTATACGTTCGTACGTGTAAATTATCCATCTGTTTGTGATGGATCAATAAACGGTAAATATATTTTTAGTGACGTTGTGTATTTACAAATTCTTTTGTAGAACGTTAAAAGATATTAGATACCAAATGTATGGCATAAATCTGCTATCGCTAACCTAAAGTTGCAAGTGCATATATGTATAGAATAATTACAGTAATTATATATTGCAATACACCGATGAATTTTTAAAGAATAGACACTTTTATCTATAACAAAAAGAATTTCCAAAAAATGGGGGGTGAGGCAACTTAATTTTTGTAAAAATATTATTTTTTCGAAAAATATTTTACACAGATTTTTGGATCTGAAGAAACAGTATAACATTTGTTTCAACCATTTTTTAATTATTTTCCGTTGTTTACGATTTATAGGTAGTGACATAGACGAGTCAGCTCGGATAAAACGATTTATTTTTCCCTTAAAATAAAAAACGAACACCAACAAATTACGATGATATTTTTCGATAGATCTAATGAATAATTGTGCAAAGTTTCAATAAAATCGGTTTCAGGATTCCCTTGCCAGTTCTTAACGTATCATTTACGAAGCTTATTAATGATGATAATGTCCAATTGAATTGTTGTTTGAAATATACATATTTTATCTGCTTTGACTTCATCGAAGAACACATGTTTTAAATCTCCTGAAGAACGTGCCAAGTCAGTGGTGGAAGATGCATTTTCCTCGTGTTTCGTAGAATAAAGCGATATGGAGAACGTCATCCGTTCTGGGGGGGGGGGGGGGGGGGGGGGGGGGGGGTTAAAAAGATCTTAGCGAAAGGAACCGATGAAACATTCATACGCAGGAAAAAAATATAAAATGATAAAATGCCTTATAAATCTCTGAGTGTGAAATTCTGCACTCAGCAGAATTTTAGGCTTGGAATACTCTACACATTCCACATAGTTCACGCTAACTCTGCCAAGGGAATTACTCTGTTCCCTCCTTCTGATCTTACTTTTGATGCGTTCGAAACAGCACACGTTGACATAGTAGTAGCATCCCAATGTTCATATCTGATACGTTCCAAGTATTAATGGTTATTATTTGGAAATGGCTACAATATGTATCCTTAAGGGGTAACACCACTCTAGAGCCAGAAAAAGGGACCTAAATATGACAATTTATTTTGGAAGTATGACAAGGTGAAAAGAATTTCTTTTCAGAGGGTTTATTTAACACATATTGAAGTACGAAAAATAATTTTTGTTTTGTCATTTTCGTACAAAATGAGGGCCACAGAGCCCATCGGTGGAAACAGCTTTTGTAGAAACACCGCCACGGGAGGACGGATTTCTCGCCATGTGTCAGACATGGAATAAAAAATAAAAAAAATGTATAATCTATATACAATTGGCCTTGGTAGTACGTAGGGGTTTTTTGTTTAATCAATTTTTGCAGAAGTTATGCATGTTTTAAGAAATGAATCGATTTTTTGCATGAAAAATGTGCATTGAATTGTTTGTAAAAGAAAAGTTTACATTCAATCAAAAAACGGGTACGTGCTACCATAGAGGATATTGTTGTGAAGCTGCTGTAAAAATTTCAATTCGATCCATACAATAGTCACCGAGAAATCCGTCCTCCCAGTATGACAAAAGTGGTTTCGAGAAAAACGCGTTTAAAGTTTTGTTGAATTTTCATTTTCAAATTCAATCATCAAAAATAAATGTTTGTATCGAAAAGTCGATAATCGAATTCGTGCGTCGATCAATTACTTATGTGATACCGCTCAATTTTGATCTGACTTTCGTATGTTATAAAAAATCAAATCTATATATTTGTTCGTCGTTGTTTGCCGTTTAATATAATTTTCACACGTATAAAAATACGTATTGTATTAAAGAGGTCCTTCCAAGTCGTGTTTCAAATAAAATAATAAATTCATTTAGTTGTTTTTAAAAGTTACTGTGTTTTAGTTTTATTTAAATATTATTATCTCCCATATTCCATTAAGTTTTATGAACATTTTAATCCTTCAATTTCTTGTTTACCTCTAATCTGCGATTCCTGCACTATACATTAACGATCCAGGTCGATGTTCGCCTCCTCCTCTACCTTCCTTTACAACCGTTTGTTTTGTATGTAACAGATGTACTTATTATTTTAAATGTACGCAGCACGCCGCGTAAGTACATACTCAGTGCGCGCTCTGAGAAGCTGCGGCAAAATTGATAATTGACTCTTTTAAAATTTGTTTTCCGCTATAAATCAAACGGTACTCTGTTTCTATGACCCTAAAGCATCGTTTAAGCCAAAAAAAAAAAAATAAAATCGACTTTTTGAAAATCCTACAGTGGTGTTACCCCTTAAGTCTCCGTCCTAGTAAATCTCGATACCATTCGCTTCCTTTGTGATGTGGTGCTATTTGAGTTAATTAATAAATGCGATCGTTTCAATCAGTGATGAGACTGCGTATTATCTTTTTTGTTTGTATTCAAGTAAGTTTGAATTTTTCTACAAATACCGTGAGCATATTTCTTTGGAACAATTAAGGGACAGTTAATGATTGTTTCATAAGGAAAAAAGCAGATTGCGCTTATTTGTTTCATTAAAGTTAAAAAGCAGTGTAATATTTATTACAAAATATAAATTTACAGATACCATTTTAAACAATAATGTTATCGTTTAAAAAAATTTAAGAAATAATAAATGACGAATAATGTATAAAGCCCTTTTGCGTAAACAGCAAATAATTACAAGAAATAATAAAGCACGTATAAGTAAGTAAACTGAATATACTATAAAGTCTTCTGAAGTTTTAAGGGTATGTGTCTTCTTTATTGCAAGCAAATGAGACATAGCTTTCAAAAAACAGTAACAATTGATGTTTAAGTATCTGCTTGTTATATGTTTGTTTATGTATACACAGGGTAACTCAATTTTTTACCGCCAAATTTTACTAACATATTTTATTCATGAAAATAAAAGAGAAATATTATATCAGTATAAGGGTAAACAAACATTATAATTTTGTATAATGTTATGCCAAACTTTTTAAGTTATGAAAAAAATACGAAATAACAGCGGCCTGTTTTCTTGTTCGATATTACATACAGTGTTTCAGTTTTGTCTGTATAACTTTACTAGCATAAATATTTATGTGGACGTAGGTTTTTGAACATATCATCAAAAGTTATTTAAGAAACTATGAAAGACGATAGTTATTCGTATGTAGTGTTGAAGGAGAAAATTGTGCATTATCATGTGGTATATCCTTTATAATCTTTTAATTGAAATATTTACGAGCCTATGTTTATATAATAGATTGTTATCACTTTTATCTACAGAACATGTTGGTAAAATTTCATGTACGAAATTGAGACATAGTGTATAATGTGGCGTTGAAAAAGAAAACGGTCCAAAGTTATTTTGTACTTTCGTTATAACTTTTTAATTAAAGTACTATCAAACCCCATCTCGACCACTCACTCACGTATAGAAATGTGCAGGCGGAACCATGCCAGATTCGATGCTTTGTTAGAGAATCAAGCTTTCTTAAAATGGACCTCCAGAAAAATTGTCAAGTGCTGAAAGGTGGCTAGCGAAGGGGAGTGGAGATCCCCTCAGCGACCGAAAACAACAAAGTGTCTAAAACTGTATGTTAATATAACATCTTTTTCTTATTTTTGCATATAGCACATGTTGTAAAGTTTGGTGGGCAAAATCTAAGGTACATTGTATTTTAAATGCGTATGTTACGTCGAAAGCTAATTTTATGAAGACAGTTCTAAGAATTGATGAGAATAGTGATGGCCAATTTTCAAAACAGAAACACGAACATCTTTCGAGGGATGTCTTTATGTCACAATAAACTATTGATTTAACGGTGCGGTTACGTATTCACGTCGTATTAATAAAACTAACATGTTTATACTAGACTAGCAGTAAATTATTGTTCTACTGACTTCATGTGAACTATTGACTATCGAATACTATTCATTACTTTCGGCAAACAGAATAAATTTTCTTAATACCTATATTTCTGTGAACATACAAAGTGTGCCGTGTAACATTATTCACAATTTTTGAAGTATTTTTGATAAATTTTTAACAAAATTAGTTAGTTCTTAGTTGGCTATAAATTGCAAAATTTGAGATTTTCAAAATATTCTTTTTACTGGAAAAAGTAGATCTTAAATTTCTAAGATAGTCATACATTTTTAAACATATTAATCGACATTAATTTTTTATGAGAAGGTATGAAACTTTTTGTGGTAAGAAATTATTGGTTTGGGAAATATTTAAATTTAAATATTGCAAAGTAGCATGAGTATGTAATACACTATCTTTTTAACGTCATCTTTAATATTTCACATAAAACAATATTATTTGTTCGATTACATATTGCAAAAATACATTCAACACATTAGATGATAATAGTAACGACATTTTGTTTAACATTCTATAATGGCGGATCAGAAAATGTGATATTATAGTATGATGTTGAGCAAAGTAAAAAGTGTTCACAGAATAAACCTTACCCTCGGATTTATTTAATCTTCCTTAAGAACATGAGAATGAATTTTTGCAATTTTAATCTCATTTTCGTCCTTATTTTTTTTTAAGAATATACATATTTACAAATAACTGCAGTCTATAATCGTTTCTGCTACAATAAGTTGTGGCAACTTTGATCATTAGAGTTTATTTTGTTTCACAGTATAAAAATGATCATTCTCAGTTTGACTCTTTTACAAATTGTTAAATTAACTCATCAGTATATTTTAACGGACGTTATCATTTACCTCTTCGTGCTTTATCAATTTGCAATGCAACGAAGTTAAAAATATTCTCAAACGACCTGTAATCTAACTACGAACTATTGAAAGATTACTTATAAATTAATAACATTAAATAGATTTGTAGAATTAAGAGGTATATCATTTATATAATACTGAAACGATAACGATGCAATAAAAGTGCTTAAAATCTTCAAATTTCTAAGTTCTCAAATTTCCAAATTCACAAATTCTCATGTTTCCAAATTCTTAAATTCCTTAATTTCTAAATGCCCCAACGTTCAAGTTTTCTAAATTATATAAATATCCCATTTTCATATTAAATTTTCTAATTTCTTAAATTCATAATTAAGTTAAAAAATTTTTTAAATCCTCAGATTTCTATATCTCTAATTCCTCAAGTTTTTAAATGACTAAATTTCAATATATGCAAAAATTTAAAGTTCCTAAATTTTTAAATCCTCAAATTTAAAAATAATGAGATTTCTTAAGTTTTCAAGTTACCAAATTTTCAAATCTTCAAATTTCTAGGTTTCTAAGTCCCCAAAGTTACTGAAGTTATGAGTTTGCAAATTTACTAACTTTTTGTTAGAATCAATACGTGAGAGATCTTTTCCTCTTTCGTTGTTATATTTTCCTGATGACAGTTAGATTTTCTATAACTGCTTCATCGCTGCAACATTTTGAACATCTTTTCCTTTAATCATATTTCTTAAATTGACGGCCCTAGTATTTCAATAATAAATTGTTTAGTTATTTTCACTCTACATACATAAAATAAATTGTTACTAAAAATTTATAACATTATGAACAACAGTTTTGATTAATTTCCTGTAGAAATCAGAAATTTAATGAATCTCACACGAGTGAAACTTTACATAACTGCAATTTTGTTGGAACATGTAATTATTTTTTTCTCTATTTTAATTTTAAAGGTAGCCACTTTTATATGTAGATTAAAATCATCCCACAGTTTCTTTTGTTAGATGAATACAACTGTATAAATCGCAGCAGCCATTAAAAGTGAAATACTGCGGAAAAAGCTACCATAATTTAAAAAGTAATAAAGAAAACCTTCTAAAAATTACATCGTGTTTTGAAAAACGAGCAAAGATTTATACAAGGTTTCCGAGTGTTCGAGCTATACTGATCTTGTAATTTTTATCTCATAAGGGCAACAGAATTTATTTAATTTCACTTGTCACACATTCTTTATTATTATCGATTAAGTTTTTAATTGCTATCGGCTGTGAGTATGAGATATTGAATTTCTACTTCGACTGGACTTGTCTTATTGGTATCTGAATTTTGCACTTTATTTCCATTATTGTAATATTTGAGCCGCTTATTTTAAAAGTGCGTCAAGTCCATTTCTAAAAAAATGAAGATAACGATAACAATAGATGAAACTTAATATGTTTTTTTATTGAATAGAACCATAGAAATTTCGCATATTATTTTCTTTAAATCACGTAATCTTTAAATTAATTATCTCGTATATCTTTGCAATCTACTTAATACACGACAATGAGTATTACTTATTTACTTTTCACAAATCATCCAAAATTTCAAATAAATGCTACTATAGAAATTTTGCTGACCATGTCGTCTAAAATGGCCGTCCGCGAATGGGAAAAGCACCTTAAAACAGATGACAGAAATGAAGGCAGAATGGGGAAGCATTTTTATCGTATCGTTGCCGTTCCGGTTCTGTATAAATAGACCGTAAACCGTTTTTGTGTTTGCCTTTTATCCGCGAGTTTGAGAAAATGTGGCAGTGTGCTTCGATGGTCAGTCGAAACTGGACGATTCGATGGAGGACCGATATAGGCGTGACTGTTAGCCGTACGATACAGCCACCGTTCGAGAGAAATGTTCGTGTAGAGCACCGGAATACTGTACAATGACCATTCTCCGAGCATTGGCACAGGGCCAGCTAACACAAGGAAACACGTGTTCAAGATTAGCCGGCTACGACAGGTGCCACGGCTCGCAAACCTTCGACCGCGTTTGCATACGTTGGCTACGTAACGCTACCCTCTCTTTCTCTCCTCCTCTCTCTCTCTCTTCTCCTTTTGCGTATCCACTTGCGAAACAGCTACGATTCGCTTCTACTAAGGAATTTCTTCGAACTTCCGAACGATCCGGGAAATTATTTTGACCAGACGAGTTTCCAAGAATGCTGATATACCGAATTCCACTCCGCGCTGCCAGACACGGCCAAGGATACTTGTTGTTCGTCCCGTTTGTCGAAATACGCTAGAAGCCAGCTTAATTTGTACGCAACTAGCATCAAATTGTCTTGCACAGGACACGAATTAAATTCTGCGATGCTGCTCCGATATACCGTCCTTCAATTTACACGACACTTTTTTTACGCGGTGAATTATGTAGGATTTTCCTGTACGAACATGTCGGTTTCGTCGATCGAGACGTGACACGCGCGAGATCGTTTTTTGTTTACTTGTTCTTTCTCGAACGCGACAGTTTCGTTTTTTTGTAGACTGTAAAGCGTGACCTGAGTGACTGCGGACATTTGGTGGACTATGAACGCGAACAATTGTGAATTAATACTAAAAATCTGCGAATAACTACGCTATTCTTTCTTTTTTTTTCATACAATAAATTGTTAGAAAATTCCTAACGACCCACCCCAATCAATCAGGGTGAAGGGCACATGGCCGTCTAACGACGACCACCACGGTGACGAGGCCCGACGCTGGGACGTCAAGACCATAAAACAACCACAAGGCCCCTGAGTTTCGCGAAGGATAAGGAAACCTCTCGGAACAGGAAGAGGGTATTCTGTAGAGAACACTGGAAGACATACCTTCGTCTTCAAGAACGCAACTTTACATGAATATATCATATTTTTAAAAAGGGACTTAACATTCGTTTCGGTCATTTTAACCCTTACCTTACAAAATGTTTCTCTTTTACGTTAATTACGTTGTTATTCTTTAAATTATTCTGTTTGTAAGAAAATTCGAAAGCTCGCATTTCGTATATTAGAAAGTTGAACATAGACCATCGACGTTTTGTCAATGGCCCTTGAAGGGAACCGTTAAAGCTATAAACTATAAACAGTTCGCAGGTTAGACTGGCGAACGGGGTCCTAAGACTAGAAGTGTCCTTTTCGGGACATTCTTGTTGTAGACGTCTTGCCGTGAGCAAGGCAATTACACTACCGCTCAAAAGTATCCGGACACTTGCTTTTGTTCTATAAAACATAGTTTAACTTTGTACAAAAAGTATTTAGGGCTATTATATCAATTGCAATTATTATTATCTTTCTTGAGGTAGCATAACATAATAGAATTAATTTTTAAGTACAAATTATACAATGAGTGTGCGTAAGTAAAATTCTTGCCCAAAAATACGGAATCTAATGGAACGGTTTCGATGCTTAAAAGAGTCTTAATTTCTACTTTGTTTCATTTCTATGCTGCAGAACGAATTCAGAGAGTTCTTCGACATGTATCAAGTGTCTGTAAACTGTTGATGAGATGTTAATGTTCTCTCAATGGAGATACGAATGGAGGTAACGCTCGACAGCTTCGGTTTAGTTTGTCTGTAGCTTCTTTTCCATCGGGACATGAGTTCCAAACGAGAATTATCAATAGAAAAACGTTCCAGTATTCTGATTCTTGCAGAAGAAGGATATGCAGTTAGGGAAATTGCACTGCGTAAAAAAATTCTGAAATCAACAGTGCATGACACTATTAAAAAGTATACAACCAGCAGTGGTTGCTTATAAAAAAAAGGACAGGACGATCAGTGAAGACAACTAAATCCGAAGAATAATATATTGAAACACTAAGCAAACGTAACAGACGTCTTAAAGCACCCCACAGAAACAATTAGAAAACTTGTAGAATGATTGCTGAGATTAGTGCAAGCGGTAATATCTAACCGCGGTGGATACGTTGATGAATCTCGTATTTAATTGTAGTGTAGTATTGGTAAGTTCCACATACATAATTTCTAATTTCAAACGTTAAATATTTCATAAGCAACAAATAAAAATCGATTGCAGTCACTGTTGTAGATACTTAAATAACTTTTATGCAGCGCGAATACATATTTCGCACGTGTCCGGATACTTTTGAGCGGTAGTGTATATTACAATCTCAGCAGAATATACATTAACGTTTATTTTACGCCCACAAAATAGTTTATCATTATTTAATTCTACCTTTTACGCTATTACTCGGTCGGTTTTCTTTACAAAATCTTTCTCTTTTACGTTAATTTCGTTGTTTTTTCTTTAAATTATACTGTTGCAACACTATTTTTGCCACCGTTTTTATGCACGATTTTAACACTACGTTTACAGATGTCCATGTAGTTACTTTTAGATTAAAAAGAAAGTACAGCGATAAATATATAAGGGATGAAACATAATTTGTACAATTATCTTCCTCTCGACTAGATTTACGGATGTTGAATGACCACTTGTATTTACATTGCAACTAAATTATAAAAATAAATAAATAATGAATAATATGTAAACTAGTTTGTATATAATGATTTTTTATTTTGATGAAGGTTAACATATATTTTGATAAAAGCGTCTTATTAATTTTCTTAACTGGAAATAAGGAATCTAGAATCCGTCATTTTTACGGATGCCATAAATTTAGTGTTAATATGCATTTCGACAAAAATATCCTAATAATTTCTATAATATAAATAAAGAATGATGCGCCATATTTTCGCGTTCTATAAACCTAGTACTAATTTACGTGTACAGAAAATAAATTTTCTTAGAAATTTTATAAGTGTCTTGTGTACGCAGTAACTTATCGGCGAAGCTGAAACGCGTCAGTACTATAACGAATACATACAGTAAGGAGCATAACTGAACCAATAACCACTAATTTTGTATAAATCTTTATTTATTGCTAAGAATGTAGAAGAATATTAAAAAATGAACATTACAGTAAGTTTTATTACAGTTAGAAGTAACATCAGAAATTTTTTCAACCAGTAATGTCTCCTCGTTTAGCACTGGCAAAAAAAATGGATTGACTCGGTTTTGCACCGGTCCGTAAAAGCAATGTTTATGTGGAATGTTTCAGCAGTATGTTTACATCTAGCAGTTTGATATGTTTACAAAATATTTGTTTACGTCTCAGCACTCAGTTTCTAGCAATCAGTCGAACGGAAAAGTACGCAAGTGAATTACAGCAAATATGAAGAAAATTGCTTCAAATTGTTTAAAAAAAGTCATTTCTTTTTTGAATGACGGCTTGTCAACACGTCAGACGGCGAAAAATTGTAGTGTTAGTCAGTCGACAGTGGAGAGACTAAGAAAAAATACTGTAAAAGTATGTTATTAAATGTTGGAGGAAGACCAAAAAAATTATCACCGCAGGATGAACGAAGAATTATACGGTTTGTCACATCTGGTGAAGCTTCAAGTGCAACCATGGCCGCAAAATTATTAAAAGAAGATATGGATATACAAGTAAGCAAGTGGACAGCACAAAGAACCCTCAGAGGAGCTGAGTTTAGAAGCATTAAGAAAAAAAAGAAGCCGATGTTATCGAAGAAAAATATAAAACTTCGTTTGGAATTTGCTAAAAAATATCAAAACTGGACAACTACTGAATGGGAACGGGTTATTTGGTCAGACAAGACCAAAATTAGTAGAATTTGTTCAGATGGCATGTCATGGTGCTGGATTCGTAAAAATGAAAGGCTCAAACCACGACATGTAAAGCAAACGGTAAAACATGGAGGCGGATCCCTAATGTTTTGGGGTTGCCTAATAGCATTTGGCGTTGGATCACTGCACCGAATTAATGGCATCATGAATCAGTACATGTACAAGGATATTTTACAAAATCATCTCGTAGATGCTGTTGAAAATATGCCTTTTGAAGATGAAAATGTAATTTTCATGCATGACCAAGACCCTAAGCACACTGCTAAAAGAGTGAAAAATTGGCTCGGTATAAAAAAATTTTCTGTTCTGGATTGGCCTGCACAGAGCTCCGACCTCAACCCCATAGGGAATCTATGAGGTTCACTAAAAAGACGACTTCGGGATTCATATGACGACCAACCAACTTCAATCACAGATTTGTACGATAGAATTCAAGAACAATGGGAAAAAATATCTCCGGATTATTGCAAAAAATTAATAGAAAGTATGCCGAAGCTAATTAGTGCAGTTTTGCAAGCAAAAGGGTTATGGACGAAATATTAAAAATAAATAATATATTATGTTGTATCGTGCTCTTCTCGATTTTCCTCGAAGGCAGCACGACAGTTGCACCCAATGTGACGGGTGAACTCGGTTGTGTATAGGGTAGGTTAATTGATTGAAAAAGTGTATAAGTTGCTGAATGAATTTATTCAGCACTAGGTTGGTAGGTTTAAAAATACTTGTTTGATGGTTGATTAGTTTCTGTCATTTTTACATTTCGGTATGTATAAAGAAAACAATTTTTGAGGTATAGAGTGGTGGTTCTACCAATCAGAGATAAGTGGTAGAGGGAGGAAATCGAATAGAGGGAGGAAATAGAAGATAGAGGGAGGAAGACTGGACTAACGGTTTTTGGTTATTCAGGTAGTTGGAGAAATTCTGATTTTTAGGGACAGTTTATAACGTGACGGTTAATTATGGTTACTATGGTCAAAAAATATGGTCCCCTAAACATTTTGGGTTTTTCCCGTCATCAACTGCTTCATAAACGGTTTGGGTCTTAACTGGTCAATATGACGACGCTACATATTAAATATTGCCAAATATTGAACGTGGTGCAAAACTGAGTCAATCCATTTTGTTTGTTAGTGCTAAACGAGGAGAGATTAATTATTGAAAAAATTTCTGATGTTACTTCTAACTGTAATAAAACTTATTATAATGTTCATTTTTTAATATTCTTCTACATTCTTAGCAATAAATAAAGATTTATACAAAACTAGTGGTTATTGGTTCAGTTATGCTCTTTACTGTATGTATTAACAAATTTATGAAGACTTAGTAAAAAGAAAGATTGAGAATAAATCGTCCAAAGAAATTAACGTTAGCAAGGAAAACGACGTCAAACTTAGGAATATTTCAAACGATGAAGATTCGTCTATACCAATTCAAAAGAAGGTTGACTATTTCGTATTACAGTAACAGATAGTTACATCAAATAAAATTTACTTTCGTTTTCTGGAACGTCATTATTTTTTTGTTAAGCTACTTGAAGTAAATGTAGTATTTTTAAAATTTATGTGTACTAGCTTTTGTTGTTAATATTTTTTCTTTTGTACTGACTTTATTTATGTGATTTTCATTCGTGTAAAACGAATTCGCGTGGAACGGATAATCCGTGTAAATTCAAGGACGGGTATACTTGTATTGCAAGATGATAATCAAAACCTTGAACAATTGCGTTAAATCACGATAAAATTAAAAACATTGTATAAAATTGTACACTCGTGTGTTGCATGATAATATTTTTCCTTTCTGCATACAAGTGGCTGAGGTTCGCGCCAAGAAATGTAGCACGAAGAGTTGTTTATTTTTTCTTTGTAATATTTATAGAAATAATTATGTAGAGGAACTACATAACAAAACCATAACACTCATAGCATATTTTCTAAAATAGCATAACATCTTTCAATTTTTTGTGGATCATTTTTATCAGTAATTTCTCTTTTTAACAATAAGCGTCATCATTTTGTTGCACAATTTTTAATATTCATTTGACATTTGATAATTGTCGCAATAGTGGTTAGTGAAATAAATAAATAAATAAATAAATAAATGCATCTAAGATATTGCGATTACAAAAAGAGGAGAAAAAATGTCATTTGTCACATTTCTGCACAAGAACTATGACCAGAGATCTGAGAATTTTAAAGTTAACTATTAAAAATATTGTAACAAATTAATATTTCATCCTGATATTAAAAAGAAAGTACTGTACCATGTGTACAATAAAACTTTGTAAAAGTGATAAATTTGAAATATAATATATTCCAGAAAACTGAGAAGTTGACTGGATCGTATTCTATGGGGTGTTTTAAGGAACCACAGCCACCAAAGCGTAAAACGTGGAACGCATGCTAACTTCACTCTGTACTTATTAATAATGTGAAAGAGGTTACGTCGCTACTATCATGAATGTCGTGTTTTTATCAATAATTTCATAGGCTGGGGACTGAAACATACAACTGGGGATAAAGTTTTTAGGCACTTTTTATCGAAAAAACGTCAATCGAATGAAATAAAAAGAAACTAAACTAATGATATTAGCAGAGTAATATAAAATACATAAAAAAATAAAAGCTTTAAAGGAAATGTAACTTTTATTAACAATTTTTTAATAAATATTCGATGTTACACTTAAAAACTGATTTACTTATGAACTTACAGCAATCAACATTAATGATCGTTATTTTATATAAAAATATGTATACATTAATAAAAAATTACTATTTCTAAACAATTATAATACATTCTAATGTGTCTAATAATAGGATTATTTACCTTATATTAATTTCTGTTAAATTAACTTTTTACTTCAGAGAAACTTTTCTATAAATGATTTTTATAAAAAAGTGTTTATTATTTTTAGCAAATGTAAAACAAATTACTACAAAGTACCTTGTTATGAATTTATTAAATAAAAGAACACACTGCAACAATATGGCTTTATTGTTTGTCAAATTAAATAATCAATTAGGATAACAATAACTACTGTAAATTCAACGACAATTAAAATATTTAACATTAATTTCCGATTGCATATTCAGGTTAATCTACTTACTCATTCATTCTTAGAGAAGTGTCTTTTGAATATGTCTTTTTTAAGTCCTGTTTATCTACCAAGTATTCAAGCTTCGAGGGACACTTTTAACGTATTTTGAAATGTTCTTTTACACATGCCTCTGTTCCATATTCTGCGCATTGCTTGACAACGTATGTAATTACTTTTATAGAGGAAAACAGCTAAACGAATTATTCAAAAGAATTATTCTAATACTGTATAATTGGAAGTTACAGTTAGGTTGATGTACGATATTGGAAAACTTTGTCCATGTAGATTATAAAAATATGCATCAACTTTTAATATAGAAAAATTAAAATTCTATCTGTACAGCCAATAATCTGGTCCCTTTACATTGCAAATTATATGGTAATATCGAAAGTTTATACTTATTTCACATGCATAAAACTTGAAAAAAATGTAAATTTACCAGTTAGACTATAAGGCTCGTGCGGCGATTAAAGGAGACATCGTTGTTTGCTTTTTAAATAGGAATGTGATTCGAGATACTGTAACATTATGGTTTGCAGCTACAGGTATTATAGCTTTGGCAAAAATCCAGTGTGCCGTAACAGGAACCTATGCAGTAGTGGAACCTTGTCCAATAAAACTCTTAGGAAATCTGTATTATAACTTGATATGCTATATAATTCTCTTAACATTGAATTCAAGCATTCTGATTTATAGTCATCTCACATTTCTAAAGACGGGTCTTCTACCAGACTATGACTATATTCTCGACAAAGAGATCAGACCAATGTATAAGCATTTCTCGACAAGTTATGTCATTTCACTTCTTCAAAGTTTTGCACTGGTATATGAGCACTGATTTTCAATTGAATTACGATAGCAAGTCAAAATCATTGCGAATTGCGGGAGTGTGTAAACTAATCTATACTCAAGAACTTGAAGTGTATTTTAAATTCCAAATTTTAAACGTATTACAATGTTGAATTTCTAAAATTTGGAAATTCTGAAATTTGAGAACTCGAAAATTCTAAATTTCTAAATTTTTCAAATTCTACAATTCCACAATTTCACAATTCCACAATACCACAATTCCACAATTCTACAATTCTGCAATTCTATAATTTGATAGTTCTAAAACTTCTAAAATTCTAAAATTTCTAAATTTTTTAAATTCTAAAATTCTGAAATCCTGAAACTAAAATTCCAAATTTCCCAAATTTTTAAAAATCTAAAATTGTAAAATTCCTGGATTTATAAAATTCTAAAATTCTAAAATTATAATATTGTAGGATTATAACTTTTCAAATCCTCACGTTCCAAAATTCTGAAACTTCAATACTTATAAATTTTCGAATCGCAAACCTTTTAAATTCTAAAAGTTCAACATATTTGAATTACCAAGCATTTTAATTTTTAAATTATATCTTTCTTTTAAATTTGGAAGTAACTGAAGCGAACTGAAATTTCAAAATTTTTAAATCATCAAACAATTAAATTAAAAAATTTCCAAATACCCAATTTTGCATATTGTTGAATTCTACAATTACTAATTTTTCAAATATCTATATTGCACTTTTTATATTTTTATATTCTATTTTCTAATTGTCAAATTTAAAAAATTCTTGTACTTCTCAATGAAGAAAAACTTACTTCATCATCGCTGCAGCGAGCTCAAACATCAGTGCTATTTTCAGTATACTACAACTTCATCATTTGGAGTTACAACTCTCTTGAAAAGTCCAATTTTTTTACTCAGCAGATGATGTCGCAAATTTCGCATGAATTCTGACAATTTATTCGCATTGAACAGAAAATGCACGGACGACTAACGTCCTTCTTGACACAGCAGAATGCATGTGTATACGATGAAATGGTATAAGATATCATAGGTCATACTAAACAATTGGAAAACAGATATTCACTGATGGCCAATAACAAGAGCTGGAAATTAATCCGTGAGTTGTACATTGTTCAACCCGTCGTGTGTTCTACCGAAAAATGAACCATTCGGTATTAATAGGCAATTTTAAGCAGAAATTACCTCATGTTAACTGGTATTATCTCGTAATTGACTATGAAAGTGAAGCAACCTAAACAAGTTTTAATATACTTCATTTATACATAACACATAATTCACTGAAAAATTTTTTATCATCATAATCTGCCATAATTGAAATGTTTGTAATCCTAAAACTTTATGAAAATTCAAATATCAAGAAAAGTCACACGACTGAATACGACGAAGAAAGTTTTAGAATATGCTATATTGCTCGGAGTTTTAAAAATTGAAATATCTAATGCAAGTGCAAACACTTGGGAATGTCGATGAAAAATTTATATAGCCACTTTCATCAAACTTTAAGTTCCAAACGAATACACTACAAGCGTTATTTTATAGTATTTTTAAGTCATCATATCGTATTAGACTTTCCATGTTTCAAAATTTGATATACGACAAGCTAATAAAATCCACTTGTTGGACGTACACATCCTTCGTCTTGGATCGACGAAACCCACTGGTATCCTCGTGATCGCTGTTAATTTATTTGAAACTCGTTATCGAGTTTTCTCGGGTTTCCCAACTGCTATCCAGGAAAGATGAGCTTCTCGCTTCCGTGACATTTTTACCCCTTTCATCTTTATTGCTTTCCCCAAAGAGCGTTCTTACAACCTCGCTAAAACTAGTCCCGGTTTCCTTCTTGGTGGATCAGTTGACCCGACGTTTTTCGCCACGGAAAACTCTGTAGGAACGTGTAGCCACCTAAATGGAGAACGAACTACGAACTCTTCTCGTAATCGTAACTCTTAACGTGACCCTTATGTGCATCACCTTACACATACTGGTAAGCTGTAACTTAGAACATACGTCGAAGCAAATTTTAGTTCCTGCGGTTCCTACCTATTCGCCGGGAACATCTTACATTCATTGTTCCCGAGTTTACGAACCTTCCGCTTAATATAATTCCGCCCCTCTAATTTGTAGCTCAGCGTCTGACGTCGAATTTACGACCTGAAAGGATCCGAACGAACATTCTCTCTTATTTTATTATTACCGGAAAATCTTTAAACCAGCTGTTGCAGACGATCATCTTCTATTAGCTTAATTTCTTCACAGACACGACATACATTCTGCTGTAAATACGCTGGGGGAACAGTACACTGCGAAATTCTTTTACTTTGTCGAACATTAATAAGTAAGAATTTTCATAATTAAAGAGGTTACTGGAAGAATAATTTGAAGGAATTATTTCTTGTCTTTCATAATTAAAATATTTGGTCCCTTCTTGAAACATTGCAAATTTCCAGTATTATATTATTTTCATTGAAATACATTTTTCACTAAAAAATATTTTTGCTTATTCTAATTTTCTTGTTAGTGTTACTTGCAAGAATATAGAAATGTATCTTTCCTCAAAATTGAAATAATTATACAACGAAGGGTATGTTCGGAACCTCAGATGACGTTTATTTTTACTATAATTGTGTATTATCACTGATCAAAAGGTTTCGATTGAACATAGCTGTACGAAGCTAAATGTTGAAAATATTTACTTTTTTAACGTGTAAAATAGTATTGTGCAAATATAAAGTAAAATAAAAAATTTAGTTCTTTCTGTGTGGGGTAAATAAAAGAAACGATACAATTTGTTTTATTATCAAATAGAAAATACGAATGAGAATATTGAGTGGAAAAAATATCAGAGAAACTGCGTATATTTCACCAGCACGTTTGTTCGGAAATGCGTCTGTAGTTGTAAAAAAAATTGTTCCATATTGCATGTTTTCATATTCAGAATGTTGTCATTTAACAACAGAAACATTTAATTTTAATATACCTATTACCCTATTATTATGCTTGTCTAGTAATTTTGTATAATGTTACACTTTCGTTATAATAATGTTTTCGCCTATTTTTAGGTCCTCTTCACATTTTTATTAAAAAATTGCGGTAATATTATTGCTATCAATAATATGGATAATACTAATAATCGTCAATATGTACTAACGCACAATAAAAACAAATTACAATAAACCGTACTTATTTTATATAACATTGGATTAATTAAATATTGACCATTCTATTGCCATTACAGCAAAGTAGTTTGAAACTAACAAAACATATAAATGCAAAACAATAGGATTGCAAGTAAATAGTGTAGACTTAAATTCAATGCCAAATTTGTAGAAAAAATTAATGAACGAGAAAAAGCTACAAAATAAGAATGAATTTTCAGAAGTAACTAATATGTAGAATGATTATGAGTGCAAATACCATCAGTAGATTGCGAAGATCTAATATTATGAAAGCCACAATGAATAAAAAGAATTATTTCTGTTCATAAAATATTATAAAATAATATTTATCCCTTTGTGAATTGATGTTGATTTCCGTCAAGCAAATACATTCTTCCATATAACATTTACTTTCTTCGTCAATTTGATTTTGATAGTAAACAGTTATTTTTTATTATTTGTTATTTACTTTATATCAAACTAATTAAATTGATTCATATATTTTCTATATATGTAATAATATTATGCATCTCAAAACTTTAGTATATTTATTGTAATAAATTGGAACTAGTTTGTATCTCGAAAATTTTTGTATTTTTGTTATCATAAATTATTATTATCATTATCCTCACCGTTGTTAGTGTCAGTGTTATTATTATCGAAAACTTTTTGTCGTGACAGTGCATTATCCAACAAAGCTGTAACAACCTGATCCTAACAATTTTTTTATAACAATTTTCTTCGATGTTTTCTGTATTAATTAACAAAAATATGGATTTTTTAAAGAAGACACATTGCCTTGAAACGTGTAAAAATGGATAAAGTTATAAAAGTTTTTACAGATTATTTCCATTTTGAAAAAATCGGACTTCTGGATGCAGAGATTTCATTTTTCCAAGTTAAAGAGTATGGTTTTAAAGAAATTGTAAAATATAACAATTAAAATAAAAATTACAATAACAGCCACAGTTAAAAATTGTAATAAATCATTTTTCATTCAGCCATTTTGGAATACAGTAATCATTCTATATACGCAAAAATGTCCTTTACGATGTAAGCATAAATGTTATCCCCACCACCGGAGGGAAGACCCCTCGAGACGCCATAAGTTCACTCGCCGAGAAATGTAACAATTTCCGAGTTCGGGTATATTTGTGAGACAACACCAATGCAAATATAAAACTTTTTTTATTTCTTATTTTTTTGTTATCAAACTTTTACCAATAGATTTTTTGCATTTTTCTGATTAAAATGAGGCCAAACACGGTATAATTTGGACTATACTTATTGGTTTAATGGACGATAAAAGTTTTTAATGCAGAGAAGGATAGCGAGTGAAAAAGAAAGTGGCGCTGCGATCGTGGCAGTCGGCCAAGATCAAAAGTCTGTTCAATTATTTACAATGCTAATGCGTTGCTAACTTTTTTATTGTTCATCCGTTTTTATACAACTTTCTCCATCATATTCGTGACATCTTCCTGATTAAAATGAGACCAAACACGACATAATTCGAGCTATATTTACTTGCAATATCTTACTGGAGTAAAGTCATCGATGTACACGTAACATTTCAAATTATTAATAAATATGTCCCGAATTACGTCGTGTCTGGTCTCATTTTAATGAGGAAAATATTACAAATATTATGGAAAAAGTTTCAAAAAATAAAATAAAAGAAAAAAAAGTTTTTTTCTTGCATTAGGATTGCCCGACCGATGTGTCACTGTTTACTTACGTTCAGTCTCCTTCGCTCGAAATGTAGTACCTTTACGATATACGTGTTATTTTTCTTTTCTGTCCTTTTCTACGTTCGGCAAGACATCAATCAATGTAGGACCTGTACGATATATGCAAAACTTCAGACCCGAAAGATTTGCGTATATAGAATATTTACTGTAATTCTAATCTGGCTTCATACTTCATCGCATCCCACTCATTAGATGAGAAACTCATTGAACCGAAAACTGGTATTCGAGCAAACTGTATTTATCCGTGAAAAACAAAAAATTATCTTTCAACCACATTTTTTTGCCTAACACAAGCTATTCTCTTACTCCTTGTAAATTCGCTATGTGTTTGAATTCTGATATTATTGTTATGACATAATATTTTAGTTTTACAAATAAAAGCATTCATCGTATCACTTGTTCGTGACAAGAAATTCTACTGTAGCTTTTATTTCAAGTGTGTAATTTCGTTACATTTTGACTTGATCTTCCATCTTCAACGTAACTCGATGTCGTACGGAAAATTTGGGGGTTACATTATACACAGGGACAGTTTTGCATTTTAAGAGTAAGATACGAGGAGATTGTGAACAAACCCCTTAGGGAATGATCCTCCGCGAACTTGTTCATTAAGGAATGCAATTCTGTGTCGCGTAACGATTCCAGTTTGCAATTCACCGAGTGGCGACTATGTTACGTGGTCGATAGCAAAACACGAAGCATTGCTCAAAGTAATGTCCAGAAGAAAAATGGTCCAATTCAATTAATTTCATGGAGTGATTTTGTTGCCATCAGTGGTATATCAAGAGGGTATCAAACTTTGATGAAATTAATTTTGATAAATTTAAATATAGAAACATAATTTAGAAATGAAACGCTTTGTGGTACATGGTGATATTATGCACACTAATAGATTTGGGCAGTATGCAAATAAACTATCTGACAAGTATGGTTATGGTAATGTATTATTTTATGCTGCATACTACTTGAAATATTCACGCATTAATTAATTAGAACAGATCAAATAATTTTTCTTTATACTTTTTGAAACAATTTTCCGTTTTACGTTTTGTTTCAACAAATACTTATTCAAATAATTATATAAGTACTATTTGATTCTGTTATGTCAACATTGTTAACTACTAATTCATTACTTTTTGATAGGTAAGTTTAAAAATTTACAAAGTTTTAAAGGTTTATACTTCTGCACAAACATCTTTTTGTGTATAACCTTATCGCTTTTTTTTCATTCGGCATTCTAAAGAATTGATGTGATGTAATGTAAGAAAAATGATTAAAAAATACCTTATAAAATTTTAGTTTATGTTGATATTATGTTATGTTGATGTAGAAGTATATTGAGATTATGCCGAGTTTAGTGATAAGCAGAATTATATTTTTCTATAGTTACTATTAATATAAATGTATAGATTACAAAATATACTTCAATATAATAAATATTAATAGTGTAATAAATTCAGTAAGGTCAGTTCATTTTGCAATTCTCACGTAAAATCGCGTCAGTGTTGATGTTATCACGTACTACTGAAAAATACAACACTTAATTTCAATATTCAAACAAAATTAATAAAAAGCAAGATTAAATAATTACATACAAGAGAAATTACTGCATACGAAATCCGTATCATCGAATACCCAAATACTCGAATACTCTGTTTTTCGGATATTAAAAGTATTGAAAGTATTTGAAGCATGCAAAATATTCGAGGTATTGGAATATCAGACACGAATTTCATCGATATTCGATTATTTGAATTTGGTTTACAGTCTTAATTGAAACGAGCCACGAAATTCGAGTCGGTAATTGAACGAATAACTACTGTTAGGGTCGCAGAGTTGATCTTGGTCGAGCAGGAACTGCATTGCGGCTTCCAAGGAAATAGAATCGTGGGTTGGATGGCCAGGGTGAATATACGCGTGCAAACCAAGGAGAGACGTACGTAAGTACGTCTTACGTAGGCCTGCGCGTTACGTAACCGTGAAGGGATAACCACCCCAGCAGTCAGAGGGCTGGAAGATAGATACGTCAGTGTCTCGCAGCAAGCTGGTCGTGTTAATTACATCCTTGGCTCTCCCGTCTTTCCCTTCTCCTCCTTTCCTGTCCTTCCTGCGCACATCGTGCAGGGCATACAGTCTTAGAGGTCACTGAAACGTCACCGGCCTTCGTGGCCGTACTGTAATTGGAAACCGCAAGGCACAAGCCACCACCGAGTCAGCCGCACGAGAATTCAAATCATACGGCCGTTTATTAGCACCGTTGGCGTGCGCGTAGCTTCTGCTTGATTACTATCGACGTTTGGATTCCTCGTATCGTAGGGATACCGAGATTTTATTATCATTATCTTCCCTGCGCGTTAAAGCGTACATTAATCCATGAAAACGCCCGTCCGGTTCAATTTCGTTCGGCCCTTTCGAGCTTCCCCGGGCTTAATCCTTAAAAATACGCTAGCCCATGCTCTTTGTAGTCTTTCCATTCTATTATCACTCATTTTCAGCCAAGCTTCTTTAATTAAATTGCATGACTTGCCGTGGACAAAGAGTAAAAAGAGGATTTCGCGATACTTGCCCGTTATTAGAGTAAAATGATCACTTTGTGCGAAAGAAGGGTCTGGTTTTGAGAATTATCATAAAGCGTAGGGGCGGTGGACCGCATTACATGAAAATTTAATGTCGCTGCCCGAGACGGACTCTTGGGACGAAAGCTTTGGATGTACGAAATGCGAACTTTTCAAATCTTTTTTAACAAAAGCCTCCTCTGGTTATATGATTTTGAATAAGGATATGTGAATATGAAATACTTTAGTGAGGGATATTAATTTTTTAATTAATTCTTCGCTGCTAAAGGAATAGAAGGAAATGTCTTCTTTGTCCAAGTTCGAAGGCGAGAAAAACAAATAAAATTTACGAAGAAGATGGACCTCCAATCTGTACGAGCTATACTGCTTTTTTTTGCATATATATCTCTTTTACTAAAGAATAATTTAAATTCATCTTTAACGTCGTTTTCTTTGTCTATCTTTCTTTTATATAATAACTTTTCATGCAGTCACTTTTTTATATATTTTTCATAAAATATTATTATATAATAAAATAAAAAATTACTAAAAGAAGTTATTACATAAAAGAAAAGTAGATAAATAAAACGACGTTGAAAACTATATCAAATATATTTTATATAATATAGCCAGTTTTATGTTTATAAAATAATTTTATTTTTATTTAAATGATTTTCCTTACCTAACAATGAAAGACAATTGCTCGAACATTTTTGATACTTAATGAGATATTCGATACACTATTCATATTAACACTAGATTTACGGAACCCGTCAAAATGACGAATCATAGATCTCTTATTTTAAATGACAAAATTTATTAAGAAATTTTTGTAAAAATGTATGTCAACTTTCGTCAAGCTAAAGAATCAATGTCTTATGCAGTTCACATATCATCCCCAATTTAGTTATTTTTCTACTTTAGTTCAAATTTAAATATAAGTGACCATCAAACGTCCGTAAACCTAGTGTTAATTCAACAAACATTCGTTCAGATAGACTATTAAACTATAAAAATTTTTAAAATACTAAAGATAATTGTCTAAAAATTATATGCCATCTTGCAAAAAACCCGCAAGCAATAATAATGCGATAATTTTTAATCTTATAAATCGTTCGAAATCAACGGTTTCAATTACAAATACCTCCTTAAGTTTTATATTAATATGACATTATTACTATTTATATATTATTACATTGTCTCAAACTTTATATATGTTCTATCAAGATCGACTATTGTTTGATATAACCCATATCTAGTTTATTTAACTTTAATACAGCATTTGTGTAACCACTTGCACCAAACTTTAAGTTTCAAATTAATATAGCATAGTACTCGTCTCACGATACCATTATGTCATTAAATCATGTCAGACTCTGTTACGAAATTCGCCGTTTGATATGCAACAACCTAATACATAATCGTTGACATCAACGTGTGTGTCTTTGATATGTTAAATACCGTGACCGAGGTTGCGAATGATGTACTACGATATCAAAAGCAACTTAGGCAATAATAAATTGTTTTAAAAGCAAAGTATAGTATGTTACTAAGTATACCAAAATTAAGAAATGTTACATTATGTTGCCCGTTATACTATGAGTGTGGTGTTATAACAATTTAATACTTGAATTACCAACCAGTCGAAAAGCGTGGTTTCAGATTTCATATTTTATGTTGCAAAACTTTATCATCGTGCTGTTATCGAAATGTGTTATATTTCGTTGAGATAATGAATGGTTGTATGCGTTAGTTGACGCGTCAGTATTTACTTATTTACTTTTCCATTTTATTTCAATTTGTAAGTAAGTGTGTATTTACTGCTGGTCGTTCTAATGTGAATTTTTTAATACGTTGTATCTGATGTGCGGATATAAGTAAGAAACTGCTACAAAATAGGAAATTATCGAGTGGCTGCTTGTTTATATTTGTCATACAATACAGCGAGCATGACCACGTGTATCCCTGCCAGCAGTTACATGGTCCTCGGTACCAAATAGTCTTCATCCCTACTATTAATCAGCCTATACCGCTACAAATCAGCTAGTAATCCGCTTCTCCATGTGTATCATGTGGTAACTAGGAATTGTGTTCTATATCAGTTGACCGATAGCAGATTCAACTGTATGGAGTTCAAAAGTTGAAACTTGAAAGGAATATTGGTCCTATAGGACCCACTTTAAAAATAAAATCTACATATTTTTATCATTTTTAGAAACGATCACATTTACTAAGATATTTATAATACTAATTTACGTTAATTAGTTACTTAATTAAGTGATTTACAGAATCCGTCAAAATTATGGATTTCCTGTTTTAAATTACAGGAATTATTAAAATGCTTTTGGCAAAATATGTATTCATTTTTAATGAGATAAAAAATGTTTGTAAATTTTTTTATGTATCATTTTTATTTATTTATTTTTCAACTTTATTTTCAATTTAAAATTAACTGGTCACCAAACGTCTGTAAATCTCTAGTGTCAATACCTTGTTAAGTTAAACATTATGTGATCGTGTACAAATTGATAATTTTTGCCATCCAACAATGTCGTATGTGTTAATTGCAGTGTTTTATCAATTGCAGTGTCAATTTTACATAGATACTGGTTTTCAAAATTTTTATGCAATAAGCTACTTTGAAACGTTGCTGAGGTAAATTGTCAGTTCGCCTAGTTGATAATAGAAATGTTGTTTATGAAATTTTATCCTGTATTATATTTATTTGATAACAATATACATACATATTACATAATTGTTTTTGCTAAGAAAAAGTAACTCTAACTTTCTTAAACACATTTTAAAAATGACAGTCGCAAGTAGTATTTCACACTCGATCGTACACGAATATAATGTACGACCAATTCATGTCGATTGGTTAAACGACAACGATTTTATGGCTGTACGACATTTAATTAGAACATCGACTAAAACCAGAGAATCGAACAGTAAGAATGAGTGCTCCTCTTTGTTCCATGTCGTCTCAAATGACTTCTTTCAAGCTTCATACTATCGATATGGTGGCGATCATTCCTTATGGCTTAGTAAAGAAAGAAAATAGAAATCCTAGTAGATGATTGTCTTGCGAACTGCCACTTGGTCACGTCTTCAATAAAGCATTGTAACAGATAACAGTATCTGCAGTAACTAAGAGTACAAATTATTAATGCGTATTATTGAGTGACTGCATAAAGAATTTAAGTCCACTAATTTTTGAGATTTTTTGTATACTAAAAGAATGCTTTCAGAAATTTGTGTGCGCTGGATATTTCTGTAAATTTAACAATTCTTTAAATATATCTAGATGTTTAGGCCCTCTATTAAGTTTTAGAATATAATCCCATAGCGAGGGATTAGACCCTCGGTTAGTTTCTTTACCTGTAGCAGCAATAACACCCAAGGAGTCGTTACATCCTGTCGAGTATTTTAGTTTATTACTTTTCACATCTGATTGCCAGAAACCTTAATTTTAGCAGTAGAGTCCGTTATTTTCAGTTTCTATTCATGTCGAGGTACTTCTTGGTTTTATTACTTGCTATGGTCATTTTTTGGGAAAAACCCAGGCCCATCATACGTCACTCAAGCTTCCATTTCCATTCCATTTTGTACAGCCAATAGAAATTAAGATTTGTTTCCCTCACCCTTATTTTGTAAAAATTGTACGCGTACACCACGCTTTCATTTTTTGTAAGACATAGACATTTCGACTCTTAACATTCGCAACAGCAACAACTAGTAGTAACTTTGTATAGTCTCCAAGTTTGGAGTGGTCCTTCGAGTAAGGAAATAGTTATAGATATTATAGTTAAAATAAATTTTAGTCGGCACACCAAGTGCAATATTCAACAAGGCTCGAACGAATTTATTTTCAACCACGAGCGTTAACACTAGATATAATATTTATAATAGAGTTAAAATTCATACCATTGTATTTGAGAAGATTTATTGAATTTTTGCAGATATTTGTTTAAATGTTAAACCTATATACTTTGTGTTAAATTATAGGGAATATTTTGGTAGTACAAGATATGCTCATGAAACGGGATATCGTTGTTCTTTTGTGATAGTAATTGTAATATTACTAACCTACGGTATTCTCTTTATAAAACCTTTATAAGAAGTTGATTTTATAACAGTTGATATAAATCTGTGATTTGATCCACTTTCTGAATACTGATCATAAAATAAACAACGCAGGTAATTTCCTTGTTTGAGAATATTCGTAGATTCAAATGGTCATTAATTTTTATGAAAATGTGTTTTGATATATTATACGCAGAAGGATTTGCTTTGTGCTTGTAATTTTATTCTTGTATAAGACTGCCGTCTAAAGACTAAATTGTTGTAAATTGAGCATTGCATTATGTAGCCGATGTTTTTTTTTTTTATCTCACGCTCATATATGTCATTTGTAAGGAAAAACGTCACTTGTAAGATACCTCATATGCACACGGAAGGAATATGTCTTATTTACAGTAACAGATTACAGAAAATTAGAACGAACTTCAAAAGTGACAAATAAAGTTGTTCTAAACCTTATTAGTTGTAATATTGACAAATTGTAAAAACTTTGAAATGTATTTTCTCGGACAATATCTCACATGTAATACAATGTTACTTCTCCTTTCCGAGAAGGAATATATTAGATATTCCATTTCATCCTATTTTCCTCTGCATAATGAAAAATGGTTCTTCAAAAATTAAAGTAGAAACATTATTTCAAATATGAAGTTACACAACATTGTTGTAACCTGCATGGCCGCGGACTAATCGGATTAGTTTAGAGTTATACATGAACATCATCTATCAGGTTAGGAAGTTTACCCAAACTATTAGAGAAGCGTATTCTACTCGATCAACATGCAGAAATTTATTAAAATTAGAAAGATAGATTTAGGTTAGTCTTATAAATCCTCTAATCCAACATTCGTTGTCAACGTATAACACAGCAAAATTTCGTACGAAAGCAGAAAAAATTGTGAAAATATATCTAGCTAAATTCCGCTATTTATCGACAGTTATGTTATACGATATCATGTTGCGAGCGATAAAATTTACCAAGAGCGACATTGCTAACTTTCCTTTCCATTACGCTAAATTCTTGGGAATTCTTACTGAAACATTCTGTTGAATCGAGCGTGCCATTTCCTCTCCGTCTCTTTCTCTGTTCTCCCTGGGACACGAGCGTTCTACGTCGGATCACCAGAGGACGCAGGTGGCCAGAAAGAATGGGTATCCCGTTTGGTCTGGCTGGTGGGTCGTTTCTTCGTCGGTTGACCGGGTTCGCCGATCGTTTTCCTCCGGTGCCTAGGTACAAATGGCGTTTCTACGATCCGTCGTTTCCGCGAAGTCGTCGGGGGCGGCAATAAAGGAAGGCTTGGGGTGCGGTAAACGCTCGACTCGTGTAATTACCAGTTATGCGCCGATGGTATATGACCCTGGTGCCAGTAACCAGCCTATGAGTGGCCAAAATCGGCTGCAATGTGTCACTGTCATCAGACTCGTATCAGAATGGTTATCGCAAACGTATGTCGATACCCTGTAGCAAACAGAAGGGTTCACTTCGCAGAGAATGATTGTTCGCGCTGTTACGCGCTACATGACCGAAACCTACAAATCCGATCGGAATTTCTGCATCCTTTGCTTGGTTTGCTCGTGGCCAAATTTTCGAGATAAATGTTCACTATAGGATAACTCCATGCACTCTTATTCGACGTCTTCAATGAAACTCTGTAGGTTCATAGAGCAAAAGTAATTCATTTGCAAACAAATATTGATCAGTATCATATATTTAGACGAACAAAAATAAAAAAGGTCAATATCATATAGTTAGTAAAAAAATTTAATTCATATAAAATCGACACATGTTGGACTTGAACTAACATATAAAAAGATTGCAGTGGTTTAGGAAACTCATACTTTGTTACAAGACTATTGACATTTTTTAATATTTCAGGACATGAGCAACGCAATTTAGAATTAATTCGATTTATTTAATTTTATTATCCCAAATCAAATTTTGTTCTGGAGCACTTTTCATGTCCTTATTCGACTATAGCCTGTTTTTGAAGTAACAAGCCGTGAATTCTTAAGAAACATCGTAGATAATCTTTTTTTCAAAATGATTCATTTAAATAATTTTTTATTCAATATTTTCGTGTTAAATATTCAGGCGATTGGGTGGAAAATGAAACTATCATTGGAACTAATGAGATTCCAATATACAGGAGAAATGTGGCGGATAAATGGATTTATTTACATACTGATCGTTACTGTATACTATTAAATTTATGTAGTAAACGGTTTCACTATCAGACACACAAAAATGTATAGGTATTTATCTTTTCACTAACATATACAAAGTTTTGTATGAAATATTGATAATTGAATGTTGATGCCTATAAGTTTTTAAATATGTAAGGTTTTTAAATTATAGCATTGAATATTTACAAAAAAATTATTAATCAAAATTACATTTAATCTGATGTGCCCTTGATATTTTATAATCACATAGATAAAAATTAATGTCTTTTATTATTATATCGTTAATTGTATGTTTCTTCTTAATCTGAATAAATTATTATATAGATTTATCTATTTTCTTTAATGAAATTGATTTTAGGAATATATATATTGTTTAAAAACTTATTTTATTCAAATCTGTAGATATACTTGTTATTAAACACTATAATAAGAGAACAATCTTTAAACTAGAAAATAAAATACTTGCAATTTTAACGTTTTAATTTTTTGCTTAATAGTTAGCATTATTTATCATTTTTAATCCAATGAAATAAGTAATTGAGTAATGGGTACATTTACCCTACTTCCAATAAAGAAATAACTGGATGAATGTAGCAGCTTGTGCAAAGGGTAGTAGATAAAGTGTAACTGGTAGAATAGATGTTAAAATAGATCATAGATATTACAGTAATAATTTTCATGGAACAAGATAAGCTGAAATTCAGTGACACGAAAGCTCGGCTGATAATGAGTTTTTCTGTAAATTAAATGCAGCAATGCGAACTCCTCCGCGGATTGTGATCATCGTTGCTTAGGTAACAAGCTCAACTGTGCATATTAATGGAAACATATGGTAATGAGTTCAACGTGCGTATTTAATTAATCCGCTGAACAAAGCCACTTGCCAGAGCAATGGCCGGCTCGTGTTACATCGAAAACTCTTTTCACGAATTCATCTGTACAGAGTGGTAATGTTAAAGCTACTATTACTAAGTTGTATATTATTTGAAAATAACGGGTTTCGAAAGAAAGTTTGATATTATTTGATAAAAGTATCGTAAAACTGTATTTATGGTTACGTTTGGAAACATATTATTGTTAATATGCAGTCAAATAAAATAATCACGGTTAATATAACACAATAAGTATAATCACATTTTTATTGCGATGTAATATATCGAAATAATATATGTTATGTAATATTTTTGTTTCAGGTAAGTAATCAAGATCATTTGTACCATATTTTTTATTCTACTGCGATGTGGTAAGTCCAAATACATAATTTTATCTAACAAAATACTTTCCCGTAATGAAATTTTTTATTTATTTTATCATCAGTAATCTACAGTTTTCAAATTGTACCTACTCTTTTAGACACCCTTACACGAAGAAATACAAGGTATAGAATAATCACACGTAAATGAAACTTGTTGCATTTAAAATAAAATATAAAACAGAACTTATAATTGCAAAAACTCATTTAACGGTGTTGGATTGTTTTAGGAATAAATGGAACAAAATTGAAAATTTATTAGAAATATACAAATGAAATTAGATTTGAGAAATCTGTAAATTCGAAATAGAATTCATTTATACAGAATATATCGAATTCGTTAATTATCAAGTTATACACATTTTAATGATGGTAATCATAATATTAACTGGTTTGTAACATTTAATGAATTAACAATCAATTTGTTGACACTGTTATTTTGTGTGTTGTTATCAAATTGTTTTTACAAATAGTTAAAATCAATTTTCTCAAAAACTCACATACAAAAGTATTTTATTATATATTTCTTTAATCTATTAAGTATAGTAAATTTACAGTGATGTCCAGTTATGTGGCTACATTTTGGGATCATACTTGACCATATATATAGAGAGGTGGATTTCCGGGAAATGATCGGTGTTAATTAAGTCCAACTATTTGTTTAGTTCAGTTTCTAATAAGGTCATAATTATAAAAGAACTTTATCAATTAACGACCCTTGAGAATGATTGAAATATACCATATAATAATTACTATTTAAAATTGATACATAATGTATTTGTGTACTTTTCATATTTTATTTTTTTATTTTTTAAATAAAGCTGTGAGGATGTAGGCGTGAATGAGAAGTAGAGTATTTAATACTCACGCAATATATATATTTTCAATGTAACATAAAGATTAATTAACAAAAAACGGTAATATGTGAGTCGGCGATTCCACCAGTGTAACGTGTCAGTTCCAAAATTACGACTGTCTCGAGCGGCGCGATGTCCAGAGTTTTTATGCCCTTTTTTGTTGAAGGGGTTGAAAGGGTGAAAGAGAAAGTTAACGGTGAACGTAGGCTCGTACAAGTCTGGCTGCCAAATGTATAATCTGACATTGACCAGACTTGAACGAGACCCTGATAAAACTGAAAATTGTAGAATAGGCAGGAAGTACTTAGAAATGTTCAGACAAAAGAGAAAGTTAGGAAAGTTTAGGAGAAATGATAAATTAGCAAGAACGTGGTGACACTGCCACAGCTAAAGTAAATATAAAGTGAATTATACAAAAATCTAGATGGTCTATTTCAATCTAAAATAATTTTGTTATATTTTATTTTTATTTCCTTTTTAATATTTTCTGTTTTCTCTTATTACTAATTTTGCTTTACCTACTTTCATTCCTAATTTTGTGCACTGTCCATTTCTGTATTTCTTCCGTTTCTTGTAATACATCAATCAGTAGTGTTTTTTTAATATGATGATTTTTCTCACTATTTACTACTCTTATTTCTATTATTATTCAATGTTGTATATAAGATCTAATTTCTAATGTACACATGTATTATAACATTGATATCAAAACCTTCTACTTCTTCAGTTACATATTATTCATTAAACTTATTATTTAAATGTGAGAGTTAGGGCAAATATAATCATATATGATCATTTTAATTCTGCGAATTTGAGTCATTCGATTTTGTTATAACAGTATAATAAAACATTCGAAAATGTTAAGTTTTTCTCATCCAGATAGTTCAATAATCTACCGCGAGCCAGGTGTTTCAGTGATTGGTGGAGATAGCTTGAGGCCAGATACAGTAATGTCCGGATATACATGGTCTGTCCAGAAAGTAATGCAATTTGTTCATTTCCGCCATTTTTCCTGATCCGAATATGTTCGGACTTGTTGGAATAAATAGAGAGGACTCTTATCTTCATATCTTTGCAACCTCACTTGATCCGCGCTCCGAAATCGTCAGAATCGTAGTAAACGTAAACCTATTATTTGTGCCCGTGTCACGACGAAAAATATCGAACAACGTTATGCGATTAAATTCTGCGCTAAGCTGAATAAAAGCCTCGCCGAAACGAACCAAATGATTAAGGCGGCATACGGAGACTCTGCTCTTTCCTATTCTCAAGTTTCCAGATCGTTAAAGTTGTTCAAAATCGGTCGGGAAAACGTGGAGGATGACTTCTGCTCTGGACGGCCGACAAGCACCACTATTGACGAAAATGTTTCCCGTGTCCATGAACTTCTTAAGAGTGATCGACGACTGAGTGTTCGAATGATCGCAGAGATTCTCAGCATATCGAAAACAACTGTGCACAACATTGTACTCGAAAAGAGATCGCCACTAGCTACGTGGCAGCTGCACCACGACAACGCTCCCAGCAATACCGCTCTGCGCGTTCAAGAATTTCTAGTCAAGCACAGCTTGATAACGTTACCACAGCCCCCTTACAGTCCTGACATGGTTTCAGCAAATTTTTTTCTGTTCCCGAAGATCAAGTCTGCCCTTAAAGGACTCCATTTTGGAACCATAGAAACGATTCAAACCGCCGTGACAAAGGCACTAAACGAGGTCCCCATTAACGCCTTCCAGGATGCGTACCGTGCATGGAAAAGTCGCTGGCAAAAGTGTATTGAAGCCCAAGGGAAGTACTTTGAAGAATTTTTAAGTTTTATATCAATAACATATATACATTTTTTTTTTACGTACCTAATTGCATTACTTTCTGGACAGACCATGTATGACCGCAAATCTGTCTGCCTATATGATCACGAGCCATTCCCATCAATTCTTAAAACTGCTACTGAGGGCAGACGATCAAATTACTGAAAAGAATAATATAATATACTATATTTTTAGAAAAAATATTTTTAGTTTCTTATTATATCGTTACAAAATGGCCTTCAACGAATTATTGAGATTCGTACTATCAAAATAATACCAAATATGAATGTTGTAATAACTTCCCTATTACTTTTAAGTTGAATGAGTAATATTTAATTCAACAAGTGGAAGATTTTGTTGTCAATGATATAATATATACGCACATCTTAAATTAGGTTGCATTTAAAGTGTTTCATACTTATAATAACAATACGAATAAGCAGTTACAAAATTAATGTTAGTAAAATCGGTCTTTAATCAATTTTTATCGGTTTTTAATTAATCTTATAATTGCTATAATACAGAAGCAACGGTGTTAAAGATGAGGGTTGCAAGTTGCACGTGACCCATAATGTAGCACAAAAATCCCTAGAATATAGCCTGCGGCTCAAGGCTTCAAGATGATTATATTAGAACAATGAAATTAAGAAAAGACTGATAATGCTTCAAAATTATCAGAAATTATCGAATGAACTCGGACATCGTTGTACTCTCTTTTCAATTATACTTCCAGACAACCTGTACGTTTCGAAATGAACTATGTTTATGCGTTGTACTTCGACTGAACTCAGTTCAAGCTGATTAGATTGCGGAATTTGAATCTACTTGATTAAAAACATTGACTAACGTACAGCCAGATTGAAGATCTGAAAATGAGAATTGAAGACTGTACAACGTTTCTTTATTGAACACCACATACTACCTTGAAATAGTTAACGTGTCATTCGACATTCCATTAATATTTTACTTTTCAACAAGAAATTATGTCTGTGAAAACTTGTCGAAGAGTTGGGATAAAAAATATGCTGTTAGAGGATGGATAAGCGGATTGGTTTCTTTAAAAATTTGGTTAGTCAGCGAGGTAGCGGAAAGTAGTGTTATTGGTTGTTGAAATATGAAGTTCATAGTTGAAGCAGAAAGCACCCTTGACTGTTGGTCATCCTCAATTCAACCATTACCTCAGGTAACTTGTGCAAAGATCACTTGTTCATGTAACGGGTCGCAGGTAATAAAATCACAAAGTTCGGTGGGCTTACGAAAACATCAAATATGAAAACTGTTATTATAGAGAAATTGTTGTTCGTTCGACAAACAGTAACAGAAATGAATTTTAGTAAGTCAAGATTTATGATTGTATTCAACATTGGCTTTCTGATTATATGTATTATTGCGCCCCAACAAGGCGATCGATAGACAACAACCTAACACTTGAATCCCATTTGCAAGGGTGACAGTTACAGAATCGTGGAATTCTCTGTCGTCAGGTGTATATCGCATGATCGAGATGTCAGTCAAGTTGCACGCGATAACGATGTCGCGAACGATGGGAGGAAGCGTTTTAAGCATTCTTGTCGTAAATTCAATGTTCGAGGGAGTACAGAATGTTCGTTCGTTCGGCGCGTAGACGAAGAATGCGCCGTTGGGAGTTCAGTTTTCTTCCTTTATCCGTCGGTCGATACTTTGTAGAAGCGTGCTCCTGGAAGGAGTTTGTCCTGATAGAGGCAGGAGGAACGGCGAGCTTCGCGTGTCCTTCCTGATTTATAGCCGTCGATCGAGCCAACCCTCTTCTCCCCCGTACCATTCTAGTTCCGGCAACCTGCTGCCCAGTGGTTCTCATCCTTCCTGTAAAAATGTTTACGGACTTTATATCGTCCGGTAACGAAGATAAATCGCAGGATCTGCCAACGACAGCGAACGCTGTTTATTTAAGACCATGCACCGATACTTTTCACCATTTTGTGGCCTCAACTTTATCGAAAAGTTCGAACAATTTCGGACAGATATTTTTCATGCTTTTTTTACCGATACTTTGACACAGTATTAAACCATTTTTAGGAAATACTTGCCTTCTAGTGAATCAATTTCGAATCTGTAATTTATGAGTTGTCGAGTCTCTTTACTTTATGGTTTGACCTTTTACGAAACGTAAAAAGTTTATTGAAATAAATAACATCTATCTGTACCAATGTACACATAATTTGACATTAAAGATAAAGTAGAGAAATAAACAAATGATTTAATATAATTGAATATACACATTCCTTATCTCGATACAAATTGATACAGATTTTAAGAGACGCATTTTAGCAAGATTTGAAATATAAAGCAAGAAGTTTGGGAACCGTTCAAGTTCGGTAGTCTTAGCGTTAAGAATTTAGAGATTAAGTACAGCAAGATAGTGATTAAATAATAATGCCAATTTTTTTCAGGACAACATTGTGTTATTATTACACATAACATAATTGTTAACATTTTAAGTGTCATGCTAAAGGTGTACTTTTAGATAGTAGTTTTATTTCGGATAAATTTGGAATATTATTTTTCGATAAAACGATTGTCAAGTATTTAACAAAGCTCTTTATAATTATCATTGCATTCTACTTTATTAAATTTCTTCATTCTAACTTTGTAGTTTATTGAACGGAATCCTTATTTCTTCTGCACGTAAATGTCCACTTAGTAATCTGAAAATTTAATGCATAACAAATACGCAATAAAACTTAATCGATTTTCGAATGAAAAAATAGACAGTATTTCGCAGTGGAACAAAAAGAAGATTCTGCACGCGATGTTTACAAGAACTGACAACATATAAAATGCGGTTATATTACAAAGTAGTGAAATAAAGTTAGCAACAGACTCGTAGAATGCTTTTTCCGTGAGTTATAAAATACGAATGAAAACTTCAAAGTTTTGTACATGAAATGCAATTTAATGTTTGGGCCATTTTATTACTTCAAATTGCAGTAACAGTTAAAACGGAAATCAATTGCAATAATACCTAATAACCTTTTTTATTGGCAGTTTTTTTTTTATATGCCTTATACGTAATCAAAAACTTTTATCTGCAGCTTCATTAGCAGTATTTCTTTGTAAACATCAAGATCTATGTCAAAAGTACACGAGATTTTAATTGTAGAAATATATGTATCCATAGATGTCTGGTTGTCGTCGCTTTTCATTTGTTCATTCAATTGTATGTTGTTTGAAAAATATTCTGTAACTGATTTATTCGAAAATTTCAAAAATTGGCATTATTGTTAAATTAAAACGTTTACGGCAGACAATCCACGATAACTTACACTTCTGCGTTTTCCGCTAAATAATTATATAAATTAAGTCAATGCACAATTTACTATTCAATGACGATTTGCTGAAAAGATACGAGCTTTCCACGCCTTTCATGCTTTTTTCCCGAGAACTTTTAACACTTCTTAAAACATATTTTTTTAGAAGCTTACTATATACATGCATTACGCGCTAAGCCTGTTATTTTTATATTATTTTCACAAAATTTGATATACACGTAGGTGGTAAGATCATTTGTTTTAAATCAAGTCATATTTTTTATATTTCTATGTACAATTCGTAATTTCGAATGGTATGATTAATTTATCAGGTTTTTATTCATGAATAGAATAGCAAATTTTTATGTAAAATGAAATTTGCTTTCTAACCGATAATTTTGATAGCGTTTTAGAATTTGAAACTGAATCATGATAAACTATAACTAAAACATATCACAACATTCAATAAAATTTCATTCATTTTCAAATAAAATTAATGTGGGAATCTGAATTGCTAAAACGCTATACGCTAAATGAATGACAAAAATCGACAACAGCGCGTAGTGGTTTTAGAGCAACAACCACAACACGAAATTTTCTATCCTGGCTGCTTTCAAAGAACCACAACGCGGTTTGGTACACTAAAAATGTCATGATACGAAGTACTTGTTATGGCTGTTGAAGAAAATGACTAGAACGCGTTCTGGTATTATGAAAATGCCACAACGTGTTGTGGTTGAATCTTTTGCCTCTACGATACACTATGCTCAAGTTTTCGGTAATTTTCAGGGAGGTTGGGAAGTTTGAGAATTTAGAAATATAAAAGTATAAGAATTTCAAATGTTTACACATAGATTTTTTAATTAATTTCTTTGAAATTCTTGAATAAACAAAATTTAGAAATTGAAGAATATAGGAATTTGAAAATATAGAAACTGGAGAATATAGGAATTTTTTAAGAGAATATGGGAATTTGGAAATTCAGGAATTTAGGAATTTAGGAATTTAGGAATTTAGGAATTTGGGAATTTAAGAATTTAGGAATTTGGGAACTCGGGAATTTAGGAATTTAGGAATTTAGGAATTTAGGAATTTAGGAATTTAAGAATTTGGGAACTCGGGAGTTTAGGAATTTGAGAGCTTAGAAATTCAGAAATTTAGGAATTCGGGAATTTTGGAATTTTGGAACTTTGGAATTTTGGAATTTAGGAATTCATGAATTTAGGAATTCGGGAATTTAGGAATTCAGGAATTTAGGAATTTAGGAATTTAGGAATTTAGGAATTTAGGAATTCAGGAATTTAGGAATTTAGGAATTTAGGAATTTAGGAATTTAGGAATTTAGGTATTTAGGAATTTAGGAATTCGGGAATTTTAAGAATTCGAGAAATTAGGAATTCGGAAACTTAGAAATTCGGGAATATAGGAATTCGAGAATATAAGAATTTGGGAATATAAAATAATAGTAAACACGGAACATAACTAAATATTCCACCTAGACAAAATATGTATTATTCCAGTTACGCACTGTTCTATATTAGGTATACTACATCATATTTAGTTATTTTCCTTTACACAACAGGAAGGCCCGCAAAATTTTTGTGTATTGTATAAAGAGTACCCTATAACTGATTTATTCGAAAATTTACAAAAGATCATAATATTCAGTGATTGAATTATTCGAAAATTTCAAACAAAAAATAGTTATACTTGTAGGGGGCCAAAAATAAAGTGGGTTAAGTGAAATTGTTCATCGGGATATTCCAGTGGGTTTCGCAGATTACTTAATGTACTTAATTCACTCGCTTCTGTCCGGATTATCAATTTGGATTATAAAAATAAGCAGCCTTGTTATTCTCGCAACGAAGTACACTTCTTTCCTATCAACTGGTGGCCTCGTCTCAAAGAAATCAATTTCCAAATCTGCAGATTAACTTGCCCCCTTTGCAGAGAGACCTTAGATAACCAGTCTTCGTAGCTGGAAATCCCTTAGTACCCTATCGATTCCACAGTACGTAGTTATGAACACGAGACTAAGAAGGGTCGATCGTCTTATCGAGGACTTCGATAGGGTGTATTTCATCCCCCTTTTGTATTACATGCCTATTGCATTACGATTTTCATCAAAATACCCGGTCCAGGTTACTTCCTTCTCGCAACGCGATAATAGGAGGAAAGAGAAAGGACAAAGGAAAGACAGAGAGAGAGGGGAGTAGAGATAAAGTGGGGGTGGGTAGCTCGTGGTAGCGTTTCCGACTTGGGGGTGGTAGATTGAAGGGGTGAGAGAAAGCTATTCTCCTCTAATTGGCGTCGTGGGGACTACCGTGAGGGGGCGGTGCATCATATTTTCTCATTAAAAGCGTTTACCCGAATGGAAAGTTCTTTTATCCCTTCGAAACGCTTCGAAAGTTCCTACTCGAGAGTTTCTAAGCATTCGACTCTCAGACACGGATGAAACTTCGTCGGAGAGTTCGCGTAAACTCATGGCCCTGGTAGAACTTAACGCTGGCTGGTTATAAATAGGTCTGTCTTACACGGTATTGCTCGCGAGCAATGCCAACGAAAATTTATCGCGTAAAATCGCTCCCTGTGAAAGGTCAAGATGATTGTCGAGGAATCGGGGTTAGATGCATCGTGGATCGGGCCCGGGTACTGAATCTGATTTATGAGACCAGCCGTATTCTCCCTCAGAATGCTTTTATGAAAATCCTGTGAACGTCTTTTCCAGCGTCGCACGGTGTTTTAAAACAGCCATCTGACAGTGAGAAACTATGTTTCAACTTAAAAGCGTATAGATCGTTGAGAATAAGTATCGGATTATTAAAGATTATCACGTTTTTACATTACTTTATTTATAAATCATAGATATGATTTATTTATAAATGCTTAAAAAGAAAGCTTCGTAATTGAGTTTAAAAAATACAGGTTCAGAAATTGGAGCTTAGGTACTCGCTCCTCGATGTATCCGTTCCACGTGAATTCGTTTTACGCGAAGGAAAATCGGGTGTACATAAACTTTTAATACAATATTGCACAGAAAAACAAATATATTAAAAAGTTTCATTAGGTACATAATTCTTCTAACAGAAGTATGTACTTGAAGCTATGAAATACGATGAGTAGGAAGAAATGATTACAAAATAAATTAAAGCTATGTTTAGTAAATGTGAAATAGGAAGAATAATAAAGTTGCATCATTATCTAGAGACATTGAAAACTATTATATTCATCAAGGATTGCCTTCTTTAAAGTTGCTTTGACTTTCAGATAAAGTTGTCCAAAGTTTCATATAAAAAGGTTGTAGGAAATAAATGCTAGAGCTGAATGTTTTACACGTAAATTTGTCAGAGGTACAAACGGAAGAAGGAAAAGGCATTTCAGCTGGGGGTTGTAAGAGAAAATTTACTCAACCCGCTCACAAACAGAAAACGACGAGCGTTTTGGACCGCGCGTGTACCCTATCTATATGAAAGTTCCGTCATAGACTGTTACCTTCGTCGGTATTCATATAGGAGAATCTACCAAATCAGAACTTTCCGACAGCAAAGCGACGTTACATTATTTCCAACCTGAATACCTAGACCTAGACCATTTCGTGTTAGAACATATAAGGAAAAGAGAACAACGATGCACTCTACATACACTCTCTATTTCACTGTTAAAATATAGGCGAGTGATTTGTTGATTATACTAATAATTGACACTGATGAGGCAAACTTCACAAGCGTTACGCCTACTCAGTTATGAAACTTTCCCACATTATAGCAAACATGTAACTGAACATTTATATACTCCATTTTTGGAACAAACTGCTAATTGTTTAAAAGATATTAACAATTAAAGGTAATTACTCTTTAAATTGCGAAATACGATACAGTGTCATATATTGTATAATTCATTAGTTACACGGCTAAACGCTTAAGGGGTAACACCACTCTCAAGCCAGAAAAAAGACTTAAATTTGACAATTTATTTTGGAAGTATGACAAGGTGAAAAGAATTTCTTTTCAGAGGGTTTATTTAACACATACTGAAGTACGAAAAATAATTTTTGTTTTGTCATTTTCGTACAAAATGGGGGCCACAGAGCCCATCGGTAGAAACAGCTTTTGTAGAAACACCGCCATGGGAGGACGGATTTCTCGCCATGTATGAGACTTGGAATAAAAAATAAAAAAAATTTATAATCTATATACAATTGGCCTTGGTAGTACGTAGGGGTTTTTTTGTTTAATCAATTTTTGTAGCAGTTATGCATGTTTTAAGAAATGAATCGATTTTTTGCATGAAAAATGTGCATTAAATTGTTTATAAAAGAAAAGTTTACATTCAATCAAAAACGGGTACGTGCTACCAAAGAGGATATTGTTGTGAAGCTACTGTAAAAATTTCAAATCGATCCATGCAGTAGTCACCGAGAAATCCGTCCCCCCAGTATGACAAAAGTGGTTTCGAGAAAAACGCGTTTAAAGTTTTATGAACATTTTAATCCTTCAATTTCTTGTTTACCTCTAATCTGCGATTCCTTTACCATACATTTGGCCATCCAGGTCGATGTTCGCCTCCTCCTCTACCTTCCTCTACAATCGTTTGTTTTGTAGGTAACAGATGTACTTATTATTTTAAGTGGTAAAAGTAATACAAAAGCCATGAATCGCAGCACGCCGCGTAAGTACTCTGAGCGCGCTCTGACAAGTTGTGGCAAAATTGATACATGACTCTTTTAAAATTTGTGTTCCACTATAAATCAAATGGCACTCTGTTTCTATGACCCTAAAGCATCGTTTAAGCCAAAAAAAAAATCGACTTTTTGAAAATCCTAGAGTGGTGTTACCCCCCCTAACAGTACATGGAAAGGTCTATTGCGGTTCAAATACCAGTTATCTATTTTTTTCTTCATTTAAGTATTTAATTGTATTAAAGTGTCATTATTAAAGTTGCAAATAATAATGGTATAACTACTGTTACTGTTAGTAATTTATTAATTATTTTGCATTTATTATAATATTAAAATTGTCTTCGTTATTCATTGGGTACATTAATACGGTTGGATGTAATTGAATTTGAAATTATTAAAAATTGTTAAAAGTTATCAATGAAATGTATAAAGTGCGCATAATTATACAATGTTATAACATATGATCTACATGCATATACACACACATGTATGTATTAGGGTGGCCCTTATTTTTCGACTTCCGATTTGTTTTTGGTCTCACCCCCTAAAATTTTTACACTTGGTGAAAAAATGATAATGTCAAAATTTCAGCATGATAGGATAACAGGAACCCGTGCCGCAATCGAGTGGCAATGTTGGTGGCCTTTTATTTTAAAAGTATCAGTGAATATTTTTTAATAAAAATATAATTTTTCACACGTGTAATACTAGCATTTGCATTTAGCTGTAAACAATTTACACAAAATATGTACATACACATTGTATATGTATATACGTACTTAAATTCTCACATTCATGAAGTTAAAAATTAAACAATTTTAAAGTTTGTAAATCTGAAAATTTGTAATTTTAAACACACCTAATTTTGAAAGCTTGTAAACTTCAAAATTTGAACATTTCTAAATTTTTAACCAATAACTAACGATTGCTGAGGTTTGTTATTCCCTTGCGTCCAACTTATCAGAGTACCCGAAGTTTTAATGAATTTGATTACTAATTTTATTATTACATTCTTTCGTCAGTTCATTTCACGTACATTTATAAAGTGTTAGAATGAGAGCAATTATACATAATAAAACAAAGAGAAATTATTTAAATGGGTCATCCGCGTATTATTCTTTCCTGTTCATATCTATCTTCTCTTAATACACATTGTATTATTAATTACTCAATGGTCATATTCACTGTCCAAATATTCTTGAAAGAATTAATATTTGTTCACCGATGAGGTTAATTCTCTTAGAGGCATTCTCTTACGTTTTACTCATCAGTTAACTCAAGATGCGACAACACTGATGTTATTACTAAATTGTTAAATTTTGCTAATACACTTAAAAAAAAATTAATTATTGTAATAATTTTCCAGAGTCTTTTTAAATATACTGAATATACTCAAGATTCTTAACGGAATTATCCGTTACTGTATTTTTAGTTAAGTTTGCGACTATCACTTCGGTATAAAAAAGAGACCCTCTCATATATAATAAATAAGGAAATTGTCTTTTATGCATACCTATAAAATGTTGTCGAAATGTTGGATCGAGAAAACTAGGGACATGTATATGAGCAGTTTTAATGTACCAAAAGTAGTTTTAATGTAGTAACAAAAGTTTTATTGTACCCAAATGAACTTGCCTCGCTTTCAAAATCATTAATTAAACACATGATATTTCAGTTATTCTTTTTCTTCATTTCTTTGAATTATTTTGCTCGAAATTATCTTCGCATTCAGATCCTGACTCCAAGATTCTTCTTTTATTACCAATTCTCATAGCTTTTATTTCTATAAACATAATAAAAATAATAAAATTCCTCGGAAATCAGAATTTTATTGGAGTGGCATTACTACCCAGAAAAGTATTTTTGTTTTATTATTACTACCTACTAGTTTCACTTTCAGATATATCACAATTAGAATTTAGGTTAAAATGATTCTGTTTTCAAGAATCATCAAATGAGTCTGATTCTGTCACAATTCATAATTAATTTTCAAATAACTGTAAAATTGTTAATGAGTTTTGTGTATCGATACTGAAACAAAAACCGTTTTAACTTTATTGAGAAATTATTAGAAACTGAAATATAACTTACTTGCAAGTTGATAATAGAAATCGGCAATGATATCTAGACAGACCTCCAGCACATCATTACTCGTATTAAGGTTATTTGTACCACCGGTATTATACAATTTCTAGTTTTTCACAGTATTGCCAGTTTTATTAAAATTTACTGGGGCTAAATTGTACCATAATATATTCAACGAAAAATAATTTCAACCTAAGGTGGACTTGCACGACTTTCAAAACAAACATCTTTCCAATACCGTAAATCATTCAAATTTCCGTCGCCCAAATATTAGAGAATTTGCATTATTTTCATTATAGATTGCTTGCAGATAGAAATAATATATTAAGATTTATCTGTTATCTTCATTTTTTCAAAATTGGCCTTGCATTTCCAAATACACGGCTCATATAAGTAATTGGCTGCATTCACGCAGAGAACAATCCTAATTATATCGATCATTTCACCCGAGGCATTAGCACGTTTGATTCGCTGAAAGGACCAAGTTACCCGTCTATATTTCCACGTGTTAGAGAGTGCGTGTAAGCGTCGGCACCAAGAAGCCGGCCAACTAACTGCACGTGACAGTTGCCCGGGGCCGTTCAAATTCGTGGCGATTCAATTCTGATGCTCGGTGACTTTCGCTCGACTACCTCGGATTATATCTCCGTCGTTCTCTCCATTGCTCTCCAAGCGGTCTCTTCTCCCATCCTTCTCGAGGACTGCTGGGGCATCTTTACCTACGATCGAACCGAGTGCTCTTGATAAATATTCACGGACCTCCTCGATCTCGTCATCGGCTTCGGTGGCGACTGAATTCTGTCCTTTCAATCTGACCTTGCGGTTTCTTTCATCGTTTATAATATTTTTCGTGATCCGTTAAACGAGTACAAAAGATATTTGTACTTAAAACAAATACGAATACTTCAAATACGGCGAGTATATCGATTAGTCGAGTAATTGTGTATTTGGGGTTGCGAATTTAGTGTACGGTAATTACGTCTCTCGCATGTTATTGTTTATGATGCCTCGACGGCCAATTTTGTTTTCGCCGAACGGTCGTAAAAAAGAAAGAGAATAAGAGTCGAAATTGCAGAGAAATTTAAAAGTTGGGTACGATATAATAAATGTCCTAGTGCTTAAACGAGTACCAGTAATTAACTGAATGAGAATTTTCTTAATAATAACAATAACTTTATTATTAATGTTTAAATTAATCAAAATATAGTAGCAAAATGTATTAGCTTACACAGATATAATTATAAGTTTTTACAATTCAATATTTATATCACACTGAAATATTATTGTACAATATTTAAGATTCATAGTTTCTAACTCGGTTCATAATAATCGAGGAAGTATCTTTGTTGCAGTTGTAATTAATTACTGTTATATTATTTTTTAAATCGTAAAGTCGGTTTAGATTTATTAAATAATAAAAAATTGTAACTAAATGTGTTTAAGTATTAAAATTAGGTATTGTATTTTTCTACTCGTACGCGATAACGTGACACTGACCACTCACGTATCTATCAATCTAACGTGTCTTCCTGGAGTTTTGTATCATAAAGCTTCAGTTTATAAGAACATTAATTGTGAACTATTTATTTTAAAATTTCTTTCCTATAGTACAGAGATATATTCTACAGACATTACCGTTTATTGAACTATTACTCTTATTTCATATTTGAAGTGGTTCGCACTTGCAGTGGTTCAGTTGTTAAAACGAACGTTCCAAACATTAATAAAGATGGATCGTCGTTTACGTTTCTCGTGGTGGGTTTTAAAATACACTTCGTTATTTTCATTTCTGGTATCGATTCACAATAATAGTCGGCTACACGACGAATTTTTCTGGGAAATACAGAGAGGAACAGGTAGAAAAGTTGGGAGGAAAAACTTGACGATTTTACACACTGCCGAATCACATATTTCCAATTCAATCTGCCTTCGTTTCCCTATTCGACCAACGAAAATCATTATTCTTTCCTGGATGGCAGTGAAAGCAACAAGGAAAGAGAAGAAGCAAAAAAAAGACGCGTGCGAAGAACTCGAAGGGCAAAAGAAGAAACTGTTGGAAAATCGCGCGAGGTCAAGACGAAGTAGAAGAAATGAAGAGTGAATAGGAAGGAGAAAGAAAAATATACCCCGGAGAAAAAAGGTCGCTCAGATAGCATTGTCGAGCCACGAAATATTACCGGTTATTCCTAACTCACCCCACACGAATATAGGGGTGCAGTCGGCCACCGATAATCGTACCGGATATGTCGTAGATCTTGCCGGTAATATTTACGAGCGATTCCCTATCCTTTCCTTCATTCTCTACTTCTCTTCCTTTTTTTACGTGAAATCTCGTAGGTTATCATACCCATGTATGTACATATTAGGTTGTATCGCCAAATAGCGAAACGTAGAAAGTTCTCATAATTCGATGACATCGAAATACATTTATATCTTATCAGTTCTTAATGCAAAATAACTGATTTTTTATTCGAATAAAAGAATGGTTTGATTTACGGTTTAGTGTTGTTCGTTAACGACTGCCCAGTTTTCAATCGTTTGTATCAAACAAATTGAAATGGACTTTTTAATTTGTTATTTACACGGAATCTTATTCTAAAACGGCTTGTTCTGTTTATACAATTTTATTTGAAATGTTTTATTAATATATGTTATTGAAGGTAATGGGATATCATACATAGTATTTTCCTATCATTTCTGAAATGTTAGAGAAATAAAAAATGATGCAACTTGTAAATTGTACTCTTCGTAGTATAACAAAATAAAAATTCCGTTATCATCCTGATATTTATGCGATTGGATGTTGAATATTATTCTTATTTTTTTCATTGAAACATATGTAAATATTTCATTGACATATGGCCACGTCCCTACTAACGATAAACTATTTATTCCATTTCGTTAAAAATGTTAAGTAAAGTGATCTATTAACAAGCATCTTACAATTGAAGTTTAAATAAATTTTTATGAGATAAATTACGGAGTACACATGTATTTGTGAAATTATCAATTTTATAAAAATTATGTATGGATCTATACGATAATTTGACCTAATTAATGAAAAATGTACAATTAGTAATAAAATAATAAGAAAATGTCAATGACAGCAAATTATAAATAGAATGTAATCAAATATAATCAAATGTAATCAAATGTAATCAAATGTAATCAAATGAAATTTTCATTAATAATATTTTTGTAAATATTCAGTGCTACATTTGAAAACTAGTTTATTCAAAAGTTTAACGGTACTGATATTGGTTAATAAACATTTTAAATAAAAATTTTTGTCTTTTTTAATATGACAATTTTTAAAACGATCATGTACTTACATGTCTTATAATGAGATTAATTTCGCATGTGTACAAATATTCACGATAATTTCTCAAATCTTTATTGGAGAAATGTGCAGAATATTTTATTCTGGAATATTTTGTTAAATATATTTTGTTTTTTGGAACAGTAACATTTAATACCACCATTCAAATACAAGAACAGTGCCATTCAATTTTCGAAGGATTACGCGCAAAAATTGAAAGCTTATTAAAACAAATCGCAGAAATTATAATATCCAGAATTTTGTGAATTAAATTATTAAATTTATTTCAAATTGTTTTTTACATTACCTCAGCACAACTTGATCTGGAAAATTCGAATAACTATTATAGCAAATAAGATAGGTTACAGTCAAATTATTGTGCGTTTGCTAAAGTTTAATAATTGTAAACTAATACATGTAATACGGTGCTATAACAAAATTCGATCACAATATGTACATGAATTATTATTTTCAAAAACAGCACTTTTACTGGTTCAATCGTTGCTTATAAGTGCTCAGTGCACAACACTTGAACGTTTTCTTTTAAGTACCTACGTATTCTTCCTTAATTAATTGGCTCGGTAATTGAAAACTGCAGTTGAGTAATCGATGATGTGTGAATTTGCATGGTACATCGTGAACGCCTCTTGAATAGATTACGGTTGTTATCAAATCCTCGAAGACACTGAATATGATACGGCTTATCTTCGAAAATGGTGAAAATCAATAATTACAAGTGCAGGTGCTCAGTAGAGTAGTTATTTTTTGGGCTCCTTGAATGTGAACACGTAATTTATAAAATACTTCGAAATTATATTTAATAATAATGTTCTGTATATAGATGAATATATATATATTTATTTATTTTATTATAAATATTTATACTTATTTGTTTAAAAACTTCTTATACAGTAACTAAATATTTGTAGAAACTAATTCGTCTTTACAAACTTTAACTGTTACTTTACGTTTTGTTACTATTGTTAATTGTTACTATTACATTTTCACTCATGGTAATCGATTAAACTAAATTTTTGTCAAGAAATACAATTGAATCTAATTCCTGAGTGTTTTTATATTGAAGTAAGGAATCAAGTATAATATAAAATAACATTATAAAATAATAAATTTAAGAATGGAGTTGAAAAATCAAGTGTAAATTTTCGAATTTACGATTTATGATTCATAATCAAATTTCCTTCTAAACATTTTTTAAAATATTTCTATGCGATACCTTCATTTAGCACAGCTTCTATAAATACCACACATATGTTACGGCATGCTACTGCAGCTTTTGAACCAAGTTTAAATTCGTAAAGTAAACATGCAGGAATTACGCTAGATTTAACTGACATTTTGAAAGAATTTAAAATCATCATATCAAAGCATGTTTCACATCAAAGCGCAGTGATCGACTTATGTAAAATATTTTCTAATAAACAAATAATAATTGTATTAACACTTCGCACTGTTGTAAATATTTATAAAAGAATGCACATTATGTTTGCGACAATTTTTAGAACAGTTATCCAGAACCTGAACACTAAATTTACTAAACCGATCAAATGACCGGTTAAGATACTTATTAACATACTTTTCTTGAAATCTATGTTCATTTTTATCGAGATAAAGAATTAATATATATATTCAGTTATATTTAATCTAGTGTTTAGCGTTAAAAAATGCTTACTAAACTGTTTCTTACATATATCTTCAAAGTATATATTATATTGTAAACTTGTGTAATATAATAAAGAAAGAAAAAACAATAAATTTAACGCTTAAAAGGCATTTTGTTTTTAGTTTGAAGTAAATTCTGTAATTCTACAACATTTTCATGCTTGTCTATAAGACTCCAAGCGCAGATATTTGATGATGGCAGATATTGACTTGTGAGGTTATGCCTCATGTTTATTTCAAGTGTGTGTTGTGTATTATCGTTTATTTTATCGTTATTTTATTTTTATTGAATTGTTTAATACGGTACGAAAACATTTAGAACAATATTTTCATACTTAACAAAAGCTAGGTTAGAAAGCGTCATTCAAACACACCATAATAGGGGTCACCAAAATGTACCACTGGCCTCTCAAAATTGAGGCACCAAACTACATTTACATCGAATGAAAAGGTTCTATAATACTGACAAAATTATCTGTTTTTATTTCATTAAATTATGAACAGTTCATTTCTATTACTCAAAAGGAATCTTTATAAAAAGATTACAGATATTGATTTGAAGAATATGCCATTTATATACCAGTATCATTTAATTAATATATGATTGTGCAAATTGACTTGAAGCTTCCACAATTAGGTCACATGCCTTACATGTAATAACTGTACAGGAATAATAATAAAGAAAAACGATTAAATGAAGAAAAGTAATATCATTCAAGATAAATAAAAAAAATGGAAGACATTCTGCTGGCCTTTTTAGTTAAATAAATATTCACTTTTCATAGTAACAATGAAGTTTCTCCATAATAAATTTCCCACGTGTTCCATATTAGGTACCATTCTCAATTCACCGCTTTTGACAGTTTTTAAATTATTTACCATTATATCAAGACATTTAAATTCTTGCATAGTTAATCACTAACAAGCGAACATTTATTAACTTCGTTATGTTGTGAAGTTAGTTTCGTTAAAAAAAATACTTATCTCCATTTTTACCAACCTTTTAAAATCAGTTTGTTATTTTTTTTACTGCTTTAGTTATTTAACACATATAATGTGTCATAGACATAAAATTTCACAATGTTGGTTAACATGTCTTTTAGTGAAAAAGTGTATGGAATGCAAATGTGATTAATTTTGAAAATGTATAGAAACTGAGCGAAAACATCGAGAGTAGTTACAAGCATTTCTGTCATCAGGTTCCATTTGGAATATTTTGTACGTTTCAGTGTGTAGCACCCGGACAATGCGTAGTATTCTACGTAAAACGAATGGACACGTTAAAAATATAATATTACCGTTGTTGACCCCATTGTTCCCTTTCTTTTCTTTTCGCATTGTCGTAAAAGGGAAAACGAGTCACAAATAGCCGTTAGAATTTCTTTCGATTATTAGATCATTTCGATTCTTGTCAGCCGTTCTTTCCCTCGATTCAAGCTTTTATTCACCCTTCTTTCGTTGCGGAGGAGGGAGTATTTCGTTTTCGAAACTGCTTCCAATAACCCGCTGGTTATTCTCTCTTCGTTGAACCATAATCCGACGATTGAGCTCAACTTATCCAACCCTCCGAATTCTATCGAGGGTTGAGTGGAAATTCCTTCATTGTTCGTGTCCAGTCTGTGTTCACGTGGTAGTTTATAAACTTACTGTAGGCACGTGGAATGCTTTTTCTTTTTCTGTATCGATTATTATTACTTTTATTTTATATGTTCTTGCTGCATGTAGACCATGATCACTATTTTATCACTGCAGGTACAGTCGGTGTTCAATACTACTGATTATATCCGGGTCGAAAGTAACAAATTATATACTTAAAAGTTTACCATAATTGGTAGAATAATGGAAAAGTAATAAATACAGTAACTGTAATATAATAATAAGGCAAGGATAAATAAAATAAAATAGTATTGAGTGAACATAAGGTAAACAAAAATAAGTAAAATAAAAAAAATCTACATAATAGCCATTGTTAAGTGCCTGCATAAGTTTCAGTTTTCTTAATAATTTGGTATAATTATTTTAGATTCATATACAATATCGTCGTTGCGTTTCTGAAAACTTTATATCGATCTCGATGAAACGACATATATCCTTACTTTTAGCATTTCCTTAAATCTCCAACTTCTTCTGAAACGCATCAATTGGTCGCAATTTGAAGTAAAAAAAAATCTTTTCAATAATCACATCGTATTATTCTGTGCAATTTCCATTACTTTCTTCCAAGACATTTCCGGTTTTGTTACCTAAGCGTTTCCGATAACCGCCATTATTCTCCTACCTCCTTTATCGACTCTATCCCAGATATCTACTTTTCTGTGTTAGACCTCTGTCTTCCGCCACAGATATCTTCTCTACAGTTGTCTTCGTGTAATTCAATTAAGACATTCCTGTGCTTAAAATGAAATGTTTCTTCTTTTCTTCTTGTACGTGAATAATGGCGAATTCTGTAAGATCTTTTCGAATACGATAAAAAGTAAAATCGTAACTAATCTGAAATCATTTTTTAGAAATATGCGTAATAGATTGTACTGCGATCTGTTTAATTAAAATAAAAGTTATAACTGCTTACAATACTTTTTTACTGAAGTTCCTCAATAATTTAATATTATACCGGTATAAGTAATAAAACTTAAAGACCATTACAGTGTTTCATATCTAACAACTAAAACGGAAAATATTAAATGCAATACGATATTGCTGAGTTTTATTACCAATACGATAATTATTAAGAAAATTTACCATACGTAAAGTGGTTTAATTGTATTTCATTCTATTTTTAATCACTAGAATTTTTCATACTAAACAGTTTGGTTGCTGCAATTAAGAAGTAGTATTGTATAATATAAATATCTTGCAATAATGAGAAATTACCTCATTTTCAGAATAAAGTTCAACTGTTGTCTTATATTTGAACAAAAATTATTTTATACGTAAATTTACAATAAATCCAAAAATATTCAGCACGATGTTAATACAACGTTATAAATACAATAAATATGATGTTATGAGTAATTATTATAAAGAAATGTCTATAGAGTCATGCTGAGCCAGTATTAAATAAACAAGTGATAAATAAAAAAGGAGGTAAAATTTAATAGATCTGTCGGTATCTCTACACGCAAATTAATAGCTCGCTAAGTGGCTCAAAGCTATTCCAACATTCGATCCGTTAAATCTCGGTAAGAAGCAACCTCTGCTATTTGCATCTGTAATTTAGTTAGTTTCCCACTTGGTCGCAGCCCTCTGATGCAAAGTGGCATTATCGGCACGAATTTGCGTTACTCTCGGTCCCGACGTCGTATACCCGACTGTTCCAGTTAAATCTGAACCTGGAGGAAGTACCTTGCAGTTAGAACTATCAACATACATGAATATTAATACAAATTCAATAGTCAACGAAAGATCGATATACCCCGTGTATCCAATAAATTTCATTTCGAAAGTCAAGGGTCGCAAACCTTTGATCCCTCTCGTCTCGATAAACAAAATTCGATAAAACGAATTAGCGGCGTTGCACGTTGGCACAATTTCCCGACGTCCTGGACAAAAGTTAAAAACAGAAACGGTTTAATCTTCCAAATGCTTTTAGTGTAATTAGTTTATGGGTTATCTGTGAACACTTCTTTTTAGTAATTTCAGTATTTAAATTACAGACCCTTTGAAGATAGATTAGTTCAAAGTTAGTCATTTTATAAAGTGGATTTTTTAAAAATCAAAATATAGACAAATTTTGTGATGTATTTTAAATATTTCATTTGGTAGTTTTTAATATTAAACATTTTGACTTCATACTTATTTAACTTTAATGAAAATCGAATTTTAGAATTATTATTTGTAAAAATACGAAATACCCGAGATATTTTATATTAAGTGCAAATTATCATTATTATTAAGTGCATAATTGATCAAACGAAATTAAGCGCCACTTTTTGCTTTAGGTTTACGAAAAAATATTTGACCCATATTTTTTTATCGGCAATCATCCATATGTAGTGGGCGAAAACAGCCTTTGAAGTTTCAGGTGGAAAACATTTTTTTGAATATCTCGGAACTTTATAGTACGTAAAAATGTTGTATATGAAAATTTTTCGTTTTATAGTGACAAATTTGACTATTCAAAGTGTTTTGTAAAATATCTATTTATTTAAAGATTATGATAGAAGTCATTTTCTATTTTTTTTCATGGGTGAAATATGATACTTTTGTATAATTATTACATTATAATGCAGCACATTTTATTAATAAAATACAGTATAATATAGTATCGTATAACATAATATAATCTGAATATATGTACATCTTCCTATTACACAAAGATTTCAAGATATTGAGGAAAATATTTTTTTCGTTCACAACTTCAAGGGCAATTTTCGTTTCCTAAATACGAATGATTGCCGATCAAGAATATATGGTTAAAATATTAAAAAAAAAACTACTATGTATGTTTCATTAAAACCGGTTATTAACTCTTAGGAATTTTTTTTTAAATATAATTAATATGTAGTTTAATAACTAGTGCATGAATCTGAGATTACCTTAGAAGATTGCAGTCAAAATAATATACTTAACGGATGCTATTAAACATCCAGTAAAATATAAAATATAGAATTTACAGTACGATTGTAATCAGAAATAACATTCAAAGCTCTTGATAAATATTAAAAATAAAAGTGTATCTTAAATTGCTCAATTGTGTTTTTTTGTACATGCTATTATGATGGAAATGATTTTCTAAGAAATGTAAGGATGTAGAGAATAATAGGGATACCTATCCGTATATTAAAGTGATATACGGCAGTATCCCGTTAATGACCTATTAAACCAAGCATTTTACAACCATAAAGTTTATTTATGGGCTAAATTTAATGACGAGTAAGGTTTTACCTACCCGTAGATGGTAGGTCGCTAACAGCGTAATACTTTAATTTTATATTCTTCTTTTAGTTTTATTTTCTACGCTTCAGAAAATGTTTTAAAGTGTCGTTTTTTTTATTTCGAACACTTGTCGTTTCTTTTTGTCAAATTTTTCTCGTACCTCACAATTTCCTATAGAGTGGAATGAAATTTACGTGATATAGGTAACGGAAAAGTAAACGACCGTTCTAATAGAAGTTATATTAAAATGACAGAAACAATTTTTCCGCCACGGAGAAGTATATTCTACGGAGAACGACTTTCAGCATTGATCGCGAACGAGTGCTTTTGACGACGCAATTTCGATTTAACTGTTCTTGCTGCTATAAAGTAGAACAAAAATCTCGGTGCAAAGTTTGGGTAACACTGCTACTCTTTTTTAACCGATGAAAATAAATTGTTAAATACGTACTTGCCGTACTATATTTAAAGCCTTTGCAGAGTTGAAAACTGAAATGAAATCCTCGAAAGTTTAATTTAACACAGGATGTAACCTTTAAATGAAAAGGAATTAAACAAATCAAATTTGTGAACAAGTAAGTAAAACGTTTATAATACGATGATTATTACATTATTTACCTGGGATACGTGCAAATTATAAACTTTTCTTTTCTGTTTGAATCTAAAGTATAATAAAAAATAAATAAAAATATTTGTTTAATGTGTAAATTCATTCCTTTGCATAGAGTATCCAATAAGTCATTAAAATATATATTGAAGTAGAATAAAAATAAAAATATATTTTTTATTCATGAAAAGATTCGTAAATTCAATTTAGTATTAATTCAATTATGTACCTATATCTTAGCGCTATTGTTGGTATAATTTTTACTGTACAATGCACAAAGTTTCTGAACTTTTCTGTATGTTTTTTACTATAATAAAAAGGACATGAATATAACTCTACAAATACGTTATCTCTGATTTATAGTTTCCTGTGTTATAATCTTTTAATCTATATAGAGTGACCCAAGAAAATTTATACATGTTCATTTCAAATTTTAATACTACATATGAAAATAACAATGTATAAATAACTATTCATTTTACTTATAAAAATATGTGAATTAAATTATTGTGTACATTTTTTGGGTATTTTATACAGGCAAACAGAACTATACCTTCAAAGTAGTCAAAAGCAGAGGAAATATTAAAAGACAAAGGACATCGAATTTCATTGTGAAATGATACGTTTTTTATGGTAGTTTTTATGTTTCCATTCAACAGTTAAAATTTTCAGTGTATCAATTGTTACCTATTTTGATATTGTATGCTAATACACAGGCTTGCATAGAAGTAATTAATTTTTTATCTCTTTAATAGTATAACTATCAAATTTGTACACATTGTAAAGTTTAGCTGTCCCAATGTATAAAAATGTAGAAAATAAACGAAGTGCACAAAATGTAGAAGGTGTAGAATCATAGAACATATCACATCATTTGCATATAACAATTTTCTCCTCTAACATTTATTTCCATCTCTGACAGTTTTCAAGGCATAAGTCTGCCCACTTATATGAAATATCCTGTATAAAACGTATGTCTGTTATTTCAACATCTTATATCTTTTCGTTACGATCGAACTCATACCTCTTTTTAAGTTAAAATATTCGTGATTAAATTAAAGAATATTGTAAAGCAAAAACTTTTTTACGTGAAGTTTTATGTTGAGAATAGTTCTTATCCTCATCATACTGCACTTTTGATTTTTCAGCATAAGAAGTGTGTTTATTAAAAATATGGGAAATGAAATAAGTCGACTGAGTGAATCATTTATTTCTTTTATTATAAAATAATCGACACTCAGAATGTTGAGTTTTGATCCTAGTCGAATGGATACATGAACATATTTTTATATCCCATGGTTTTATGAGATATAAGATAATTGGTTTGCCAGTTTCTGCTAAAAAGATTACCACTTTGAACAGAGGAAATAAAAATAGAAAATAGAAGGTACGTGGGACTGTTAGAGAAACGTGTGCTTGTTTCGATTCACGTACTACTCTTGGATTTACGTGTCAAGCGTTGTCTATTGTATTTTCATTCAAAAAAGGTTTAGTATTTGTATCGAGTGAACGTTAAGAATAGAGGGAATGTTAGAAACACGTAACTAATGTAAATTACTATTGCCATATATCTTTATGTTACAATAAATTATTATATTAAAAATTAACACTGTCGTAAAAGTCGCGCTCTATTTTTCTTGCTCGCTGCGACTCCATATTAGAGCCTTTATCATGATAGCTTCGTTGTCTTATGCCTGAAGATACTTACGTAAAACTGTGATATGAAATAATATATTACGTCATATAAGAAAGCGGACAAAATTGAAATGGAAGAAATATATTATAAATTGTGGAACGAGAAAGAAATAAGAAAGAAGCTTTACGTAATCAAACCATAATAGACTGTATTCAGGAAAACCACAATTGTACTGTGCATATCTTGGAAATCATATCTTATACAAATACTGACATATCTATTCAATAGAATCTCAATACATGTTCAATAGAAATCAACAGTCGGAAAGTAATCGATGTCGTTGAAACTACCAGTGTACAATATACAGTAGCTTTTACATTCTAAATAAATAAGTAAAAGATAAAACTTAAACTAGCTACTCACATTAATTCTTTATTCTGATAAAAATTAACACATATTTTTAAAAAATCATTTTAACAACCACTGTAATTAAAAATGGATCAGGTGGATAGGTTATTTAACCGGTTAGACAGTTTTCGGCATTGAAGAATAAACTACGTTAGCGATTCTGAATAGATTGGCAGTCCAACCGTTAAATTCCTCGTAAAAGGAACGTAAAGTGCAATTCGATTGGCAGAAACAGAAAGACGATGGTTCCTGTTCATGTTTCAATGGTCAGCCAAGCGAAATTCGAAAGGACGAAAATCGACGAGAAATTCGGAACAGCAGAGGTGGCGCAGGCTGGAGAACGCAAGCGAAAATAAACGTGTCGCGCCTAATCCTACTTATTTATTTACTGACGACGGGGCTGGATATGCGAAGCTGAGCCGAAACGTCGATATCGACGAGTAGAAAGCAGCAAAGAACGAAAGCTCTGGGATCGCGGATCGATGACCGGGAAAAAATGTACTCGTCCGTATGCTTCGAACGAATCTGTCACAATAGAATAAGAACGGAGCATCAATGCAATCTCTCAGAGCAGTGTGATATAGCGTATGGGCAAATTATTATACTCCAACAAAAGTTCCATACCTTATAACTTTAACCGATTGAATAGAACAGGTATTTTTATTGCAATGTTACAATATTAATTTTGATGATAGTACATATATTTAAAAGTAAACATTGAATACTTAACTTCTTAACTTAAATTTTCTAGATAGTTGCGTCATTTGTGGCTAACTAATCATTGCTACAATGTCAAGATAAATAAACAAAGTTGAAATGTTTGGCACATTTAGCGATTCTTGATTGCAATGATTATAATTAGAGTTGTACCCAAAATTCAATTGTGGTAAAAATACGGGTCTTGTTTGTCACGTTCGAAATGTAGTGTGCGTCACGATATTACAGAGCAAGGGATTAAACATGAATCGAACACTTTGGAATACAAGAAAATATAGTTACTTAATATTTCGTTACTTCGCCCGTTCTATTTACAATTCTAAATACAAGTCGAGCTTCCATTGAATATAATGTTACTTAAATTAAAGACAAGGTTTGCTAACTACTAATGGAGGCCCGAAACATAGAATATTTAACATGAACTTATATTCACACACGTGTTTTATTATAGAAGCATTTATGTATTATGGCAGTTCACTCTTATGCTCATCACCAGTAGTAGGTTTGTCATATATTGTATCTCTTGTAAATGTTGTTAAACTACATACTCTTGCTAAGATATAACGGTTTTTATGAAACAAGAGAATGTATCGTACTACATGTATTTCGATCATTCTGAAAAATCGCATACATAGTCACGCATGCAGAGATCATCTACATCGCCTCTGTCGTTTACGCACACGATTTAAACGAGAGACAGATACCTATCAACCTGAATTCCTGAATTTTTGAATTCCCATATCTCTAAATTTCTAGATCTCCAAACTTCTAAATTCAAACATCTAAATTTCTAGATTTCTGACTGTTTACATTTTTAACTCTTCAGTTTTTTACGTTTTTGAATTTTCAAACTTAAAAATGTAAAAGTTATAGATTCACAATTTCTACATTTCGAAGTTAAACTATTATATTTATAAATGTGAAGCTTGGTATTTCTGTATTTCTATGGTTTTAAATTTTCGACTTTTCAAATTGTTGAATTTGCAAACTTCATTATTTTATAATTTCATTATTTGATAAAATTCGATAATGTAATAATTTGTAGATATGACAATTTAAGGATTCGACTATTTCAAAGTTTTAACTTTCCATATGTCCGACGAAATGTTCAGCTTTGAATAATTGATTCGTTATCGTTCTCTCTGTCTTTCACATATAATATTCTAATTCACACGTATTTCTCGACTGTAGCGTATGTATTATTGATCTGAACAATTGGCTTACTAATTACGCTCGTATAAAACAAGGATCCAAACTGTGTTTACAAAGTACCTCTCTTCCCACTGTTCCGCGCGTTTCCTTATGAGATACGGATAGTACATTTCGAATATTCGACCACTCGCATATAGCTATCAAAATTAACATACCACTATACGACTTTTGTTTACAACATCATGTGTATGTTTAAATATTCGCAATATGCGTGTACAAAATCCTATTTGATACAATCATACTCAAATATCTTTTCACTTGAAGGAACCATTCTCATTTTCTAACTACTTTAGATGAACGAGAAGATAAATCTAAAAAGACAATGCACAGTAGCATATTAGATGAACGGCGGAGAAAAGAGAACGTAAAATATAAGCGACAGGACGATAGTTATCGGAGTTGGAGCTTTGTTGCGAATCATTTTTTAGAGACTCTAGGGACGCGGAAACGCGAAGTGACAATTTCGCTCGTTCACTGCTGGCGCTGTTTATTCAGAGACTAATGATTGTTATTAAAAAGAATTCTCGTTGATATTGATAAGCTGCCGCACCGCGTGATCGAGGTCGAGTGGATACTGCAAGGGAAAGAAAGAGAAAGACAGGAAAAAGAGATTCAACATCGGAATAATGCAAACTGTCGAGGACACTCGGATCGTAAATCATTTGCTAGGATTGGTCGACAAGAAAGGGGGAAGAAAATAATTTTAACGAGAACGAACCGTGCCATGGGAAAATGATTGAAACTGGTAGACGCTTCTGTAATAGAAATACGTTAAAATTATCGGTGTCGCGTAAATAACGAGTTGGTATAAACGTGATTTAATTCTCGAATGGCTAACTACCAAACAATATCGCATATAGTCAATATTAATTCGATATAAGTCAGGAACCATTAATAACCATTAAAATTTTATTAGTCAACTGTTCTTTTTACGCTACAAGCTTGTATTAATTAAAATTTTTAAATTTCCTCACAGAACTAATTTTACATTGCTGTTATAGTAGCTTTTGCTGCTACTTTAGTTAATTTTAGCGATAGTTTATTAATTATTTTAAGGATATATATCAGCGTAGAATTATTTGAATGTAAAAATTATTGTATTATTGTGTATATACTACGGGCAATGTATATACTGTGGGCATTTTGTAAAATGACCGGACATTGTGTAGAATGTCCAATTTTTTGGACAATGTATATAATGGGCAGGTATTTCACAAATGGGTCGGATATTTTATACAATGTATACGGTTCGTTGGGCAGTGTGTTAGGTTAGGTCAGGTTAATCTAATCCAACATCTGTCTGATTCAACCCAAAACGAGGTTTATAATTGTTCTGTTCTACATGGACTTCCGAGTTTCATGTAGTTCTCAAGATCTTCCAACGTTACAAGTATATAGTGGTCTTTAAAACTTAACCTAACCTAACCACCACCCTCTAGGTACATTTTATAGATTGACCAAAACTTGTTGCGGGCATTCTACACAAAGCCCGGTCATTTTACGAAATCCCTACGTTGAACACATTGCTCGTAACCTGTATAACTGATACTATGATCACTGATGACTTTACTGTTAGTACAACCATTGTAAATTACACCAATCCCTCAATGTACACGGTATTTTATTTACACGACTTCGCTTTTATACAGTTTCTAAAATAACAGATTCTGAAAAAAATGTTTGTAATAATACCAATGTAAGAATAAAACTTTTATATTTTCTATTTTTCTTTGTTATGAAACTTTTAGCAATACATTTTTAACATTTTTCTGATTGAAATGAGACAAAATACGATTTAATTTGTACCACAAATCAAATGAATGAATAAATAAATATATAATAATAATAATAAGTAAGTAAATTTGTATATTTACTGATTTAATTGATGGCAATTTCAATTTACGTAGTTTTTTTACTTTTTTTTCACTATTTTCAGTGTAAATCGAGAAATAGGCCTAAGAAAAGCAATCAGTGAAATGCACAAACTTTGTCAAGATAAACAATACTGATCAATAATTATTAAACTTGATTGGTCCCACTGATTAAATCAGTTTTACAAACTAAATTAGTTATTTATTTCACTGGTTCACTTAGCAGGTATTCTTATTTTAATATTGAATATTCGTTGTTGATTAATTAGTTTCCATTGATTCAGAGTTACAGTTCTTCCGTTACCCATTCGTGTCCATTCTGATTAACCTTTGATTACTATGGTTTAGACATTTTTTTTACATTTTTTACATTTTCCAAAATTACGTTTTATAATTTTTTAACATCTTAGAATGTTATTTATATTAAACAATAGTAAACAATTCTGTAAATAACATACGCACCGTTATTTACTTTTAAGAAGAGGAACCAGTAATTTAATTTTGACAGAACCAAATTTGACCTTGACATGATCCTTAGTGCTTATTGTTAGTGGTATTAGTGCTTTTTCGTCAAAATTTCATTTTTGGAAGTTGGTCATTCTATATGTAGTAATTTTACATCAAAGAGCGGCTGCACTGTACGTGAGAGTGGTGTGCAAATAAATTAAAGTAAATTACTTTAATTAATAAATTAATTACAACAATCAGGTAAATTGATATGTAATGTTTTCTATGTACGTTCATAAAGTGATAAATCTTCACATTTGAGTGATTAATTTAAAATAACAATACAATAACAATACAATAGAAAAATTAATTTTCTGAATATCTCTACACTTTTTATTTTAATTTTGTACTGTATAAAGAAGAAAGCAAGGCATCGCGCAAAAAATATGACACACATATAAGCGTGTAATTTTGTTTATAAACCATGTTTTTATAGAGATTTCTCGTATACGTGATATCATGATTGGTTTTGAAGAATCTCGTTTAATGGTTTGAGACACGTATAGTGCCCAGTGGTATGCATGGACCAAAGTATTTGGCGTGGAAACAACTAATACAATTTATGTCACACGCGTCAGCGAAGCTATTTTTGAGAAAATTCTATTCTGTCCGTTTTATTAAATCAAAACTGAACAATGCACGCGTATAATGAAAGTTTCGTCGACAGCCTCAATAGCATTCGTGGAGCTCGTAAAAAACTAACGGTGAATTAGAAAAAAAAAGGAAACGTATGAGGAAAATATTGATCGGCATCGACAACAATAATAAAAAAATGTAATAAAGTTTATAGCAGAGCTGACTGTATAGATTCTATACGTGTGCACAATTTTGTACAAGTTTTTCCCTAAATAAAAGATAAAGATTACAGTTATAGATTGGTCCGATAGCCAGGTTACCGAACACGAAGGAATGGAAGTGTCCATCTTCGTCGAAATTACTGTCAGATACTATTGATAGGGTCGATTTCAGTAAATCGATTTTGCAGGATGTTCGACACGGAGGGCAGAGTAACATGGTCCAGTGACTTCGGTGGCGCAAACAATCGTATCCAAGTGCCAAGGCAACCAAAGATCTTCCATGACTCTTCCTTAGCCTCTCTCTTGTGCTCGCCATGACTGTCTCGTAACCTCTCTTACTCTCTCGATGTTGTTCCATCCAAGTTTATTGCCCGGAGATAACCCCGGTTACCGACCCTTCCATTCTTATCGAGGATTCGCTATGCGCTATCCAAGTGCTAACTAACGAGTTGCCGCAACGTTCCAGGCTGTTTGGTCCACCGGGAAGATATTACTTTCCCGACAACCTCGACCTTCTTCGAAACCCTCCTTCTAACTTCCTGCAGTGCCATCGTATCGACTTAAAATTTGTCATCAGTGATATCTATTATTCATGTTACATACCTACCAAAGTCGTGGCGTCAGTTAATATTGCCAATAGTTAACTCAACTTCGCCAATAATATAAATGTCCTAGTCAAACGATTAAGGATGAAGTTAAGATAATTGGGTAAATATTTAGAATAAGAGAGCCACCTCCGATTTGTATCATCTTGAAATATGTTGTCAAGGTCATCATTCTGAACAACTTTTTGTTATACATGTAATAGTCGGACTCTTTTAGTTTTCTATAATAAGACTTAGTTTAGTTTTCTATATAAGGACTTTATAATAAGAGAAAAATGATTACAAGTTGACAAGTTCAAGAATAAGCTTAACTATATTTTTGTGTAGTTATTATTAACATAAATGTATAATGTTGCGCAACGTACTTATTTTAATATAATAAGTATTGACAATGTAATCAATTCGCTAAGGCAGATTCGCTTAATAATTCTGACGTGAAATTACATATGTACCGATGGCGATCAGTGTCACTATTAAGTACTTGTTGAAAAACACAATATCTAATTTCAATATTTAAGCAAAAGTAATACGAAATAAGATTAATTTGAATTCTCTATTATTTAACAAATCTAAAACAATTTTACTATTTAAAAAATTATATAACGTTAATTATTTATAATTTTAACAAATGCTTGAGTCGTTACGAAGCAAATTCGGAAACGTTGAATCTTAGAGTATTTTACGATAACATTTTTACATTATATATATAAATAATGAGTTATAGAAATATAATTATAACTATGTAAAGCTAATACATTTTGCTATTACATTTTAATTAATTGAAACGTTAAAGTGTACAGAAATGTCATTAATAATAAAATTTCTAACTGTTAATTAGTGGAATTCGTTTGAGCACTAGGACATTTATTTTATAGGATTCATTTCAACTTTAGAGATATCACGTAAAACGAAAAAAAATATTCATAGAGTATTAAACTGTAGTTTTTTTCGGGAAGGGTCAAGCTTCAATAAAAATGGAGAAGTTTCTGAGTACAGAGTTCACCTCAAATTACAATACAAATGTAAACAGTTTTTACATTTTGTCAACCAAGCGATATTGCAAATAATTAAATTCTTTTATTCAATAACATATGAGATTCATATTAATGCATTGGTTATCACAGTATTTGACATTATAGATTTAATTTATAGTCAAGTACTTGAATACTATTTACAGTTAAATATTATTGATTTCCCATTAATAATTTGAATTAGGAAGTATAAACATTAAATTCTTAAGAAGTTCAATGCTATCATCGATAGTTTTATTTAATCGAAAACCAGTGGCAGAAAAGGGAGAGCGAACTTTGGATTGAAAGAAAAAAACAAATTTGGGGTATGTTGCTTTCTTATTATGCTTATAATGTCACATATAATGTTTTACCTGTAAAAGCTTGTAATATTACAGTTAAATGTCGTATCGTTAATAATTGGAATTTTAATAATTCACCGCAGGTTTTCATTTTCATTATGATGATGTACGTACCAGTATATAGAAATTTTAGACTCTAAAGAGTGAAGAAAAAGTCTACTTACACATCGTATGATTTTGAAATTATACCTGACTTAAAATTTGATATGCTCATTTTCCAAATTTTATGCTACTTACTTAAATATATTTTTCCAGCATATAGTCTCATTTAAAAACTTGAGTGCCCAATAAAACGCTATTTTATTATACATTTCAGAGACCTGAATTACGATGAATTCTGTTATACATTTATTATCTACAATAGGTGCTATATTTCAAAATGATACAATTATTAACATAATATCAATATAAAAATATATAATATTATTCTGAAGATTCCACGCAGAAATATAACGCGAGAGAAGAATATTTAATTGGATGCACACTGAGGCGGAATGTAGATATTCTAATTTGAAGAAGTTCCATATAATCTCGTAGCGGGAATTATGAAACATCCTCGTTAATCGATAACGGCACTGGCTTTATTATTTTACAAGTTGAAACTGCAAGGAGTGAATTAATTTACAGCAGCGTTTTACACTTCGATGATACGATTCGCGACTACTCCGTTGGTCGATAAAAGTAGGTCAAGTGGTATGAATTTGAATTGATGTGCAGCCGTAAAAATTAAAACTCCGAACGAGCTTTTCATAAATATATAAATAAACGAAAGTTCAGCGTACTTGGTGCTCATTGTATACGAGGCTATGTACAGAATGTTCACGCCAATGGTTTTTCAGCCATTTACAACAACGTGATAAAACACGCTGTTAACCAAAATTTATCTATGCGGAGTGAACAATATGTAACGATAATGAACGTTTCTGAAATATCTTCTCTTTTCCTACTAAATTCGAAGTCATACATTTTCCTGATATACATAACAGAACAGGGTAATTCATTGCAAGGGTCAGAGGGGCCAAAAGTCACATTTTTTACATTTGACATATTTACCAATCACTTTTTAAAGATATAGAAACCAAAATTATTAAGAAAGTATATTTATCAGCCCATCATTTGATCCGAGTTTAGCTTCTCCGTGATAAAAGAGTTGTGACACTTTCTCCAGTTAGAGTCATCGTTACCTCCACCCTGATCCATCAAAACGAAGGTAGCATTAATCATTTTGGACAGAAGTAAGTACCAATACTTTTTCTAACGCAGAGTAGAATTTTTGTTATAAGAGACAATAAAAAGAAATAATAGAGCGTATAATTAGATTCGAGTATTTGTTTTATATTATGTATGTGGTTTATTTATCTGTTTCTAATGACAGTTATAACCTGTGGTATAATACATCACCTTCGATGCATTTTACTTTCGTCCTCAACTGCGTTTTCTAAAACAGAAATTTATAATTTACAAACTATACATGATTTATTGAAGTTACCTATAGGAACTTATAGAGATATTATCTAACAATGCTCTGTCAAGTGATAGGTTTAATACGAATAGTTTAATTATGAATATTAAAAAGAAGGTCGAAATGGTACAAATTTATTTATGTGATCTGAATTACCAATTCAGTTTAACCACCGTTTGCGATTCATGTTATGACTCTGTATCAAGTAAGAAAAAAGTTGCCTGAAAGTGTTTGTGAAAGTGTAGAAATGACGTGTTACTTTCATTAATTGATTGGTATACAAGAGACTGTAAATTAAGTCAGAATAAACTGCTGGAAATTTGAAATGTGAACAGAAATGTCTTGGACCTGAATTTTAATATTCTTTGCAAAAAAAAAGGAATTAGTTCAGTTAAAAAATTCTGATTAATCTTATGTTTACAGCAGAAAAAAATATTTTCAAGATGTTCATTGTTACACGTCATCAGTTCTACACAGATACATTTTAATTAATATCATTTCCAATTTGAAAATACATTTTGGTGTTTGCAAACACAAGAAGTTCCGACGCAAATTAAGCTGTTTGAATCGCGAGAGTACAGCTTCATTTGTCAAAGGGAAATCGTGTTACAGTTATAAACGTTAAAAGACGGGTATTAGTTGCGTAAACCCAATGTGGTAACTTATACGTACCTATTTAGTTCCGAGTCCGAGTCAACTAATGTCGCGCGATTAGTTAAGGATTAGTTAGAGAGTTTGATCTGACTAGAGGGCGCTGCTGTACATTTAGGCCACAAATTACCCGCAAAGAGCCACATCCATCTAACACGGAGCGTATAATGTAGTTCTGTGCCCATTTCAGAAACGTACTCGATGCGTTGAAAGACAGACTGATATAACAGAGTCCACGAGTAGGACGTTTATGGGTACATATTAGGACACATGTAACTTTCATTCATTCCATAATAATTTCAGACATATTAATAGCTGGACAATACATTGTATTTAATATAGCTTACAATCAAATAGTAGATTCTGTTTAATATAGTATACAATTTAATAATAAATTGTATTTAATATAGTTTACAAACTGATAGTAAATTATATTGAATATGGTATACAAGCTGACAGTAAATAGTATTTAATTTTATACATTAATAGACTGTTTGCTTATTTTATATACAGTATATAAAGTTAATTTTTATGCTTTTTTCCTATACTTAGAACTTGCTGGTTATTCCAGTTAGTTCTCCGATCAAAGTTTAATTTATATACAGAAATGATGTTTGAGCAGTGTAGATTGCTAGTAGTTTTATTAATTACCTAGTGTATGTACATTACATAGTAATTATTACTACAAATGCTATATACCTACATTATTATTTTTGTTATAACTGTCTTAAGTTGTTGCGAAGATACATGTGACTGATGTTATTTGTTAAACGTTCTGTGAATCTTTATTGATAATCCGGGAATATGTAGCATATATAAATTTAATTTTATCGTTATTTTCTAAAAATGTTTCTTAGCATTTTTACAAAGTTTTGTATTCAACGCGTTTTATTGTTTCTTTAAACAAATTAGTTGCAAGGAGAACTGGTCATGTGTAAATATATTTTTTACAAAATCTAAGTTCTTCGGGATAAAATATTTTGCGAAATAATGGTATTTATCATTATTAATATTAGAATGGTAGTTCAAATAATTGCAATTGCGATTTTTTACAAACGATATATTTTAGTTTGAGCAGATTTAGCGTATCGGTCAGCACATGAGTTGAAATAACCAGTATAATATTAGAATAGAATATCGATTCAAAATTCAATGCACACGTATCGTGAGGTAGCAGAATCATATCCCATTTAGAGTTTACACATAAATTGCACAATTATTCCTTCGTTACTTTTCCAATATTTCGAGGCTTCCTGGCACAGTACTCGGTGCCGTGAATTACGTGCATATGATTCAAAGAACTTCCCTATTGGGACCTACGGCTTGCATGGGTAGTTCACATTTGTACTCTCAATAAAGTGAATTTATGAGAGTTGTTTCTGTTTGCGGTTCCTCTTTCCTGCATTTCACTTACTGAACAGCGTGGCACTGCGCAGACTGTTCCATTTTAATCCTACCTTGTCATTATCTGTATAATTGTTAAGCGCTCTAAAAAATCGTTTAAATCGAACTTTTTGTTTTACCACAAAAAGGTACAGTTTAATGGTTAATAGCAATTTTAAATGAAGTTGTTTTCAGTACCTAAATGAGTATTAACAGATCTCGGAATTAAAGAGTTACTCTTAACCTACAATTTTTTAACCTATAATTTTAAACGAAGCTGTTTTCAGTACCTAAATGAGTATTAACAGATCTCGGAATTAAAGAGTTACTCTTAACCTACAATTTTTTAACCTATAATTTTAAACGAAGCTGTTTTCAGTACCTAAATGAGTATTAACAGATCTCGGAATTAAAGAGTTATCTAACCTATAATTTTTTCGGCAGTTGCGTCAATTGTATGACTATTGTATATCGTTGTTCAGCACTAAAAGAGTTAAATTTTATTAAATATAGAATATATTCAATTTTAAATGATCTCTTCTGTTCAAACTATTTTAAACCTAAAGAAAAGTCACTCTAGTTTGTCTTTATTGATTGCTAGATTTATATGATTTCCTAATACTTAATTTTTGTTTCCAATGTTCCTAGAAGTGTTTAATAACATTTATTTTAAGGCTTGAATTGTACATTGTAGAAGTTAAATGCCTATTTTTATTTTCCATTCGACTGTTATTTTCGATTGATGACAAGAAGCACCACTCTCTTGTAAACAGTAGTTTTTAAAGTCAGACTATTTAGAAGCAATGTCTAAAAATCAACCCTTATTTTGTCATTTTTTTAGTGGTTACGTCAGTCCGAGCTGCCTAATATAAATAATTAAAGAAAGTTGAAATTGTAATAAATATTGAACTCAAAATTCGATCATGGTGCAAATACGTTTGCAGAAAAGGACTTGTTACATATTATATTCATTGCTTTTTCAGTTCTTTCTTGTTTTGTTTTCCTAATTTTATTTCACTTATTTTATTTTCTAATTATTTCTCGTTTTCTGTTCTTATATTTATTTTGTTTGTTTTATTACATCAGATAGTAATATTTTTTAAATATCATTAACTTTGTTATTATTTATTCTTATACTTCCTCTTTTTATCGTTATGATTAGTATGAAATAAAGCAATATAAGTTAATAAATAAAGAAGTTAGTAGCTTCAGGAATTGGTGAGATTAGCTCATGATCATATAAGCAGACAGATATGCGATCATACATCGGGATATTACTGTACTTTTCTTTCTTAATGAACTGAACGTTAATTATAGCTTTCAAAATAGAACCATATCATTTGGATCATCATATTATGCACAACACTCAGTTTATTGTAACAAGCAGAAAATATGACAAATGTCACTATAATTCACTATAACAGCAATCATTAATTAATTATCTAGCATAATTAGTGCAATAATAAGTAGAATCAATTTAAAAACTAATATAACTTTGTTCTTCCACATGCATACAAATAAATATTATTATAATGAAATTCAGACACACCGTTCTTGCATTTGAAATTACCAACAACGAACGAGTAAAATAATGAGACCGAAACCTGTAACGATCGTTAATTTTTCAACGTTCTCCGAATACTGAAAGTTCATAAATGTAATTACGAACTCGAACGGGTAGCATCAAAGGGAATAATGCATGGCAATAAACAGGAACAGCGAGCAACTGATCTTCCCCAAAACGTTCGGTTTCGCGGAAGGAACCTCAAAAGCGAGTACAATTTCACGCATCATTGAGAAACGGTACGGAAAGTTGGCGACGCTTTATAAGCTGAAATAACGACTTAATAAAAGTTCGGAAAGCGGTAGTTGCCGTGGTGTTTGTTGTCTGTGATCGATAACCGCGAGACGCGTTTCCCTTCCGTATAATTTTCAGCTTTTCGCTTTGGACGAGTTGGAGGAACGTTATCGCGACTACACACCTCACGCGAATGCGATGTCACCATTGGGGACGTTAAACTTCTGCGAAAATGCTTAATCGTTTCCTCGAAAAAATTACCATCGATTGAAGGCAGTCACGAGCATGTGACAATACCATTCACCTCATGCTCAAATGTTCGATCGCAATTTGCACTAATGAGTGTAAAAAGATTTAGCTTATTCTGTAAACACATTTTTTCCAACTTCGATACTTTCAACTAAAATTATACTGTTTTTTTAGACTTGTAAATCTTCACAAAAGGTTTCTGAAAATAATATATTTACAGAAACTAAGTTGTCTCTTCTGCATTTTTTGGGGGGAAATTTTAATTTTCTTTTTGTCAAGAATAAAAGTGTCTTTTCTTTATAAATTCAAGGGTGTATTACAGTATATAATTACTGTAATTATTCTATATGCATTTGCCGTTTCAGATTTTGTGTATTTTATCTAAAAGTGATTCGGTCTGGTATTGTGTGAGCCACGTTACAAAATAATTCACGTATGTTTTAATAACGACGTACATTTTTATGACTACAGTTTTTGCGTTGTATTCAATTGGTAACTATACGTAGATACAGCTACCCTCATTTAGACATTAAAAATTCGCATTACATGAACATTAAAAATTCATGATATCGACTTGATACAAAGCGTGAGATATAAATATCTATTACAAAATATAGTAAAATATTTGGAACGAGTTTGCAATTAAAGTATACTTTTAATGTACTGTGCTATAATACGTGCGTGGAAATGTTTTACCCTTAAAAATTCCTAGAAATGTTCCAGTCATGTTACTGTGAAAACAGCGTGCCATATGGAAATACATTTCCAGGTAAAACCATTGCGTTAGTTTAGAACCATTACGTTCATAAGTAAGATACTACTAAAAACCAGACTTCTTTAAAATAATCGAGCAAATTTGCCTTAATTAAAATCTAACAAACTACATTTTTCACATTCTGTATTATTTTTTGCAAAGAAATAATACATTTTGTTCTTTGTAACCGTTTGAATACTGTGGATGTAGTTCTAGGTTAATAAATTATTAACTCAAACACTATCAACGTATGGATATAATTAAGCCAAATCTTTTTCCTTCAACTTTTAAATGAAGTGAAAACTAACACGCTGGAAAATAATTTTATGTACGCGCATCGTTTATTCGTTAAAAATATGTAATACTGATAAGATTAACCCATTCAAATTTAGAGCCTTTTGACCTGGGTACAATGTTTTTATTCCAAGGAAAGCACGTAGATTTTTATAAAATGTAATATTTAGTTACAGATGCGGTACTAAAATGGATTTACACTAATGAAAAAAACACTACGAAATATCTCGTAGTTGCAAATCAATGGATTCATTTTGTCTTTTCATTTAACAAATCATTGTTGGTTTTAATAATGTTATATTCTGAACATTCTGGTGATGACTTTTTGAACGGTTTTGAATCTTATATTGGATGCTTTATGTGGTAATTATCAAAAATTTCGATGTAAGAACAAAATTTAGATGAAGCACCGTTTGAAGTTAGAATTATGACTGATATAAAAATATTCTGATTGTAAACAATGATAACGTCTGTGAAAATACACATTTATATTATCATTTGCTATATCAGTGGTATTGACACAAAACTTGTTAAAAAATTTTATTTTAACAAAAATTAAGTTTAATTTTAGCAGAAGTCAAACAAATGATTCTAAACTATTAATAATAGTGTATTCCGAAAAATTGCCGTACCTTTATAAGGCCGTTGTGTACAAGAACTATTATATGCTATGTTACGTATGAAAAAACGAAATTTCAATATAAGTCAAACAGTTGTTAACTAAAAAGATGTAATTACTTACCAAACATAGTTTGCTGCTGCATTTTAATTGTTCAAGCGACAGCAATTATTGAACAAGTGACAACAAACACATAAGCAAATAACGTCATGTAAAGAAAATTGCTATTTATCATTAATGGGCAAATAGAAAGTTAGGCATCAAATAGTATAGTAATTTATACATAGCTCCGACTGACAAATAATAAAAAAGGGGGTTGTCTGACAGAGACAAAATTACAGTCGTTATTGCTATTTTTTATGCGAATCAGCTTGTAACGTGCACAGCATGCGGGGACGTTCAGATCGATTTTACGAGCACTTTTTCGATTACAAACTGTACGCCATTCCCACACGTTTCATTTCGAGTTATATAACACTCTTCAAATTTCCGACAACTGACGCGAATCACCGGTCTGATAGTCCATTTGGAAGATGAATAAGAGAAGTATCCAATAAAATTTTTCGGACAGTTTTACCGAAACAACCGTTGGATACAGTAAATATAAGCCGAGTAAAATGTATTTTTTTATTACAAACTCACATACAAATTGTTTAAATTGCAAAGAGCACCTTACCTGAAATTATTACTTGGATAACAATGAACATGAAGAACACTTCAGAAGATTAGTTAAACATTAATAATAATAGTAACAGGAAAGGTTTTATTAGATATTAATTAGGTCTGCGTTACTATGTTTATCGCGTTATAAAAATGGATATTGGTACATAACAAAATACGATAGCATTAGGGACACTGACAAAATGTCCCTCATGATTTTATCATCATTGTACGCTTTGATATCATATACATTCTATTGTTATACATTTCTTGTGTTTCATGTGCATATTTCATAAATATTCGACCGTTATATGCAGCATTCGGTCACAAACTGTCTACATAATTGACAAGTAAGATATTAATAATTTTCTCGTGCTTTAATCTGGTATTCAAAGCCACTCATTCTTCATGTGGATAATATCTATTTCGCTGCAAAATAAATGGTTCATTACTTTTTTAGAAGTATCATATTACTATAAATATATTATGTGCACACTTATCACCTGTCTTACATTTTATTTGCACGAATTTGCTTTTATACGGATTTTAAAGTGATTTATTTAAAAAAAGAAACGGATCAAAGTGAACATTTTAACAATATCAATACAGGGATAAAACTCTTATATTTTTTATTTTTTGTTATAAAACTTGTATCAATAGACTTTTGACGTTTTCTGGTTAAAATGTGATCAAACACGATTCGGTTTGATTAACAATTTCGATTTATAAAATTTCAATTTGCACGGTTTTTTGAGGAATCTTCAATGTAAATTGGAGAATGGTGGATGTATTTTAATCTGTCTTATTTACATGTGTATTCACAATTTTATAACAATGAATTAAAATCGGAGTTGGTATCTATTCTCATCTCAAGTGATCGCTCGTTCGTAAAAATGATAACAGACAACGTGACGAACGGAAATGACGAAATCCGCGCTTCAGAAAATATTTGCTTTTGGGTTAGCACGCGGTCCCAGTGAATCCGGATTTAAACGAAAGCTCTTTACACGGGTACATCTGTATCACATTGTTTGGGATTTACTTCGGTTGGCTGTTTTCAAAACTAGTTCATACCGACGTAAAATCGTAAACAAGTTCGGTTGTTGTCTTTTTACGTCTCTTTTAGATTTAGATTTAGCATTTTCACAGGCTTTAGTTTACATTTATACGTTCACTGTTTTTGCGTGTGACCAAGGTATCGCTATAACGAATAGGCTGAAATTTTATAACAGCTGCTGCTACAGCTGATAATTTCTCTTATCACTAGAAGTTATAATATCAGGTACATAAAATATTTCCGAGAATCATGTTATGTATAGTCATACTATACATAGTTTGCTGAAAAACATAAGTTTAGTTTCATCACCTTAAAACACCACATTTGTAAAATCTTATTTTGCTAGGAATCTTCGTTTTGCTGTTGGCATATAGCAACTTAACATTTTCTAGTTTAATAGTTTGATAAATTCTTCTGAGGTTATTATTTTTCTATTATTAATTAACGTTATTGTCAGTTTCACTATGTTTATACATCATGTACATGTATAACTCTATAGATTTAGTTAAAAAGTATTTATTGATTTATATTTATTTTGTTTAGTATAATAGTAGTTAAAAAGCATTAATCCGAATGGCGAGTGTAAGACCTTTCAAGTACAAGGAGTTAGTAATTATTTTTAATTTTTAACTCTTTCCATCCCTACGTTCTTTTGCAGTCACGAAAACTTTAGACTCAAATATTGTCTATATATTGTGGTCTTCTTTTTATTATAGCCACTTATTACATGATATTCATATAATAGACATTATTTTTGCTATAATTAATGTTTAAAATGTAAAGAAGAATTAATTGGAATAATTGAAGAAAAGAGTTTCGCAATTTATTTTCGATTCGAATTATTTGTAGTGTAGGTACATAATTTGTCAAAAGTGCATACACAGTATTTCTTTCTATTTTCCCGTTCCTATTTTATTTAACATATATATCAAATAAAGGTTTTATATATGTTATACAAGAATTAGTTCAAAAAAAGCATATAATAACTTGTTTTTCTTTAATTTTACGCTGAGAGTATCACATTAATAAACCTAAAATTATTTCCGAGTGGACACTGCATAAAAACAAATACATGTGGAAAGAGTTAATATCTCTTAAACAATTACCCGTTCGCCGCTAAAATGTGATACACAAATGTTCAGTTAGATGTTCTGTATAAGGTGGCGAAGTTTCATAAATGAGTGAGCATTACACTTAAGGAGTTCCCCTCGTCAGTGTAAAGTCGGCCATTCTGAAGGTGGTCACGATTGTGCTTCCTGGTTGGGACGCGTATATGCACACATTCTAGGCTTTAAATTCTAGTGCTGAGTTCACTGCCCCCAGCCGAGCGATCGAGAAATCCAACAGTGTCACCACGGGTTTAACACGTTTGCTGTGGAAACAAAAATGGATGCGAGAATTGGATCCGTCTGTTCGAGGCGCAGCTCAAATATACACATACTGACCCGTGGAACAAAACTGCGATTCGGATATCGGATATGAAGTCGGTCAAGGTTATTCAGGATCAACGTTATTGCTTTTATTTCTGAGTCTTGTATTTGTATTGTCAGAAATAAAAGCTGGTTGACAATATACATATTCATATTTTAAAGTAGTAATCATCAGAAAATGAGTTTTATAATGAACTATTAAATGTTGCTTCGCGTTGTTTCGCACGATGTAGAGCTTTTTCTACAGGGTGGAGATTAAGCAGAGGCGGAGCTACTTTTCTTGAGTATGGTATTCCAGATTTTTAGAATTTGGAGGTTGGTTAGCTTGAAAATCTTGGAATTTAGAGATTTGGTAAATTAGAAATTTGGTAATTTGGTAAATTGGAGACTTAGAGATTTGGATATTTAGACATGTGGATATTTGGATTTTTTGGTATTTGGATATTTAGATATTTAGAAATTTATTACACTCATACATTGGAAGTTTGATAATTGATAAATTGCAAATTTTAGAACTTTTGAAAACTTGAAAGTTTCGAAATTGGAAATCTAGGAATTTGGAAGTTAAGGGATGATTATTAAGAAATATGGAGGTTTGGAAATTCGAAAATTTCATACTTAAAAATCTAGAAATTTAACAATTAAGGAGTTTGATAATTGGATAGTTTGGAAACTCGGATATTTAGAAATTTGTGAATTTGAGAAATCAGAAATTTTTAAATTTGAAGATTTGGAAATTTGAAAATTTCGAACTTGAAAATCTGTAAATTTGAAAATTTGGATATCTTTTGGAGAAATGTGTTCAATGATCGCATAAATTCCTAAAATCGTACATGGAATTTTTGATAAAATTATAATACAGCTGTAAATTTAAAGTAATTATACCTTAACGTAGATTTCTATCTGAATATAAAAGAGTAATGCTCCTTTTTAACGCCAAATGGCCATTACCGTTAATAATACATTTATATATTTTTCGAACTTTGTATACCTGTTATCAACAATCATTTTTTTTCTATCCAAAAATAGCCCAAGTGGCGGTAGATTTTGTATCACTTGAATAGTAATGGAACTGAGTTATTATTTATGTAAATAACTACGAATGAGATATTTTTGTATTTGCAATTTTTACATGGGAAATCGCAATTTGTTCTTGTCTTGTTATATCTACAATAGTTAGTCTTGTTATATTCTTAGTTGTGAAACTGCTATTGATTGTCTAGATACGTGGTACTGTTATATCTTCCCGTTCTATTTCTTGTGTCGTCAATTGCTAAAAATATTACACACCAAAACAATCTTAAAAGATTTTATATATCTGAGAAAATGAATCTTACAAGTGGATTAGTTTTACCTTCAACAGATTTCATTTTAATATAAATCCTAATATACGATTATTTTAATATAATATATTTAAATAAACGGAGTATTATGCATTTTAATATAGAACATTAAAATGAACATAGTATTATTTTAACCCATTTTTTAAATAATATGCAGTGTATGTAAATAGTTCTGCATTTTACTAACAATTCTTTGAAATCAAAAACAGATATTGTCATCATTAAATAATAGTAAGTTTCTGCTACAAAAATTTAAAACCAGTCTCCGAAAAGACCTTTAAATTGATGACATGATTTTTAAGCTTTCAAAGATAAAAATGAAGTAAGTATAAATGAAGTAAGGGATTATAACATTTTGCGCTGTTATTACCACTGAATCGATATCATTGTATCGGAGGATTACATCGAAAAATAGGTGTATTAGGTTCGTTGCATAAATGGTATTGAAACAATAGTCGATATTCTTTTTTATTTACCGAACGCTTCTGATAACCGTTGGAATTTAAACCATCTTCGGTTCCATGTATTCATGTGGCGATATTAATTTTTGTAAAAATTCCAGATTATTTCGAAAGAGCGAATAACAATAACCGTTTGATTCGAGCTGACCTAGATACACGTGCTGCACACTGTGTTTCCACGATAGTCACTGAAAATACAGAGCCATTTCTTTTATTTCGAACATCAGGAAAATGAAAATTCGCGAACGCTTGTTCTTGTTTTCAAATGCTGCTATGCTGTCGACACATTTGCAATACGTAACAATAGTTGACAATTGGTGTTCATACGGTGCTGCAATTTTTATCAACATTTTGCTGTACTGTTTATATTTCCGTTATTTTCCACAAAAAAGTTCTACTTTTTACTATTAGGTACGGGATTGAGATAATATAATAGAGTATTAATTTATACAATGAAATTTCGAAATTGTATTATAAGGTAAGCTACACAATGATTGGTACCTTAAGTCTTACATTACTTAAAGTTATATTTATTTCAAAGACTTCATATTTTATATTATGACAACGTGACATTTTTTTTTATTCACAACACTTTGAGACATAAGAACAGCCTATAAGCCGAATGTGAAAATTAATGTTTATAAATAATAGCATAAAATAAAACAGTGATTTTAATTCTATCTTCAGTTATGTACTGTCAAAATTACAAAAAATGAATTATAAATTAAATTTAAAGTACACGTAAAGTGCAAAATATTGCGTAAAAAATTCGAAATAATTCTTTTTAGTATAATTACTGTTTACTTTAAAATTACTTTTTAGTTAACTCGTAATTGGTGATCAATACTAATATGTTTAATATCAATTATTAATATTGATATTTAATATACAAAAAGTTCTAAATTATTTTTTCTGAAACTTCATCCTTGTGATTTTTTTATACACTTAGTTGCTAAATGCTTTACGAAACTCTTTATATTTAATCTCGAAAAAAATAATTTTCTATTTGGTTTACATACGTCACGAAAAAGCCTTAACAATATAATATTTCATTTCATAGATAAATTCATCGAGTATCTTTAATAAATCAATAAATTTCATATAAATACAATCTTTCATTGAGATACTATTAAATATCTGATTAAATATATCAGCTTTAAAAGCAATTACTCTTTCCATTTTATAAAACGATAGTTGTTAAACATTCAATAAACCGATAATGAACATATTAATTTGAAACGTTCAGAAATATGTACATTTGAGAACGTTTATCCCGGAAATACGTAAAGCCGTGATTCGAGCTGAATCTTATCGTTATCACAGGTGCCGAGGTTGGCGTTGCCTCGCATACTGGCCGAAGTTAAATCTCTTTTGGATTAGAGAACGCGCGATGCTTGGAATTCTAAATCACACAGCATTATTTAAGGGTCGTTCATTACCAGTTGCACAGATGTGACCCAAAATTATCCCACCTTGGTGTACCGCTGTCGTTCTCTAAATACAAACATTTACAGTTGTACCTGATTGCATACTGCATTTAGCATGCAGAAACACGGTTAAATTAAAAGCATTAAAATCGATCAAATCTTCAATTTCGTTGTCAACGTGATTTTTATTGCAATATAATCTTCTGAAATAATATAAATTATACATTCAATTCTTTGGTTTATAATTTCTTCTAATTTTATAACATAATTATGTAATTTTGAAATAATATGAATAATAAAATTATTCATTTAGTTCATTTATAAATAATGTAAATTATTCATTTAATTCATATATAAATAATATAAATTATTAATTTATGTTTCAGGTAAGTTAACTGAGATTATTTCTACCATATTTCCGGTTCTGTAATAAGGTGGTAAGTCGCAATAGATCATTTCATTTGATGATATAATGTGATTTTATGTGCAAGATTTTTTAACGTTTGTTTGCAACAAAGAGTTACATTTACATATCTTGAATCTTACGAGATATCTTGTTTAATGGAAAGTGAAAATGTCGCGTGTTTGTTGAAACAGTTTGTGCAAAATAATTTGTTTTTTTTTTTTTTTTAAGGAAGTCTACTACACAATAATAGTACAATAATTTTCATGAATTAAGAAAAAATTTATTTATCATATTGCTTTAACTAGTTTAATTTATTCAAGTTTCATAGAAATATAAGATCTAAATAGTACAAAAAATTATTACATGAAAATTATTAAATAAATCCCCGTGATTCCTTAACATTATTGCAGTTTTAAAAAGTGAAAAATTCTATAACGTAATCACAAAAGAATTGCAAATGGAATACTGAACCCTTAGAACACAATATGTAGGTAACAAACATTTCTAAAATTGACAAAAGATGTTACGAGAAACTAATTTGAAAGGACCAACTCTTGTTATATTTCGTTAATTAGTTGTCAAATACATACAATATGTGCACAACGTATAAACAAATAACAAAATGACTATTCTGAAAATTTTTTAGTTACCTTAAAATAATATTCAGTAAAAATTTCTTCAAATATAATTAGGTAAATATACTTATTATTATAATAAGTACGCGATTATTAGATAAAATTATTATTAGATAAAAAGTGTGCGAAATTTTTAGTAAGTTTTTACATCGCTTGAAAAGTGTCATAAAAATCTGCGTTTTGCTTGGGTAAACCCCTTTGTATTTTCACGTTCAGCTTTGTCAGCTGATTTTCCCCTCAATGGGGAGGCTTGCTTTCTACTCTCTCATCAAACATTTTTTCAAGTTTTACGTCCTTCCAAAGTTTCATTAAAATCGACATTTTACTTGGGTAACCCCTTTTGTATTTTCATAATGGTCCTCGTCAGCTGATTTCTCCCCTCAGTGTCACTATGAACTCTAACAAGGGGAAGGTCAGACGTTGATCTTTTTATTCCAATTTGTACCCGCCTTAATGAGGCATTACTGACAATTTATTTGCCAAATTAAAAAGATGCGTTCCTTAATTGTTTTCGAGAAAGACAGCTTTTAAAAGCAGACAGAAAATATTTAAATTGGGATGAAAACAAACATATTGTTCGCAGCCCCATTTAATGCTTTTATTATCTCTCCTAGAAAATCACATCTTTTTATTACAAATTATTAATTCAATTTTGAATGAATTTATTAATTTAATTTTGAATAAAGTTATTATTGATTATTGGTATTAAAATTTATCAGAAATGTACCGTCTCAAAAAAGTTATGTGTAATTGAGAGAAATTTTTTAACAATAAGTTTAATGTTTTTCGCTTAAAAAATCTTATCACACCCGAATCTTCTGATTTCCCATCAAATGTTTTATAATATTGATAATGTTCTGTTAACGATATTGTACTATTGCTTCAGTCAATTGAGAGTTTGTTTTAAGTTATTTATAATATTATATTAAATATATGTTATGAAACCAGTTTAAAAACGTTGAAACTTCAAGTTTTATAGAATAATATTTTTTCGTGATATAAGTATTGAATTATAGAAACTTATAATTATATTTATGTAAAGTTAACACATTTTGCTATTACATTTTGATTAGTTTAAACATTCAGAATAAACAAAAATGTTATTAGTAACAGAACTTTTACTGAATTGTTAATTCCCGGAACTCGTTTATGCAGTAGGACATCTTAGGCAGCCTGAGCAGGCAGCTTTGCGCTCATACGTGCCCGAGGGGCAATGAGTTGTTCATATCTGATTTCGAAACTTTCCATTGCACTAACTTAACGTAATTGCATTTCGATGGTAGAGTTGAGCTGGCAAGACAGCAAAGAGCGATTTCGCGTTTCGATCGCACGTGTACGGAAGAGCAATGCCTGATCGGCATGAAAACCGATTCGCGGATCACGATCGTATCCACCTAGCATTTGTTCGTTCAGTTCGCGTATTCCAGAGGCTTCGCCAATGATTTATAGCCGTGCTATTTAGGGCGCGTATGCGAATTATGCCCCGCCCCCACCATGTCATTACTTATCCTACAATCGTGCACGTATTACGAAGCTAACCGAGTAATTGGGGGTCGTGTTTCCCTCTGCCGAAACTCGCTACGTATTTCTCGATGTTCTATGTCGAATTACAAACACTTTGACTGATCGCTCGTTGCTTAGTATTGAGATATTCAATGGACCGCATACATCCAAGAGCAAATCTGGATACCATAGAGAAAACATTACACATAAGGAGAAAGACGTGTCTTGCTTATCGATTTTTACGAATTTTATCATTTAGAGGTGGAATAAGAATTTGAGGACTTTAGGATTCAAATATTTACGGATACGAACATTTAGAGACTTGGCGGTTTACGTATTTGAAGATATAGAAATTTGGAAACAAACGTATTTAGAGACCTAGAGATTTTGGGACATAGAAAAGTTTAGGGCTCTGGGGATTCAAAAAATTAGAGAGATGAAAATTGAGATTTCAGGGTGTATGGATTTCGGGATTTCGAGGTATGGGGATATCGGGAGAATTATGGGGATATAAGAATTTTGAGACGTAGTAATTTTAGAATATAAAGATGTCGAGATATGAGGATTTCAAGATATAAGGATTTTTGAATGTAATGATTTCGGAGATATGATTTCCGAATATAGGGATTTTGGGGTACACATATTTCGGGACATAGTAATTTCAGAATATAGGGATTTCAGGGTCTAGAATTCAGGATTTTCTGATTTTGAAAATTTGGGAAATTGAGAATTTCGCAATTTGGATATTTAAAAATGTGAAAGTTTTAAAGCTTACACAAGTGTCCTTGTCCTAAGGAAGCATACGTTCCATCCCAGTGTATTTTTTACACATCAGTGAAATCGTATTCTTCTAGAGAGGTCAGTTTAAAGCCAACCAATGATATTAGCTAAAAAGAAAACGATCAGTTGAAATTTTCGTTCCGTTTTTCGCTTTTCCTAACGAAGGATCATTATCAGTAGATTTACTTGTCTAAGTAGTAAAATGCGCTTTTCGTCAAATTTTTAGAAAAATCGTTATTATAAGGTTTTACTAACATAAGTGGCTTCTTTATACAGAAGACAATTTTTATATCACAATATGCTTCAGTGAAACATGCTCTTTTCTAAAAGCAAAATCAGTTTTCGAGATCATATGCGGAAATTATAGTAACTATAGTACATGTAAACAACATGTCAAATGTATGATTTGGTCAGTGATTAATTTTAATCATCAATTCATAAATTCTTGATCTGTGATCAATTTGAAAGCTCTGTTTTCATTATTACGAAGTACTTATATAGAGATGACGTTCGTTGCATGTGGAACATTTCAGTTACAACTAGTTTGCAAAACCTCTGACGGCAAAATCTGTTTACAAAAACTTCTGATTGTAACTGATAGGTTTACATTTCTAGTCGAAGGTCAGCACAGGAATGTCTGCCTCAGCGAAATCGGAACTGTGAGGACAATCTTGTACCATGTGGCCTGTCTTTTTCCGTGCAATGTCTGAATCTTCGAGAAATATCTTTAATGGGGATGTTTCGTCGAAATCTTTCCAACATGGAGAAATTTCGTGTTTCAAAACAATGTTAAAAAAATGGATGAGGAGGAGGGTTAATAAAAATTAATTAGACAAATTTGAGCCTGAAAAAATCAATAATAATTTATTGGCTCGAGTAATATGATTTAAGGGAAAAAGCCTTGCAGCATAAAAAACCCTTTTTTGATATGTATTTGTCGTGATTAGACGGTGAAAATGTGTTCGTGTGATTTAGTATGTTTGATTGTAGATTTGAGGAGCACAAGGGCTCGCTCAAATGCTGATGCGTTGTGTTACAATCTACATTGCGTAGGATTGTCCACGATGATTTATTCGAGGAGTGTAGGGTCCAACTCGAATGATGATTGCGTTCTTTACCACCCTACATTGGCTTGTCCGAGGAGTGTAGGGTCCTACTCGGACAATGTTATGTTTTCAATCTTTACCACCCTACATTGGCTTATCCGAGGAGTGTGGGGTCCCACTCGGATAATGTTGTGTTGCGTTCTTTACCACCCCACACTGGCCTATTCGAGGAGTGCAGGGTCCCGCTCGAATAGTGTGATGAATGTATTTGGAATCCACCCTGCACTGGATATTTTACGTAACTCCATGATGCATGGAGTTTGTATGTTATTCCGCGATACACGGAGTTTGTCTGTTATTTCGCGATGCATGAAGGTTGTACTCTCGATCCGACCCGCACAAAATTCAACGACTGACTGACGTTGATGTATAAAAATTCGCCCGAACACCCTCGCACCTCATTGGGTGATGGTCAAGAAAAATCTATCCTTGTTTTTGAAAGAGCGAGAAAAAAAATGTATCTCCCTTAGCCGATTTATGGCAAGTTCACGGTGTCTTTGGGACCGGTCCGAACGGGACTTACTAGACAAAAGGGGTCCTCGGTGACCCGTATTTCGAGGTATATAGGTAATGTCGGTGGTCTACGCGTCGAACCACTCAAACCCGTGTAATAAATTCTTTCGTCGCGGTAAAGGTCGGAGTTAACGACGGAACAGGGGAGAAAACATGCACCAAACAGCACGTAACATCACTCAACATTTATTCATTTCGATTTTTCTAACAACTGCATTAACAAATTTCGTAACTTAAAATAAGAAACTTGTGAAACAGTCATTTGACTGCTTTGGTAGTTTAAAGTTTAATGTAGACCTGTTCATTGATGCTCCGATAGTTAAAAGCACTGCAGTTCAACATAAAATGAACCGTAGGTCAACAATATCAGTAATAATAACATAAATTGAGGTGAACACCTAATTTAGTTACTAAACATTATCTTTCTCTCCTTTTCAACATCCTCATGTATAACATTGTCACGATAGATAAGATCACCGTCACATGGGTAAACTCTTGGACAGCACTGGCTTAATGCTTAAAGTTTCAAGTCCGGAGGACTGCAATCTACCGAGGTCGTAAAATCGATCAGGTGTCAAAGTAAACGAAATCTGATCACCGAAATAGCAGTTTAGAAGATATATGGAGAGATAAGGGACCTGAAACTTTGGCCAGGACCACACAAAGAAATGTTTAATATACTATCAATATATGTATAGTAAATGTATCGTGATTCTATTGCTTTGCAGTGCAATTCTATACAGCTAATTTTGCTGCAGCCGAAAAATTATTAATTTTTATTAACGCTCTGATACACTTATTAACTGTTGCTGACGCCAAAGTGTACCATCGATGGTGTAAAAGAAGTAGTACACATTACGGTATCGGTGCCAGCGTGTTAAGGCTAGTTTTCAATTATAATTTGAAGAATTTAAACTTTAGTTAAACTGAAACAACTTTCTGTTAATCTACTCGTGCAGACGTAGTTTAAAGAAAATGTCGGAAAAGTAACCTTATAATTAAATTATAACTGAACTTGTAACTGAATTTACTTCACGCGTTCTGATTTTTAAAAAACAAAATGGAAAGCGGTGAAATAAAACGAGTACTAAATTACTTTAAATACTAACTAAATAGTTAGTACTAAATAAATAAACTATTTTAACAACTTCCGTAAGTATGTTAAACTATAGTTAATTAATTATTTGTTTGTGATTTAAATAACCTAAGTTTAAATTTGAAAAATAGCAAAATAAGTAACTAATTGAATTAAAATAAAAATTAAGCTTAAATGAAATTTAAAGTATTATTGAAAAACTGCCCCTTAACGTATAAATGAATAATATAATTTGCCAACTTGGAGGATTAAGAAACCAATGTCATTAAAAGATAAGTGCGATTTAATATCGTTTATGTATTGTTACTTTAAATCTATCAGGTGTCTACGTTTCTGAGCGATAATGTACTCACATACGTCAAGGTTCGTGCACGACATGGATGCTACTTTAGAGCTCTGTCATCTTGCGACGTGCGCTTGTTGATTTATTGGCGCTCTACATTAGACACACGCTTGTGTTACAGGAGCACCAGTTAATTGGAATCACGATTAATATAACTGCACACGACGCCGCAGCAGCAGTGCTCTGTTGTTTCCGCGAGAATAACTCGCTCTTCCTGCGTCTGGCTTACCTCTCGAAAATACCGTGACCAACATTGTCTCGGTGTAAATATGTATAACGATACCTCTTCTTCTCATCACAAATCTAACTATAATACATAGAACAGAAAATTTGAGAAGCAAAAGTGTTCTGGCGATGCTAGTGAATTTACTCAAATTACACTTCCCAACTAAATTACAAAACATTGTACAAAATTATACAAAAGTGTGCTGTATAGTAACATTTTTCGTTTCTGCATTAAAAGTGTTAATGTTCGCGTTCTTCCATTGTATTTCATCATTCCACCGTTTACAGCATAAAAATTATATATATGAGTCGTTTATTTTGAAAGTGGGGCAAGTTCATTTTTGGAGAAAGTGAAGATAATAATAATAGATAAAACTTAATATATTTTTAAAATATTTTTATCTGTAAGCAATATATAGTAACAACAAAGGCGCTCGTCGAAGATAATTTTGAATGAATATGAATTGAGTACATAATACGAATTTCGCTACAACGGATATCTTAAAGCCAGTTACTTCTTTGAGACAATTCCGATTTTATTCAGGTGCTGTTTGTTGAATTTTTAAAAAGATGTGAAAGGTGCCACTATTAAATGTTTAGTTATAATGAAACTGTGTTGTCTACAAGACCTATCTTCAAGATAAATTAACGTGTTGAAGTCTCTTTGAAATATGATGTTAGAACTAGGTTTGACACGATGCTCATTATCATATGGTACAAAACTGTTTGAATATTTGATGCGTCTGAAATAGCAAGTATTCTCTGTAGACAAGTAATTATTTTCAGTAGAAATGAATTTTACGAGTGTTTCACGGTACATCAAAGAACGACGTAAATACGTGGATAAGAAATGTACGTTCATATTTTTTTCTATTTCATTGAAGAAAAATTAAAAGTAAATATAACTCTTCATCTTGAATCGTGAATCAATATTGTTCAGGTTCATTCCAGAGCTATTGATTTTTTGGAATCTAGTTAGTAGATTTCCGTTCAGCTTGTTGAAACATTATTGGCTGGTGGAATTTAATCACAAATTTCCTGTGTCAATTATTTCCTAAATAGCACACTAATTCTAGCGTTCGATGATTAGACATACTGTTCCTCAATATTTATTGATGTCCCTTGAGCATTCGACATAGTTTGGTACTAGAGATTACATTACACCATAATATAATGTACGGTACCACATAAAGTATACAAACTTTTAAAATCGTATTTACAAAATAAGTTCTTTTCAATGAAATTTCGGAAAATATTTATAAAAATATTACATACATAAATTCAGGAATTATTTACAAAGTAGACAACTAAACATTATTTTGGGACACCATCTGTATCTTCAACTTTCTTTATATATTCAGAAAAGATTTACTGAATATAGACAATGAAATACAACGATTTTTAATGTTCGAATCTGTTAAAAAGTGTCTGAGTCTTATTCTCTACTCGCTGCTCAGATGCATAATTTAAATGTTGAAAACCACGAGGTGTATTGCTTAGGCTAAATATTTATCTCTCAGGTCAGTCGTACTGAAAATGTTTCATAAATCAATTTATATTTTTACATGATTTTGAAGACTGACGAAGTGAAACTTAGTTAAAGAAAATATAATGGTCTCAAAAAAGTAAGTGGTCATTGAGTGGTAAAATTGTTTGATAAGTTAAGGTGGACCATGTTTTATTAGTAGTTTACAGACATGCAAATAATAATCGGTTTTAATATGAAGCAGTTTCAAATGCGAGTCTAGTTTCGCTTTAAAAGAAACATTACCAAAGTTCTTTTTACTCATACGTGTTATGACCATAGAGTTCATAAATCCAAAATAAGAGATTCATTTTGCAAATTTTTCAAACCTAACCTAAATCTAATTTGGTTCAGGAGGTGGTATAGCGCCCTAATAATCAAATTTATCAAATTACGAATTGATCTTTTTGTTTAGGACTAGATGTTGTATTATCAAAAAATTCCAATATTATCCATACCGAATTGCTGTCAGCCGCTTTTAAGCTGTTATATATTGAAAAACAAATAATTATTGACATATCAAAACAAACTGAATATGATCCCTTATAATAATATCAAAATATTGACCGTTTTTGCATTATTTCAAATAAAAACGTAATTAAGATGAAGTAGATGTATAATTTTGTGTATGTAGGAAAATCAATTTTTGAATAAATATCGGTTGTAAATGATGGCAGAGGTCGAATTTTTCCCAATGTTTTTCATCATCCCGAATAACATGGAAATGTTTGCTGAGCTCTACGTTCACTTGAAATTATTAAAGCTATAAAATCTCGGGTGAATTTGTAAATTTACGGAATACTGTATAGAAATGGATCGTTAAATAGGGGACTTGCCGAAGACAGTCTTTGTGGGAACAAATGTTGAAGGAGAATACATAGATTCTTCTTTTCCGTTCAGATTAATTTCTAGATGACACCAGAACATTTCGAATAATCAGTTGAAAAGTGGAAATACAATCCGATGTTCATGAAAATGAAAAAATATCGTAGAATTGGTAGACGTGGAAAATTTCACGTCGATTTAGGGACCAAGTATGTCGACTCTTGCATGCTGTAACTCGCCCAGAAAATATGTTTCTCGTTACGCTGGCTGCCAAGGGTTGTAGCCAAAGTTTTAGTTTATTGCGTCGCGAGACGATAGATCCCAAGAAAAGCTGACAGTGTTCAACTTTGTGTTTCTATTGTACAGTCTCGAGGACCATATAAATTTACGAGTCCTTATTTGTCAGTTCTACGGAGTTTAGATTGGCAAAGTTTAATCGTCCGCAGTGTATGACTTTTGTTCAATAAATGTTTGTAATGACGCTTTGTACAAAAATTGATTGGAATAAATTAGTTACGTTCGAATTAAAACAACACAATTATGCTAAAACTGAACTAATTCAATTATACTGCAATTGTATGTGCGATGCAGCGTCAGCAGTATTAGTGACGATTAAACAACGCGTAGAACTAAGTAACTAAGTGGACTGTATCTAAAGAAATTGTATGTGACTTCGGGTGACTAGATTTTATTTGCAATGCTAACCGTTTGATTCTTGAATCGAGAGTGTCTCTTCGAAGACAAGTTACATTTTACGAAAACTCGGAGTGGGCGTACAATTTTCGTATATAGGAAAGGGAAAACACTTTTCTAATTTCCTATTGGCTAGCTAAGATAAAGTGGAGATGGTAAAAAATCCGTGACGTATGAAGTGTTTTGGGTTTTTCCAAATTGACCGTAGCGAGTAATAAACCGAAGGAGTACCTCGACATGAATGGAAACTGCAAACAAATGACTCTACGGCTAAGGCTAAGGGTTCTGACACCAGATGTGACCTACAATAAATCAAGAAAAAACTCGCTAGAATGTAATGACTCCTTGGATCCTATTTCTGCTACGACTAAACAACTACAGATTGTAAATGGCAAAAGTTTCTAAAGAACCGAAAAATACGTTAAGCTATTGTATTGCCAGAAATTTGACTGAGGTCTAATCCTCTTACTAGAAAATGTATTTTAAGACCTAACAGCAATTAAAATAAATAAACTAGACGTGAAATAAATTTGTTATACTAAAGCGAAGTAAAATAAATCAATTACACTTAAATAAATTTCAATGAATCAGTTGTTTAATGGGTTAGTGTGAAATGCACCAGAAATCCAGGGAACGTCATTTCAAATTATGTACCTTGTAGTTCGACATACCTTTTTCAATAAAATATAAGGCACTATGTAGTTGAAATTTATGTAGATATGTAAAAATGTATACCTAGTACAATGCTATTTTATTTGACGTGTAATATCAATACATTAGGCTCTAATTACAAAAAAGATCAATACCGTATGAGATATCTTAAATTCTGCATAAAATGTCGCACTTTGAACTTAAAATGAATTGTTGATGCTTCTAAATACATACTGTTATTGTTTAAGTCACTTTTATAATGACTAATTAACAAAATTAACATAATGTAAAAGAATTTTTTAATAATCTTCACGAATATTTTTTAAATTTTTGTGAAAAATAATGAATGAAGAACGTAGTCATCAAATTTAATGTATCTTTTATCTATGAAAAGGCTACTTCGTATGCAATACCCTAATATTGTGATTTTTGCAGTCGATAAGATAAAAACGTGCAAAGCAAATAAATTCTGTTCCTTTCGTTGACGCGATTTATGATAACGAGGATTTATTATATATGAGCTTGACACATGCATTTTTATGTCACATAATATTATCAAATTTTTAAAACTGTTTGAATTTTATAACAGATAAGATAAAACAGAAAGAAGTAAAAGAACTCTTATTCATACACAGAATAAAGTATGTATAATATATGCATATGTGCAGTCGTTGAACTAGGTACAATTTTGCAATTAAAAGAATTGTTACTAACAGAGTCGAAAAGGAGCCCAAATATAAAATTCGTACAATAATAATGTAATAAATATATGAATATAATATCAAAAATTTTTATGTTTTAAACGTTTTTTGGTAAATATCATTAAGACTTTCTGGATACCAATTTCGTTCAAACATTGCATATTAACACACGATACCAAAAATAATAATAATGAAAACCTGTAGCGCACACCTTTCCAAAATTAAGAAATAATTTACATTTAAAATGTATGCAACGTATGTTTAATCATTCGAGAATTATTCAGAATCCTAAATGGATTGCACTCTAGCGAAAAAATGCTAGGTTTATAGGAGATCGATTCCTGGTGGTAAAATATGCATACTTTTTTCTTTTATTTTTGTCCATTCTTTTTTATTTTTTAATAAAAATAGGGAACACTTAATTGTAAACCCTATCAGAAAGATTATTTATTTGATTTTTTCTAGTGAACTAATTTCGTTTTTCTTTAACCTGATTATATTTAAAGAAGCACAAAAAATTTTTACAATTTATTTACAATAATTTTATTGATAATTTGGATATTATAGGAGAATTCGAAACATAAAAAGTCACAAATTTGTTTCTCATTAAAATTTTGTTACGTTTAAAAAATATCAAAATAAAAAACAAGTACATTTGCTACAAATTTCAAATTGCCAATCTTTGATTCTGTAAACCCATCACTTTTTCATTATGCCAAAATGCATTTTTAATTTTGAGCACTTCTCAAGTAGCTAAATGTGTCACTTTAATATTAATTAAGAAATTACTGTGATATTAATAAAATAATTTTAAATACCAAACACTTTCTTATTTTGGAGAAGTGTTACGGTTTTGCATGATTATTATTTTTAACATCTTCTATGCTCTCTCTCTCCCTCTTTAATGTCGTATACTCTCTTTATGAGACTATTTTCGAAAGCGAGCGTAGATAGACCCAACAAAGTTATTCCCCACCCTTTAATTTCATGAGGTCACATAGTCAAACTTTTGTACCTTTTACATTTGCTAATTCTGCCCTGTGCTTTTCATGCCACATAGTTATATGCCATCTATAGCGTTCGTTCTTACAATGTGCTTCTACTATGTACATTCTGCAGTGTAGATTCGACAGATTGCTGCTAATAAGTGGAATAAACTCCTAAATAACTCCGACATAGAATCAAAATCGCCCAACGCGTTTTCGTGTTCATGCCTAATATAGAATAATCATATCATCTACATTGCTTTTATAACTTCTAAACTGCGCCGACTTTGACGATAATGACCAACTTAAGAAATAAATTTTTCGTGCTGGTAGTTTCAAGAACTATTCAGTTTTTGCTAAAATATTCGTTGTCTATATGTAACTAGTTCACAGATAATACTTTAGAATTAAATTTTAAAAGGTATATTTCACTTGTTTAGGTTTAGTTACCGAAGCTAATATATAAATCTGTAATTATATATAGATTATAAATTATAATAATTATTGTGGATTATAAGTCCGAAACGTTTCATTCAAATCAGAGTAGAATTTTTGCTACTCTCATTCGTGCGTTAAATATCAGCCCTTAGTCTGCATTTAGGAGTGTCGACATATGTTACGGGGCTCGGCAAGTAAACTCTTATATGAACATAAATTAGAAAAAGAAACAATCAAATTCACGGATTATATTCGGACCTCTGTGAATCCCAGTCTGAGGAATTTAAATTTTAATTTTACTTCAGCCCGCGCCTTTCTCGTCAGCCCTGTCTGCGGCGAAAGTGTTATGACAAGTTGTGAAGCCATTTCTTTTTCTCTGTAGAGAAGATTAACATTATGAACTGGTTAAATTTTCGAAACTCAAATGCGAAGCTTTATAAAATTTCAAAACTTACGACACTTGAAGTAGTGATATTTTTGCAAGACAAATATTTTATTTTAAGAATTAACGACAAGAAAATTTGTCAAGTTCACATACCGTAGTCAACCCACGAATTGGCGCGTAAAGAGGGTGATCCAGGTGTTTGGAAAAGCTACGGCTCTAATTAATCCAAATCGACGCTTAGACTCTCGCGTATTTTCGGCGTTAGGAATAATTGGTTCGAGCGGTCACACACACCAATTAGGCCAAAAACAATGACAGTTGGTAAACGTCTCGAGAGTGAGTGAGATAGTGCGAATTGTGTGATGCAGTATTATTCTTATCTGCTAAAATGTGACGCTGGAAATTCTTTTACTTTGGGTCACCTCACGCACCAACTTGTGGGATGATATCGGTACATCACACGCACTTGCTCATTTCTTTGATCACGATTAAGTGTCAATGTGCTTATATTCGCGGAAAGCACCGAATACAAGGCATTGTGTAAATATATTAATCCCTCACATATTCAGTAATCTGGGCTTTTGATAGGAAATTATGGTCAGTATACCTTAGAAAGAAAATTTACATATTAATGTTGTAGAGGATGGTCCGAAAAATACACACAGGGTGTCAGGTTTATGTGGTTTATTAAGATACTATCGGCTGAACGTATGGAAACTAACTGTGTTTTCCTCTCGGACCGAAAAGTCAGGGCCGAATCATAAAAGTGTCCTGTGACCCTGCTAGGGTCTGGACTGTCTCTAAACTCCCGAGGAGTCTCATTCAAGAGGTCATAAATTAGTCTACCATGTAAATACTAAATTTACATTAAATTTTAGTTTCAGACGTTTCATAAATAAACCAACCTTGTATATTCTCTTTATATCGGAGTTAAGTGTACCTCATGTACCGCGATATCGTGAAAAACAGAATATAATAAAAATAAAATTATTGTTTACATTAAATTACAGTCCACTCATATTAGATTTCCATTCATTCTCGAGAAAAACTCAGACACATCATTGAACTGGCTTGCACCATCTCTGATTCTCTGTCTCTTGTCTTCAACTGACCTGCTGTGGTGTTTTCCGCAAAGTTAGAGATAAGATCTATCAAGGGGTCTTCTCATTAAGCACATTTTAATAACGTGGGTTCCCAACGTGAAGGGCTTGAACCATATTACCAGTTACCACGTGCACCACAGCAGCAGGATTTACAGCGGGCATAAAAGGGAAGCGTCTACAGCGTTTAAGAAGCTAGAGCAAGCTAGCCTATCACATTTTGTCAAAGGTCAAAAAACCACACAGATTGGTTACCTTCATTGACATTCATGCTAGACCAACTCCCTGAAGCTCATTCGCTAATTATGTTGGGCGGGGACAGAGAGGTGAATTGGTTTACAAGAAACCGAAAAGAGAACAAGTTCAGTTCACACAATCGTAAAGAGCACTTCAGTCAATAGCGAGTAGTCACATTCAGACCATTTAAACGCTGAATTGACTATCGCCGATATCAATAGCTATCGATGCTATGATAACAAACAAGGTGATTTTCGCTCTGGTTCGTGGTCAACGACATCAAACAGTTTCTTTCATTCATTTTCTCGTTTTGATTAAAGATATCAATATCTAGCTAATTCGTAGACACAATTGTATCAAGAACAGTGAACAATAAAGACTAATTTAATAATAAATTGCAGTGAATTATCCTTATTACTCTAACAGGGGTAAGGAAGCGCGGCAGTGCGGGGATTAACCAAAGGGTTAATATCCCGACCTCATGCGAAAAACACCTCATAAGTAAACAAATACATTATATTACCTTCATTTGATTCACTTCACATACGTAAGATTCGTTTATAAAGGCTAGAAAGTAAAACATCTCGTAGAAAAGAACTTTCAGAGAGAAAAAGTCATTGACGATACTTTTTGTATTGAAGGCAAAGGTTACAGCTATGCTGTGAAACAAATAGGTCGTACAAGGAGTGCTATTACCGATTATGTTAGTAAAAGACGCAATCATTGTGAGAAAAAGCGTTCAGATCGCGCTCCAAAAGTGTTTCCTCGAAATAAACGTAAAATTTTACGATTAGTTTTAAACTCGGCAATACCATTGTTTCAACTGCTAAATGATTGCAAATTAAATGTTGCAAAAAGTACCATCTATCGAATTATTGTAACATCTCTGCATGTTGTTAGGGTGAAAATTGGAAAACGAAAATAATTTATCAATACATTTCATTCACTAAAGCAAACATGAGTATACATTGCGAAAATGTTAGTAAAAATATTTACTTTACAAAAAACAAACGTATTGTAGTTACAATTTTTTTGATAGACCAGATAGTTTTAATTGGCACGATATACGAAAAGGTGTAAAATGTTTTTCGAAACGTAACTTCTGTGACAGCTCAGTTATGGTTCGGGTGCGTTTCTCGGTGCACAGAAGTTTCATAGTATTTATTTTCCACGGAATAAATAGTAATAATTATACCAATAATAGTAATAGTTATAGTAATAATTATACCGATACATTAGAACATTATTTAAAGTCTTGATGAATAGAACACCACAGTGAAAATTTAAGATAATGTAGGATAATGTATCGGTTCATAAATCTGCACATATATTAAAATGGTTTATTGAAAATAACAGTATTAGATTGTCCTATATGTTCCCTTTACGTTAATTGAATAGAAAATTTATGGTAAATGTTAGCACGAGCAATTTTTTCAAGCAATTATACACATTCAAATTTAAACAAATTAAAACTCTCAGTAGCTGATCCATGGAAGAATATAGTGGCAAATATAGTAAAAAATATTGGTGGTATGCCAAATCGAATTTTCATGCAATTCATAGCAGTGGGAACATGATAAATTGTTGTTTCGTATTTTTATACACAAAACACAATAAAACACAGATAAACGGTTGGTATATTTATAAAACGCCTAAAAATTAGTTTTTATATAAATCAAGTGAATATGTACGCTAAAACGCCAAATTTTTTTTTATAACTTGCTGTTTACACAATATGTAGCGTCGTCATATTGACCAGTTAAGACCCAAACCGTTTATGAAGCAGTTGATGACGGGAAAAACCCAAAATGTTTAGGGGACCATATTTTTTGACCATAGTAACCATAATTAACCGTCACGTTATAAACTGTCCCTAAAAATCAGAATTTCTCCAACTACCTGAATAACCAAAAACCGTTAGTCCAGTCTTCCTCCCTCTATCTTCTATTTCCTCCCTCTATTCGATTTCCTCCCTCTACCACTTATCTCTGATTGGTAGAACCACCACTCTATACCTCAAAAATTGTTTTCTTTATACATACCGAAATGTAAATATGACAGAAACTAATCAACCATCAAACAAGTATTTTTAAACCTACCAACCTAGTGCTGAATAAATTCATTCAGCAACTTATACACTTTTTCAATCAATTAACCTACCCTATACACAACCGAGTTCACCCGTCACATTGGGTGCAACTGTCGTGCTGCCTTCGAGGAAAATCGAGAAGAGCACGATACAACACAATACGAATTAGTATTTAGAGAATATTGAGATTACTAAAATCAAATGAATAAAAGCCAATAATAGATCAGATTAATATAACATCTATGCAACAAACTGTATATGGTATACATATGTATACACCAATACATGAATGAAATATTCTGAAGGCACGCTGTGAACGATTCTTTATTCATTGATTTTGTACGTTTTCTTATTTCGTTTCCGAGAGTTTCGAATCACGAAAAAAGTGTAAAGTTTCGAGATTTGAGATTCGAGAATTCGAAAGTTTCTTGTGCTTCGTGATTTCGAGAAACCCATCCCTTGTTAACATGATCTACGATGTAGTATAGTCCGAAAAACATTATTTTCGTCGTAATTCACGGACAAACTTTTTCTTGCGAGGAATAATCATAGAGGGCAAAGGGGTTTACGGTGTTTTTGTTCACAGGTGATTTATCATATTAGAGCGTTCGGACGATGTCAGTCGCATGCATGTGCGTAACAGCGAAAGTACAGAAGCGGCATGCAATGAAAACTCGATTGCAAGCAAACGCCGGTTGTTCGTTGCCGTGCAGGTTCACCGACGGTAGAAAACGCGGTTATTTATGGCGTGCTTCGCGTGCTTTTTACTCATGCCTCTATCCATCTGGTCCGATAAAATTCCCTGTTTCCCTATTTTCTTTGCCTTCGTTGTCTCTGCGTTGTCACCGAGCTACGGAGAACCTGTACACCGACGGAAACCACCGCGTGCCTTCTACCTTTGTTTCCTGATAACTCGATACCCGACGATCAAAAATTCACCTGACCCTGTGCTATGCCGGACTGTCGAACGTCCTTTGCTTGCATGAAACTTGATTACACGAGCTTTTGCATGCTTTTTATTTTTATTTTCGTCTAAGGTATTTATTGTTCGAGGATAACGTCTCGGGCAAATAGAAGGTATTTAAAAAGGTCGAGAGCAAAGTGCAGGATAGACTACGAATCACAAAGGGGTTTGGAAAAATAATTAATTTGTGAATGGTAAGATCGACTTTACGGTATTTATTATTTTTATTTATTTACTTACGGAAAAAAACTTTTGAAATATACTTAGAAAATGTTGTGAGAGTACGTGTGTAAAATAAATACTAAATGCTAAGTACGAAGTACTAAATACTAAATACTAAGTACTATGTACTATACATATACTATATATACTATACAACATATTACATATTATACAATTACATACTACATACTGAATACAAGATACCAAATACTGGATGTCGAATACCGTATACTTAATACTGCATGTTAAATACCGAATACTTAATACTAAATATTAAATTAATCAGGGTAGAACATTTATACAAATAAGTCAGATAAAAGAATAAAAATGTTACACCACACTGACGTATACAGCGTGTTCCCACTAATACAGATTGTTAACGTTCGTGTTTGAAAATAAATTCGTTCGAGCCTTGTTGAATATTGCACGTGGTGTGCCGACTAAAATTTGTTCTAACTATAATATCTATAACTATTTCCTTACTCGAAGGACCACTCCAAACTTGGAGACTATACAAAATTACTACTAGTTGTTGCTGTTGCGAATGTTAAGAGTCGAATGTCTATTTCTTACAAAAATGAAAGCGCGGTGTACGCGTACAATTTTTACAAAATAAGGGCGAGGGAAACAAATCTTAATTTCTATTGGCTGTACAAAATAGAATGGAAATGGAAGCTTGAGTGACGTATGATGGGCCTGGGTTTTTCCCAAAAAATGACCATAGCAAGTAATAAAACCAAGACGTACCTCGACATGAATAGAAACTGAAAATAACGGACTCTACTGCTAAAATTAAGGTCTCTGGCAATCAGATGTAAAAAGTAATAAACTAAAATACTCGACAGGATGTAACGACTCCTTGGGTGTTATTGCTGCTACAGGTAAAGAAACTAACCGAGGGTCTAATCCCTCGCTATGGGATTATATTCTAAAACTTAATAGAGGGCCTAAACACAGATCAATGCTTCTCTAGTATAAAATAAGGATTTCAGAAAATGAAGGACAAGAAAATTGCACTATATTTTACTAACGACATCGCGACAACAGTTTTTCATTTTCACATTATTTTTCAAAAAACGAAAGATAACCTTCAGTATTTCAAATGAAATTCTATATACATATTTTTCAATGTCATGTGAAAGCATATGTCAAGACGAATTCGTTCATATATGTAAGTGTGATCTTCAAGGACATGCAAGGACAGATTTGGGAATTTGAAAATTTGAAAGTTCGGAAATTAGAAAATTAGAAAATTAACGCTTCTAAAAATTTAGAAGTTTGAAAAAAAATTTGAGAATTTGAATACTTAGGAATTTGAAAATTTGAGAATTTAGAAATTTAGGAAATTAAGAATTTGAGATTTTGAAGATTTGTAAATTTGGGAATTTGAGAATGTAATAATTGCATAGTGTGGACAATTGGGGATTTAAAGATTTAAAAGCTTAGGTTTGAAAAATTTCAAAATTTGAAAATGTGGAAATTGGGAGTTTAGAGATTCAAGAAATTGGAAGTTCAATAATTTAGATATTTGGAATATTGGAATTTGAGCATTTAGAGAATTGAAAATTTCGAAATTTGGAGAATTATAGCTTTTAGAAATTTAGCAACTTAAAAGTTTAACCTCTTGGAAATTTGTGAATTTGAGAAATTGAGAATTTGGAAATAGGTGAATTTGAAAATTTTGAAATTTAGTAGCGTAAAATTGCGTTAAATCGTTAATAATTAAGTTCTAATGACGCATAAATATCAGAAATGATAACAGAACTCAATTGCTTTAGTTTCACAATAATTACATGTAAATTTCATTCTGTGTACCTGCCCAATTATAATATGCTTATAATTAGCATGATAAGCATTGAATTATGCATGGTTTACCATATTAAAGTCTTGGAAAAATATCAAGTCACAAAATATGCACATTACATCTGGATTTGATTAATATCGTTACATTTCTCTCTAAACAATCCATACTAATTCGATTTAATACCACAAGAGAATATTATTCACAGCTGTCGATTATAGGTGAATAATAAAATAAGAAACTATTCAATTATTATTGGTCAAAACTAATCAACAATTTTTCAGAGGTTTTGAAATTTTTTGCATATATTTGGTCATATTTCAAAATAATACAATGGAACTTTTATGCAATTACTGTTATTGTTATTTAAATTGCTGGTCTGCTTTTAATATTTCTTCCATGGAAATCTGTATTTTCAGTACTAACAAGTTAAATTTGTTTATTACAGGTTTGCCAGTTAATAATGTATCCATCAATAATGAAATTTCTATTTGCTATTTCAGTTATCCATTTATTAATCACGATACGTTTGTAACTTTTCACTTTAATCATTGTATAACAATTAATTCGTTATTATAAATGAAATTAACATTTTAATATCTTTGTGTTGCGCCGCAATCAATGCAATCGATTACATTTTTCAAAGTATTACTAAATTCAAATTGTATTGAAATATGTAACATATTTATTCATTTGAGATTCATGCAAAATATGCGAAACATGCAAAACATGCATTTGCATAAACATCTGCAATCTATAAATAACTATGCATGGTTTCCTGTGCGAATTTATAAGTGAATATCACAATTTTTTGAGGTAAAATATTTTGTACATTTATTCTGTAACCTCTTTCTATTCGTTGTATTATTTTAATAATTCTGTAATATTGTACTTAATTAATATAGTAGATAGAAATAAGATAACAGAGAATAATATCATTAAATTAGGTTATAAAAACTTTCAAGTATAGTTCTATGAATAATTCTCTTTTAGATCAGAACGAATATGTAAAGTTACAAGAATTGTAACATTCAAACAACACATTTGTTTGAAATAATTCATTATTCCAAGTTAAATCGTACGAACAGAAAATGTTTATGTGACAGACATAAATTAAACACGGATTCTACGTACGGATTCCTCAGGAAAGTTGACATTAAAAATACATATTTGTTTAGTTGGTATTAGAAGAAGGGAATGTTAGGATGAGGAATAAACGTCGATGTTTATTTTAAAAGCATCCGTGTCAGAAATTGTTTACAACACGCTTGACATTCTTCGCAAATATGCCGTGTACGGGATAAAGCTCAGTTTGGTAGTACACGTTTTGCTTCGAAAATCTTCGAACGAACAAAAATCGCTGGCATTTTTAGCGTCCATCGTCGAACAGCTCGACGAATAGGTACATCGACCCTTAGATTAAAACATCTGCGATCAGACTGCTGCTGTCTTTTTTCTCCCACGTTTCCGCATTCCCTTTATTTTTGCTTTTAGTTTCTCAAGATTAAAATACTCGAGAAAGATGGCTTGCGGAATTGAACGATTAAAAAGGGGAGAAGAAAAACATAATTCACTCGAGTTGCTGATGGACTGTAAACCAAAATTGAATTAAGGTGAACAACGTTAAGAAATGAGGTTTACATGACGTATATAGGTAAAGAATAACGGATTTTAAGAAAAATTGCATAAGTCACGAAAAAACATTTTCAAACTCTGGTAAGTCCGTGATAGTTTTACAATTTTGTTATCACTGCTAATATTTACACGTTCTGAAAGTAAACCAAGGATGTGATGCCAGCTCACGTACAAACAAATAATTTGTGATTAGGATTTTATTAAGGATATAAAGTACAAAATTAAACTTTCACGAACTACTTCGCATACTTAATAGCACTCGACTTATTCTATGATAGGTCATTGGTTGAATGAGTTGCTAATCATTTTTAAATTTAATAATAAAATAGATAGCTTATACAAAAATTTAAATACCGATCTCGAGAAGTGTTAACTTTTTTAATACCATACTCTTAGAGCTCCTAGAGTGTTCTGAAAAATTATTTACATAAAAAACGAATATACAGTTTGGCTTAAAAAATTAAAGATAATTTTAATTTCTCGGTGAATGTTACAAATATAAAAAATTATATATATCATTGAAAGGAGTAAAACTTTTCCCTTTCCATGTTTTTTCAAATATTTATAACTTAAAATGCTGGGTAGTAATACAGCTTGCACATTCAAGGGTGATAAATTGTTGATTACGAAAATCTATCTTTTGGCTCTGATGTGCTTGTCAACAAGATGTAACACCATTCACAACGAGAAAAATGATACTCATGAAAGATGCACTGAAAACGTGACTGGCCAAAGAATGAGAAAGTAATTTGTTAACAACAACTCTTTCATGATACTGTAAATGTCTGATAAATGTCTATACGACGTAAGAAAACATCGTTTCCATCTTCAGTTCTATTTCGACTGATATAACAATAAACGTTGACTGACACAAATATAACAATTTATATTTTATAAGCAAAAATAGTACCAACGCTTTTATATACAAGCAACTATTTAATCATAACAATAGTATAATAAAAAGAAGTTCATTATCAAATTGTATATATGTTATGTGAACAACGTAACAAACGTTTCAAATATACTTCTCTGTCCACATACGAACAATTATCCTGAATTTTTTAAATCAAACCATATAATTTATTTTCATCGTATTGTATACAACATGCAACCAAATTCAGCAAACACAGTGTATGCTACTTTTAAAACATTTTAAAAGACTTGTAATAAATTCATCAACGTTACTGTGAAAGTAGGTACACAAAAATGTGTATCCCGTTACGTGATACCATCATTACACTTCGTTCTGAACATTCGAATATAATTTTTATTCATTCGATGATAAATTGTCTCATTGTCTACGGAATAAATCAGTTCAACCGAGTCGAAACCCACAAAACGTGTTGGTGTCAAAACGAACGCGGCTTGTTCTAAAGCTTTATGTTGTCAGATTTTCAACGACTCGTCAGAAAGTAGCGAAGAAGGGGAGAACAAAGTGGTGGCCCGACGAATATAACTTTACTGGCAGCATTTCAAGATAATTCAAGACAGATTTGTTCGGATCATGGGATATACGCGACGCAGGGAAGAGAATCCCTTTTGACGAGTCAAGCTCAGTCGAATGCGTGCCATTCGTTGATAACGGGTTCGGCGACAGCTCGGCCATGTTTCGCGAAATCCAGAGATTCGGACTTTTCAATTTTCCCCGTGAAGTCTCTTCGTGTTAGAAAGATGGTATTAACGTGTCGTTTCGGAAAACAGATTGACCGAGGGTGTCAAACTTTTTGCCACTTTCGTTGTCAATCCTACAATATTCTCACGAGAACACAACAATTGTGCTTCTCTTCATTATGATATAACAGTAGAACTTGTTATGTTATGATACACACGATGATCTTCCCCAAAAGTGGTTCCACGCGATGATACATGTACGATTCACATACGTGATATGCGTTTAGACTACGTCTTATGCGACGTAGTATTAGACTAATTTGTAGCTGGGTTCCACTCATTTGTTTTTCTTCTTTGCTGCGAAATACACGTACTTTAACGAAAGCACTTTGCGGAAAATTTTAGCTATATCTGTTTAGATTCTACATAGAACTCACGATTTGCATATGTGATACACATGCTTATGATACGTGACGCAGTACCTGATTAATTTGAAGGCAGGTTCCGATCATTTGCTTTCCTCCTGGAATGCAAAATACGCGTATTTTAACGAAGGCATTTCTGAGAAAATAAGCTTGAGTTTTAGAAGAACTATTATAAAAAAAGCTACGAGAAAAGCAAACAGCAATATTGCTTTCGTCCAATTAATAATGTTAATAGTTCTTCGTACACAATTTGAAGAACTCCATAATGTTTCTAAGTCTTGAGTAGGTCTTATAAATTTGTCATTATCAAATGAAGTATTCTCCATTATATGTATATCATTTCTCATGCCAACGTATGAAATTGCTCTAAGGATAGCTGAATACATACTCACCTGCGCTGTCCGATGAACTAGACAGGATTAAAATGTAAACATACATGGAATATTAATATCAAACATAAAAATATCAGAATATTAGGTGGTATTAATGTTCATAATAGTCAATATTTGTAGTTATATTTTCAATTTAACCTCATCACTATAGCTTAATTTTATTTATTAAATTATTTGACTTCGGTGATCTGATAGAAATCTATTTTTAAACGTCTTATTTACAATATGGTGTATAACAAATTCAGAATATCAAGCAAATGCTGATATAAGCTGATAGAAGGTGTTTTTTTTTATACAAAAAAAAATTGAAAATATATAAAAATGATGTTTCTTTATACAATGGTTTATTTGCGAAAAAATTGATTTTGTCGATTTGTACTACGAATGAATAATTAAGAGTGAGGAACAGCTTAATGAATTTCAATATACATATTCTGGTAGCATTTTTAAAGAATCTTATGATTTATCCATTATTTCTGTTTTCCCAAATATCTGCTTAAACTTTCAATGTTTATGAAACTGTTTAAATATTATGATAACTTGATGTAATAATGGTGAATATACAGACACTGTGTATGTATACATACATGGCATATTTGCCATGTGCAACATGATGCGAAATAATTACGATCGTTTAAAATTGAACGAAATAAGTACACTGTTGAAGTGTATTGCATTAATTTTATCCGTATCAGGTCATGGCAATATTTGCATATATCAACAAAATTACATGGATACTTAACAAATCTGTAAAGTCAACCTCCTTGTAAATGAAGCGCTGTATGAAAGAGTTTTATTCCACGTTTCCAACTAAGTTTTGTATAAGCAATCATCTCTCCTTCCGTTTATACCGTCGGTAACATGACATCCAGTCTAACTTTAACCTAGTTAAACTTACATTGCTAACATCCGCTTGCGCTTGGAGGTACAATAATTATTATCGCAATCTTTGGCACAGTATACAATCTCTACAGGAAAAATGAACTAAAACTTGTTTTACAGAATTTGGTAAATATCACTTTTTATACTACAGCTTATTATACAAGACATTGTAATACAAGAACTATTATCTCAGATTTTTAGAAAGCCTTGTCTTATCTTATCTTATTCGTTAACATAAAATGCTGTTTAAATATTTATGTAAGTACATGACTATTTTACTCTATTCTGCGTAAGAAAATAAAACAAGAATGTAGGATAAAGTTTGTCCACGTTCGATCTTAAAATGCTAATTATACATTGTGATTTTATGGAATTGTGCTTTGTGATTTCGTAAATTTTGTAAAATTGTTTTTATGATTTTGTGAATTTTGTGAAATTGTACGTTGACTATTGGAAGTCAGATGTGGTTGTTTACAAAATTTCAAATACGAACAAATTTTTTTCTTTTCATTTTACCTCTATTTTTGTGCTCTTAAGTTTCTGTAACATCATTTGTTTTATTGATTTCACCATGCATGATTTTTCGTATTTCAGAATTGTTCTGATTAACAATCAGAAATAATTTCAACAACAAATTACAATTTCATCAGACAGAATTGTTATTTCTTCTATTTTGTATTCTATTTACTTGAAGATACCAGTTGCTTTCAAGTTATAATTATTTTACTTAGATAGGATGTCAAGAGTGAGGTTCTAATTATGTATAGACATTAAGTAAATCTGAAGTTCTTGGAAACTAATTTGTGTGTATACCTATTTACTCTGTGTGGTTTTGTGACCTGAATTATGCTGCAAAATGAACTTGATGACCTAGAGCCTACTTTATCACGAAGTGCTTAAGTCTGCTTCATCTAGTCTCGGTTTCTTGGTGGTTGTTCTTGTCACTTGCCCGTTTTGAACTAAGCAGGGGGTATAATGTGGTAACACGAGGCTTAATTTATTGACTGTAACTAGCACTACGTTAAAAGTGGATCAATTAGACGGAATAGAGTCTGCACATACACTGTATTAGTGGTTACATTCACGCGAAGCAGGCAGCTATCTCTGTTGACTAGATGCAGAATTCCATCGAGTAAGTTTCGGCTCGTCATGTGTCAGAGGTCTATCCACCGGAAAGATAGACATTGCATGAATGTCTGGAGATCCGGGATACGACCTTCCGGTATGTCCGGCAGCCGTACCTGCCGACGAGCACCGGTATGCGATCAGGTGGTACAAACGGGCTGTGAAGTGTTGCGTTGGTATGTTGACAGTTCGTACAGTCTATAGAATGATTTACTTTGATATCGTGTCTCCAAGTCGTATACACTGGTTTCTAGTTTAGACTACAAAATTCTGTGCAAACATCTTACAATTTTACTGACAATGTATTCCAGGCTAAAGGTCACTTGCATGTCTACACAATATGTGAAACATCATCCGTGACGTACTTTGACAACTCACGACGCACTTGCTCAAATATGATAAGTCTTACACAGATTTTTAATACTTCAATTTGACGTTTATGTTCAATTATAATTTGATTAGACGAAAATCATTGAATGTAAAATAGACAACATTTGAACTTTCTTCATTCGTTTTAATATTGTTGCTGCAAATAGTTGTGACGCACTTGACAAATAAATGTGGCAAGTAGTCAAATAATATTATACTATTTTTAGGTATGCTGGTAACTGTAAAAATAGTTCTTTCTTAGTCATTTCAAGCATCTTTTTATGAGGTTTCAAGGTCATCAGTATTTTTTCTTAAACAGTACATTTTTTTAGAACAGTATAGAATAGTACATTTCTTTATACAGATCTTTATCACCAAAAGAACATAGGATTGTTTGAGTTTGATGACAAAATAATTGCACTTCCCCTCACTAAAACCTTAAATATGTCTTCTCTGATCCCCTTCAAAAAAGTCTTGATATATCTCTGGTGCATGCTTCTAAGAAATTAATATCATTGGTATTAGCAGCTGATAGAAAAACTAACACAACTAGGGTATCATCATCTAATAAAGTGTCAGATTCTAAAATATTAATAACTGCTTTTGTCATAGTATTTAAACGATTTGGCAACAAACTTGATTACTTTGTCAAATTAAATGCATATCAATATGAGTCCATTGAAATATTATTAAAAGCTAGCAGAAAAATGAAAATATGAACACGTACAAAGTGATAAAGACAATTTTAATCGTAAACGTCGCTTATAATGCTCCTTTTGATTCGTTAACAATAGTTTCCTCCAACAGCAAAAACTTTTTCATTTCACTTTCTGCTCTTTCCGTACAACGAACGCAGAAACTCCCCGAGGTGGCGAACGCGTGCCACGAATTATTAAAGAGACTTGAAATTAACGGCTACTCTACTGGTTAGTTAATCGTGGCGTGCGGTGAGTGCGTCTGGGGATTAATTCTCAGAAGATGGCATCAGACCTGTTGGAAACAGTGACTGTCAGAACGTCCTTTGAGGGAATTAAATTTTCGATGAAACATTTCTTGATTTACGAGTGAGACAATGACACATGATAAATGACCTTTAGATGTCGACATCAGAACCTACAGTTTTTACTTTAAAATTCATATAATTTATGAGTAAAGTAACAAAATCATAGAATAAGTAGACTAGTCGTTGGTCCAGTAAATGGACAAATCGACGTTCATTATTTTATAAAACTTAACATTTTGAATTTTTGTTGTAAGACAATAAAGTGCCAGCTGTACTGTTCATAACTGATGATTCAGGCTATGAATAGAATTGCCATCGTTTTATGCTGGTATAAATTAATTTCCTTGTACGCAAATATTTTTTTAAATCTATTGATTTTTATGAGACAATGCTTAAATCGTCTTTTTATGAGAAAAAGTTTCACTGTTCACTCTATTCTTTAATGTCTAATAACTTCGTAGTACTTTTTAATGTTACAAAATTGTCATTGTTTTTTGAATTTTTATTCTATCGATACATTTTAATGCTTTTTACCATCTATATATTTTGATAACACGGTTAAGTAAAGTTTTGACTACGCTTTTTAAGCCGAATAATAGTGAAATGTTATGTGAAGTATACCCTTTCACGTTTTTTCATGGTTTATCCAGGAAAAGTCACTCTTACATTGTAAATAGAAATATCATAGATACAATTAAACTACCTCGTATTTATGTTGCTTCGCTGTGGTTGGGAATAGTTACTCCTACAATTTGTATAGTCTCAGAAAGCAAACTTATACCATGGTAAACTCATAGCTTTAATACTGTTTAGCCACACTTCCGCAGAAGTAGATACATTTCTGCAGTTGTAGTATTCTAAAGTTTCTAAGAACATGAATGCAGTGTTCTTAGCGGTTGCTTTTAATAGTAATGGCAGCGATCATTGGTCAGTTAACTGAGCTCTCGATATTTCACACGGTTGAGCAGGAGAGGCAACTTCGGGGTCGCAAGGAGCGGAGAAATTTCGCCTTGAATGGAGTTAAAGAGCATCAGCGACCCGTATAACTATAGAGTCCGAAGTTTACGATGAATTGGTCGGTATAAACATAGATTGTAATCGTATTCATAAGTATGCTCCGAGAATCCAACCTCTAGATGGAAGAGCTAAAGGGGCAGGTGTCTCCGATCTCACGGCGAGTGTCCATTCGCAGAAACGTACCGAAGGCAAAGTCGACGAACTGAAAGACAACAAGTATCGTTGTTCTGTACAAATAAAAGAAACACAATGGAGGAGACACATAGAGCAATTGAGCCAATGGGAAGGAAAAGGTTCAACGATAGTTGTACACATAAGCCCGGAAATACACTTGGCAGTACATCATACGTACAAACGAGGGTCGACAGCCAGCCCTTGATTACCGCATAAATTAGCCCCTGTTTAGTTGTAAACGGACAGTATAGTATCCCTCGTTTGAAGAAGTATAGAGTAATACAACTCTAGACATTAGGTTGATGTCTGCCAGCGCGATCGGTTACAAAAAACCGTACTCGATTTTATCAGAATGCTAAAATTACTCCTTGGAGTCGTCGTTTTAACTCTTTGTGATCGTCATATTTAAAAGTACAGAAGTTTCATCGGTAATATCCCGGACTTCGACTGGAAAGAGGTAACCCCTTATACTATAATGATGAATTACACTCGTGACGCACTCGTAGTTCTTTCTTATGTTTTTAGTACGGTTGAATGGTCAATTAAAGTATAATTGTAAGTTGCATAGTTGAGAATCGCTAAATGCAAAATAGACATGACATTTTAACTTTCTTCAGTCGCTGTAATATTGTAGCAGTAAATAGTTCGTTACGTCTGACGCATCTATCGAATAAGTCGATATGCAAGGGATTAATTGGAACAAAATAAACAAAATTTGTTTGCAAAAGACATGAATACCGCAAGAGTTACGAATTTCATGGAGGCTATAAAATAATAGGACACCTCGAAAAATGATTAATTTTAGCAGTTTTAATTATAACAGTATTGTTACCAGTACTGTTTCCAATATAGCTGACATGAAGAACTCTGTCGCATTTGGTTTAAAATATTAAATCGTACATTTTAGGAAATATTATTATTAGTAGAAGCAAATTCGTTGGTTGTTTGAAGTACTAGACAGAAAAGCATGAAACATTAACGTGTGGTGTGGAATTCTTTCTGCTAATTTTAATTTATTGATCTTAACTCGACAAAATATACCAACGTTCTACTGAATAATTATTTGGTAGTACATATTTTCACTTGTAGCAGTTTCTTCAATAACTTCCTTCACATACTAAGAAATGTAATGTTAAAATGGTGTGCCAGATGTTCCATTAAAAAAATCCTGTTCATTTCTCAACTGTGTGTTCATTTATTTATTATTTTATCTCTCCATTTTGTACAATGACATTTCTAAAATTATGAACAGTCTTTTCTTGTGGTCTGCTATAGCTAGCCAAAAGACATACATTAGCGACTTAGTCGATTGATATAATGTATAATATTTCAATGTTTCGAAGTCCTTGTATAAGCTAGCTTTACGTATTATCCTGTATTTAATTATTTATATAATTTAGCTTCAATTTAAATATAAATGGCCATTAAATATCCGTAAATCTAGAGTTACTGTCAAATGGAAAGAATGATATTTGTTGAATATTTGTTCGTATTTCTTCGAATTCTACAGTAGAGTGTAGCGCGCCATTTCGGCCAACGCAATATTAGATACTCGGCGTGAGTGGCTTGTTTGTGAGAATCTGGTTGCGACAAAAATCAAGAAAACAATTTCACCTCTCTCCATTACGAGCTGGAATAGTGCGTGCTTGCCAAATGGCTTCTCTATTATTACCACGTATATAATATACGCAGGTTCCGTGTACGCGCGAGAGAAGTTCGGTTGTACCAATCGTACCGTGGACAATGTAGCTGGCCACTGGCCAGCTGTACTAACCTAACAAACCATCCTATTGTCCGAATCATGTGTTGTAAGTCTATACAGGCCATATCAGATTCCTCGATGTAGGAGCTATCCCCGGCCGAAAGAGCTTCGATCCTGAAAATTTCAAAAAAAGAAAGATTGCATGTTGGACGATCTATTCGAGTCACTGGCTCGTCCGAATGGATAGCACCGATCGAAATTCTCCGGTGATAGATGTTGGAAAAAGACGTCTCGTCCCATTTCATCTCGTCTCTTCCATTCCTACATGCAATCCCCTCGTACTGAAACCGAACAAAAGGCCGATTGTTCCTTTGACACCTGAACATCCGATTCTCAAGCTCCTCCAAGCAATGCCGTATTCTTGGAGAAGGCTTAGCCTCCCAACTCTACTCCCCTTTTCCATTTCGTTAAGCGAATTGAATAAAATTGAAGACTCTGTTAATTCGCGGCGAAACATGTTGAACTATTTAGAATTTAATATATTTCCTACCAGCGACTCAATATAAATGCGTTCAGGGTCCGTATTGTGACATTAACTGCTTGCGTGATACAGATATTTAGCCACATTAACCTGCAGTCGTATTTCGACGAGTCTGACTCATGACGCGCTCGTAGTTCAAATGTGAGTGATGTTACTTGAATTTTTAATACGATTCCATTTGAAGTCTAATTATAATTTGCATAGTCAGTGATTGCTTAATATAAAATTGACATGGCGTTTTTAATTTATTTGTTTGTATTGTAGCACTAGATAGTTAGTACTGACTGACACATCAGACAAATAAATCGTATGGCAAGAGGACAACAGCGGGTACATATTGTGCAGATTTATAACCTAACACTAACCGAATGGTGGGCAGATCAAATACATACCGTGAAATTTACGGACATCGGTGTATACGGTGCGTGCATCAATAATATGTTATCGTTCTGAATCTGAAAAATTGAAGTTCAACAGATTGAAGATAAAGAAATAAGGAAATTTAAGAAACTGGAATTTTTAAATTTGGTAATTGGTAATTTTGGTAATCCGGAAATTTGAAAACTTGAGAATTTGGAAATCTAAGAAGATGGAAAGTGAAAATTTGGACATTTAGGAATTTAGGAATTTTGAGAACTAAAAATTTTAAAAATTGAGTATTTGAAAATTTTTAAATTTGGAGTGAGAAAATTTGAGAATTTAGGAATCTAGCGATTTGCGGATTTTGAGATTTGAAGATTTGAGAGTGTGGAAATTTGGGAATTTAGAAATTTAAAGAACTGAAAATTTGAAACTGTAGGAATTTGGAAATTTAAGAATTTATACAATAGAAATTTGAGAATTTATGAATCTCGTTGCCAATTTTTAGCTTTGAAACTTTGAAAATTTAGAAGCTTGTAAATGTGGTAATTTGGAAATGTGAAAATATAAAAGCTTCAAAATTTGGAAATTTAAACATTTGTTGATTTAAACATTTTTAAATGTAAACATTTGAAGATTTTTGTTTCAATTCATCCAACAAAATATGTGGTCACATTCATATGCAAAGACAACAGTTTGTACCAGGAACGACGAAAAATCATTTTTTAAATAAAATAGAATTTTCTGTTGGAGATATTTTATACAGGGTGTTTCATTTAAGTTGAATATCCAAATTATTTTCACTACTATTAAAAATAAGAAAAAATAAATGGTAGCTTATATTTGTAAATCTTTTCATCGTCACTAAATGTATGTCGTGAAACCATACCTGTCAATTATTTTCAATAACGATAGATAATGCAGATTTTCACCTTAAGCGAAACACCGTTTTTACTGTAATTAATATTAACATACGTAAACAAATGATGTATCTGCACAAAGATTGAAGAAGCCAGACCTGCAGACTTATAATCGTTTTCGACATTCAAAATCGTTGTATTTCATGTGTATTTATCGAATACTATCTGATTATCGAAAAATAGTTAATGAAATGGTATCTCGGAACGAAGTTTGATCTAATATTTCTTGCAAACATAAAAAACTTGTTAAGCATGTTGAGTTAGCAGGAGCGAACTGCTTTCAGTTTTATCGTAATTTCGCAACAAAAAAAGCAAATGCAACACAAAAGAAAGATCCACTGTGTACATGCTTCTGCTTTAATCCGTGCTTAACAGGCAACTTAATAAAATATTAATTTTGCATCACGCGGTTTACCAACCTCTATTACACGTTGGAATATGATTCGGCCGGATAATTACTCTATGTTAATTTCTCGATGAGGCCAGATCGGGGTGTGATGAACGATGGAGCTAGCACCGGAAACGAGAGGAGGGAAAAGGGAGAGAAGGAAGGAGGGAGGTTGAAGCATCCAGACACCACGTTCGTGAGCTTTTTGCGAAACGTTCCATGGGGAACGTTTTGCCCGGTTAATAGCCTTTCACGAAGCGTAACTTTATTCGGCCGTTTTTGTACCGGGCGACGGCAGTTCGTTAATTAAAATTTTGTACACGCGAATGCGGCCAATCGAATTCCATCGATGAATGAGCGTTCGCGAAATTGACCGATCATCGAGCGTGTACCATGGCATCGTGGGCTCGTCAGATATTCGACAAGGCGATATTTGTCCTCGTCCCGAATTTTACGCCGATTTATCGTTATATTGCGCGACCAAATCTCTCGAATAACTCGAATAAACGTTATATTACAGATTGATCATTTCAGAACTACATTTTCGTGCATCGAGTTCAATTATGTGACAAGCTTTTAAATTATCTAGATACTAGCATCACTTTGAGACCCTCAAATCGCGTGACTTAACTCGAAGCATTTTTCTAAAGGCTGATTTCAATATTTAATGTGCTTTCGTTGCTGTCCTATCAAATTTTGGTGCTTATTGAAACATGTATGAAGTTTGAAGATTCCATGACATAAAAGTATTCAAAAGTGACACTTCTTTATGCCATACCTTCAGCTTAAGGCTTTGCGAGTGTATCTGCATAGACGTTTCATTAATATTTCGAATACAAAATAGCTGGTGCTTTGTTCAAGTGAACAGCGAATCAAAGTTAAGACACTTTTCATTACTCTGTAAAAACTGAACTGAACAAAGAACTGTCTATATTTAAAAAAAAAGCGTACATTTATTAACTATAGACTACATAAATAGACATAAGAATTGTTTCGTTCTTCTTTAAATTGGGCCGACTTTTAAGGCTTAATAATACCTCTCTGGTCACGTAAACTTGTTAGCCTTAAATTACATAGTTCTACTTTAAAAATTGTCAACATAATTTCTCTCTTGTGAATTCCTAATTACGTACAATAATTTTAAATAATGAAGTATGTAAAATAACGTAATTACAATTGTAGTGATCGTTATGTTTTCAATTATTGTTGACTTATAATCAAGGATAAATTGTAAAATACATACAAATTTCTAATTAAATTCGTTAGGAAGTCTTTGTGAACATTCTCTTCGCAATTTAAAAATGTTTTGTTAGAGTATTTTAATGTTCAAGGACGATTTACTTTAACAACGTTGTATACAAAGCTACTGATGTAAATTTAACAAAGTAACAGATATCTTTATTGTTTCGTAACTTGTAAAAAGTAGTTTGCCTAAAATGTTACGTGGAAAATTTAATTTAGAATATAAACAATGCGGTAGATTGTTGTTGTCAACTCACAAAGAAAGGACATTGAAATATGTAAACGTAGAGAAAATTTGTTAAATATTACGAAATAAAAAGGTTGTGACTGTTTTAAAGTAGTTCAGATGCTTTTTGAAACTAATTTCGTCCTATTATTCGAGGAAACAGCAGAAACTTTTCCAGACAACCTAATATAAAGTGTTTCTTCATTTTCTGGAACTGCACTTGGAATTCCCGAGGGTTTATTTTGTTGCAGCAATCACGGTCTCGAAAAAATGAACACTCTTTGCCGCAATATGTGTGTTTCCATTTACAAACAATGGCACATATAAATGGAAGGAAATTCTAAGGATCTCCTACAGTTCTGTAATATACTTTTTTTTTGTCATTGAACGATCGCGGAGAGGATTTAATTTTCGTGCACTTATATATGATATAGTTTTCTGAAAAATAGATGCTTTAAAAAAGAGGAAAAACTAATGATTATTATGAACAGATGTATTAATGACTTTTTCTCATTCATGAAAAATTGATAAAACGTGATCATTTACCTCTATTAATCCGCTACATTCTTACGATACTATATTCATGTTAAATTCAGAAATATTATAAAAGTTTGGGAAATAAAAAATATCAATAATTTGAATTTCTTTTATTAAAGAGGATATTTTGATTTTCAAACCTAAATCCAATTTCAAACAAATAAGCTATAATATATATACATCTGAATATGTTTTTTGTAACAGTTATTATTAGGAAACTCTTTGATTTTTAAAGCAATCCAACTTAATTATTGTGTCAAGTTTTAATAACATTAGAGAAGTTTCAGAATAAATAGGCAAATTTCAATAAACGTTGTTATGAGAATCATTCAGGTGAAGTTACAATACATTCTTACTAATGAACTATTGAAATATTACTTTGTTTTGCTACATATATTCAGTGTATAAAGTGCGTCAAAAAATATATACATGTATATTCAAAAACGTTCGTACATTCACATATTTCAAATGTTTATATTGAACATTTTAAATATTCATACTAGACTATTGCAATAATAATTGCGGTTTTATGCATTAATTTCTGGGTAATATGTCTGATGTTAAAATAAAAATTATTAATGGAAATAAGAACTATTAAAAACTATTCATTTTGATAAGTTGAACATAAGAATAATAAGAGATTGTAGTAATGTATTGTAATATTATTCACAATTTCAAATTAACATAATTTTTTACTATGTATTCAGTTGGCATAAGCATTAACAAACAATGTAAAATGTACTTTCTATTCAAACCAAAGATACTGAAGTTATTATTATAATCAATAAATGTAATAAGTAAATTCTTCATCCTGATGCCAATCATCCGCACTTCATATTTCAGCAGAAATGTTAGACCCTTCCTTTATGTCTACGTTACGATATACATGTAAGATACTGCCCCGAACGATTGCCCCGATGGTTGCCCTTTGATCTAAATGGATTCGTTCCACTCAAGATCTCGGTTGAGCCCGTATCGTTCGATTAGTTTGACGTTTCCAATTATCGTACCCTGTCAAACCCTAACGCAATTTGCGAATTAACGAGCTGTCACGAAAGAGTTTTCGAAGTATCGCCGGCCAGACAGGCGAACCCTTTTCGTACATGGATGCGTACCTCGCGTGTACAACGGGAGTGAGAATGCGTGCCGCGAGCTCTCACGTTCGATTGATTGAAACCCGACTAGACAGGTAAATTAAGATTCGAAAGGAGAACACTTCCATGCCTGGTCCTGGCAGACGCTTTTCATCGTTTTGATGACGAAAAATCGAAGCGTTTGTGATGGTTAACTCATTTCGCTCGTGGCCCACATTTCAAGGCACTGACTGGCATTTTTTCATGTATTAATTTACGGCAAACATCACAGTGGTCAAGCGATTAAGGAAATAGTTAAGATAATTGCAGTTTCTTAGATAGTGTCAAATTGCAACTAAATATGTTTGCGAAAGGGTAAAATAATAACAATATACATTAATGAAGGTTTTAAATTAATTAAAATTTGAAAATGTTCATATGGCCCAGTAATTAAATAGTATTTATGGCATGTCCAGTCATTAATTATTACTGTTTCAAATATTAAATTTGTATTAATTGAATTATTTGCAATATGTATTAATTTAATTATTTAGTTAAATTTTAATAACAAAATTTAAGATGGTAATATTTTCTAGAATGAAAGTATTTTCTTTATAATAAATTCGTTTAATCAATTACGATGGGATTTCTCTCCTGAATTAATTCCGGCACGTGAAGCTCTTGAGTAGCAATTTATAATGGAAATCAATTTCTATCGATTTTGAACGGGGACCATCTGATGCCAAAGGTCATTAACAAAAATAATATTTTCCATTTTTTAACAATAGTTTATCATAATTTTATTACTTCATTAGGGCTGTACTTCCGAATGACCACCATCGAGTTAAGAGCTGAAATTTTGTGTGCATATACAACTTTTCACGAGAATTCCATATCTGTTTTCAAAATCAACGGGTCTCTTACGGTTCGCGAGATATTCGCACTTCAAGTTCATTCCAATATTAACACATTGAGTGCCTTTTATGCAACTTTCCTCCTGTCTTTTGAAGTGTGTATACAGTTCTACTTGCAGCGGCATCATTGTCCCAGTTCAAAAGGAACATAATAAGGTAAAACAAAGTAGTCCTCTGTTTATTCTCCGCATCACAAATATCGCGCTCGCCGCAAAGTATTCGCTCGCTGCCGGCCAAGCGGAAAGCACAGCAAAATCGGCGTCGCGCTCAGCATGTTAATAACGTTAGGTTACGGTAGGTTAGATTAGATTAAGTTAGGTTAAGTTAGCTCAGTTTTTGATATGTGTATTTCACTTTTGCTTTAGTGTTTCAATGAACAATTATATAAGCAATTCAAACATTAAAATACGAATATCTCACGAACCGTAAGAGACGCGTCGATTTTGAAAGCGGATATGGAATTCTCATGAAAAGTTGTATACGCACACAAAATTTCAGCACTCAACCTCGATGGGAGTCATTCGGAAGTATATCCTTCATTAGTATTTACATAATAATTATTCCTACAAAATAAAAATACATGACAGTAATTAAGTATGTAATTCCTGTTGAATTTCTATATGTATATTAGAGTTACTTCACCTGCTGGCACTGGAAGTTTTGAATTTTGTTTTTTGAAAATATGCATTTGTAAAAGAATTTGACAACCGCAGATAACGTTATAGTATCTCTAGAAGTTTATTATAATTCATATCGTCAAATATTTTCACTTCTGTTCAATAGTTATTTTCAAGGGTGTATTTTATGGTATTTAAAGAAACAAAACAATTAGCTATAAAACGTAGAAAGCAAAACCATAACTTCTATGTGCCGCATAATACATTGGATTATTTAGCATATTTCTCATGAAATTTTCTAAAGTTATTTGCTTTTTAAACTATTTAAAATCTTGGTAAGTCGGAAAATAAAATAGGTACTCCATATTATTGTCACCTTTGTATAATACGGTTATATTGCTAAAAGAATTTAAATAGTAATATTCGTCGATAGCTAGAAAAAAGAGTGGCAACTGAATGACGAGATTCGTTTTTGCTTCTTGTAATCGAGAGAAAGCCCATCAAAGTCTCGAAAAAGAAGCAAATCAGAATGGTGAAAATCGGGGGATGGTTGTTGGGAAATTGCCAAACTGCCAGCCAATATCCGTTACTCGTCTTTGTTCTATGGCTATTGGCTCTACAAAAGTCAAGGGGAATTCGTGAATTGAAAACAATTATTGTTTTCAATAATAACGCTCTGACACAGGAATTCGATTAACCGATGTATCTATGTGCAATACATTTTATCTCTAAATAGTAAACTATTCAGATCAAAAACAAATGTAATTAATCGCGTATTTGTGAAGTCATTTTATTTGATACTGGACATTCAACAATTTCTCAGTTTGTAAAATCTTTTACACAAATCTTAAACCTACTAATTTTTATATGTAATTTACTAATAGACCTAAGCATGGTGTTGATATAATTGATATCAATTAAAATTGCTAATATGGAATTAAAATAATAAACAACTGCTTAAATCTTGTTTTATAACAGTAAAGGTCGTCAATGATTCTATATAAAAAATAAATAGGAAATATATACTTTGTTATTTATAGGAAAGTATACAAATACAAAGTTAATTTAGATATACCCTTTTGATTGAATTATGAAATTTGCAATTCGTGTATTAAGCCGAAATATAAAAATTTCGTCTCGTATTATCTTGCACAGTGTATTTACAACACGGTACTTTGTTACATGTACAGCAAACAAATATTTGATGTTGCTTTTATCAAAAACAAAAGCTCGTGCACAAAAGATCTATATCTGTTACCGTTCCAATTTTACCACAAATTATGGGACACCCGGTATCGTTGAAATTGCAATCAGTAAGTTGAAAATTATTGGTGTTCCGAATTTCCGAGCAAGAAGCAACATGCTTATGATGCTAGTGGCAAGTCAAACGAATCTTAGTTAATTAATTAATTAATCTCGCACGCATTTATCAGATTGAACTGGCATGCTGCTAGAAACTCTGCAGACATCAAGTCGTCGTATATATCGGTTTAGTTGGGAGGTACGATTCCAACTAATTCTCCAATACTAACAAACAACCACGTAATAGTTCTCCTCGTAGTCATCGTTGCCGTAGTTGTGCTGATCCTCAGCGTTGTTGTTGTTGTTACTGCAGATGCTACCAACTTAGCCGGAATATACATACTGAGAAACTTGAACCGATGAGAACAAAGCTGTATCTTTAACCCTGCGAAAATTGTGCTCCTAAGTATTCTTAGATATCTAGGGTAATGAGAAAGTTATTAAAGCCAATTGTTGTTAAGTCAGAACTACGTACACGAACGAAACAAATGTATTAAGTTTTATTAAAATGGATATAATTTGTTATAATTAAATAAAGCATAAATACTCTATTAGGATTAAATAAAAGAAATGTGTGTCGTGAATAAAATTTTTTAAATGAACAGTTCTGTACGAACATAACCATAACACGAGTAGTGTAACTGTACTCAGAATGTAGGAATACATCGCAACATTCGCATAAATATTTAGGAAGGTGTTTCTGATTCCATAGTAAGTAAACCATCTTTGTTTTTCTTTGTCTTTTACTGATACAGTGCATACAGAATACAATAATGAATTTGTAATTAGATACGTAACAATAATAGTTATTGTGCACTTATTGATACTTAATAATAATAATCATTATTACGAATAATTACTGATGTTTAATGATAATAATTATTACAACTTAACATAAAATTTAATGTTAACATATTCCTATTATAGTACCTTCTCAAAATTGAAAAAATTATAATTAATGATTACAGTCAATCTTCATTACACAAGGTTTAGACAAAAAATAAATTAAAATGTTTGATTAGTCGCGATTGAATTAAAATTTTCTTTTTATTGCACAAAAACCTTAATTAGGGGAAGTTTCAATTAAGGAATTGAAGAATTAGTCGTTAATTGGAAACACTTCAATCAAAATTAAATTTCAGTCTTTATTTTCGCGAGTTTGAATTAAAGATTAGCTTTTAATGTTTAGGTAGAAAATAGTTCCATGTCGTCGACATGTCAGTACCTTTTGTAAAAAAGAATTGGGTTGAATTAAAACATTGTGTGCAGTTACATTTGGCGAGTGCATCGGTGCGTCCATATAAAAAATAAGGTTATAAGAAATTAGGACATATTATACCATATGATTTTTTTCTCTATCATTTTTTCTATTTTTACTTGAAAAAGAATAGTGACCTGTCTGAGTTCTCAAAATTACCCTATATAGTGGTGCAACATGCCAATTAAAATGTAAATTGAAGTTTTTTGTGAATATATCTGAGGCTGAGGCTATGCATAGAGAAAAGTGACACGGAATGTTGCCCCAGACAATACATTTCAAGAACCTTAAAATACGTGTCCTCTTTTCTATGGAATTATCAAATGTTTGTATACAACGAATAACGTAAGAGATATTTGAAGTCATCATGAGATTTACCCTGTGACAGTATGAAGACAACGTTTGCAAATATAAAAATATAGCAAATTTAGATACACCAAGCATTTATTTAGTATGTCCTTATGTGAGGACGCCGTGACTGAAAGGGTTAACATCTTCAGAAGTTGTGACACTAACGAATAAAGTTCCGATAAGCACAAACTTCCGATCGCGCTGAAATTTTAATCAAAGTTCGTCCTTGACTAGAGAAGAAATTCTCTAAAAGAATTTTTAGCGACAAAGTCTCGTTTGCCTCTAGCTCTTCTCAAAGTCCCCTTTTGACAATTTTTATTAGATATCACCGGAAGTATTGATTTTAGAGGAAATAGTTGCAAACAAAAAATGAAGCTCTTACAAAATTCTACAAAAAATGTATACATTTTTTATGTAAACCTTTTATTTTGACCATGATCAATAAAAAAAGTACTTTTTTTATAAAAATTTTGAAAGCTTTTATTATGTATCTCCGAAAAAAATAGTGCAAAAAATAGGTACAAAGAATGTGTGGTATGGAGAACAAACACACACACACGGGGAGTGCAAGGGGGCTTTCACTCCTCCTCCCGCACGGATCCCTCTAACAGAAGTGCCCTGGTCAGAAGTCAGTTTGATCCCCACCGAATTATTTTAGATAACAGCCAAAATAATAATTTTACGTCAAAAATGAATATAATCTTCTTTGTAGAGCTTTGTATGAGCTTCATTTTCTTGTTTCAATTTTTTTTCTCTAAAATCAATATTTTTGCAGCTATATAGAAAAAACTAAAAAACTGGAAAGGATTGGAGAGAAAATCAGGCATTACTGCCAAAAATCCTTTTAGGGAATTTCTTCTCTAATCAAAGATGATCTTGGTTATAATTTCAGCGCGATTGCAGGTTTGCAGTTTTCGGAACTGTACCCTAAATAAATAAAGCGATGCTGACAAAATTTTGTTTCTTTTGTTTTAGGTAAGTAACACTTGTCACCTTTGAAGGCAACAATTTGTAAAGTTGGAGAACTGATGTACGTATACGTAAGTGTCGAATTTGCGTGCAACGTCCGCTCGTGGATGCTCATCGTCCGTTGAAACTCTCGAGCATATCTCGACGCGACGAGAGCACACTCGGAAGGAGCGAGCGGAAAAATTTCAACGCCGCTGTAATGGCGCGGCGGTCGTTGAGCAGCGTTTTTCGCGTTTGGAGGGTATATGATTCACGAGTGGCCGGTGGCGCGAAACGCGGGAGACCAATTGAAAAAGAAGAGGCGCATTAATTTTGAATTTTTACTTGACGCCCATTGTTCCGCGCGGCAACGCAGTTTGCCCTCGCAGCACAGCCATTTTACGCGGCTTCACTTCGCACCACGTTATATTCGTTTGCGTTGAAAAATGGATTTCATCACTGCCCGTCTCCCCGTCTCGCACCAGCTGCGTCTGCAATGCTATTGCAGCGTTTTTTTTTTACAATGGAACCCCGTTTGTTCGAACAAGTCGAGCGATACGACGTTCGAACAACGACATTTTAATGCATGAACAAATTTTTTGTTACACAATGTATTGCATCTGTGCACGCGTCATTAACAAAGAATTGATCTGCTCTGTCTTCTGTTTGAATTATGCGAATGTTTGATACAGAATTTTATCGATGTTTTATATCAGCTATTTATTTTGAAAGTGGGGCAAGTACATTTTTCGTTATTACGAGATAAAACAAAAAACATATAACAGGGATTTTCGAGTAATAAGTGGGTTATTTGTAGAATAAATGGCCTTTTTTCTTTAATAGACAATGTTATTCAAATAATGAAAGATCTGTGCATGATTGTTTCATATAAAAAATGCAAGGTTAATGATAATAATGCTTTGAAGTAACTACTTTAAAATTATAGGATACTGTTGATTAATAACTCTTCAGATTATAAAAAGAAAAATAGGATAGTGTTATTTCGTAAGTTAGTAATAATAGATACACTGTGCACCCGATCAAAAATAATAAAGTAAAACAATAAATAATTTACAGCCAGGAATAATTTATGAATGTCATTTCTCTATTTTGTATACAGGTATACATATATGCATAGGAAGTCTAATATTTGCTATTAAATCGATATTCTCATTTGTAATGAAAGTTGTAGGGGTCCACTGAATACTATATTTTATACATGTGTTTTTTATTATGCACATTCTTACGAATATAGTTTTCCTTAATGCAGATATATAAATTATTTCATGCTGTGACTGATCGATCACAATATTTGGATATTAGTTCTACCTTCAGTACATATGAATAATAAAAAATATTCATACAAGTGTCAAGTTCTGAATAACAGTCGTTTCTGTCCCTCAGTAATTCTTCTACACAGCTAAATTTTTTATAAGCAATACTTGATGTTTCATGGACGACCTTGGTTATTATTACGTAAATATTGTTTCTCTAAATAAAAGATTAACTGGCAAATAAATACATTAATTTCTTAAAGGAAAATAAATTATTGATATATGTATATATATATATATATACATATATATATAATACCAATGGATTTGTAATAAAATTCTCTTCACTTTTTGTTATCATGCATATCTGAGTAAGTTGTAAAATAAGGTTATGAACCATTTTTTTGTTATGAATAAATTGCAGTTTGCCCAATTTGTTCACATCCTGTTATTATACATAAAAAACCATACAACTTTCCTATTAGAAGTTTTAATGTATCTCGTATGGTTTTCGAGATAGCCGAAGCGGGTCGAAACTATAAGGGGTCGTTTCACCCCTTAAACCCGCGTCTCAGCTGATAAAAAAATACGTGTCTCTTATTTTTTCCTGCTTAATAAACGTACGAAGTTTCATCAAAATTGGAGGGGGATACTTCCGTGCCTTTCCTTGTAAGAATGTTAAAAAGTCAGAAGCTCTTAGACATAAAAATTTACGAATTTCTACATGTAGAAATTTTTAAATGTAGAAATTTTCAAATTTACAAAACTTAGAAATTTGGAAATGATAACAATCATTAATCCCTAAATTTAGAAATTTTCAAACTTATATATTCTCAAATTTACTAATTTTTAATATTGGAAATTCTCAAATTTAGAAACATAGAGACCTGCAAATCTAGAAATTTTCTATTTAGAAATTCTCAAAATTGCAAATTCTGAAATAGTGTGACAGAATAAGGTTATCAAAAGTGCACTTAAACCAATTTTGCATTGCAATTTACTGCTGGATTTGCCAGAAAATAGCATTGTACATCAAGTTTAAACCCTGTATTTTAACCGGGAGGGTAGTTACAAGCGAAATCTGGATTATCAAGTTTTATCCTATTTACTCTATTTTGTGGCATGCAAAAATTTCGAAAAAACTCAAGAACATTGTAATCGTGGCAAAGTTATGTTACAAAATTTCGTGAATTTTTTGTCTGCGCTTTCTAAATGCAAAAAATAAAAAACTTGATTTATTTGCATATTTATTATTCTCTAATTTTTGCAGTGTCTTTAGTAGGGTGTGCCATAGTAAACAAAAAATTAAAAACTAACTTTTCCGATGTATTTTAGGCAAAAACGGGGACTAATAACTTCAGTTTTATCATTTCAATGTGATTTTTAATAATTTTGTTTTTGATAGAATAAGATATATGTTTAACAAGTTAAATTAATTAAAAAATTGACATCTGAGATTTTTCGAAACATTATCCATTCAAACAGTGTAATCGATAGCGAAGGAATCGATAGCATTGTTTTCGACGCATCGTTATTTCTCGATTCTTTCTTCCTGGAAATTATTATCTTCGTGCTTGCCTTCTTAGCTTACACAAGAATTGTCGAAAAATAATGATGCATTGAAATGATACTATCATTTCTCTTTAAACTGAAAGGAAATTGTTGTACACGTTCAATAAATAAATACACATATAAGTGAATAAAATTAGAACAAATTAAAAGCAAATAATAAAAAAAGTTAGAGTAAAAATAAGTTAGATCTAAGTATATGAGGTGGTAAGGAGGTAAAATTTTCTTTTTGGAAACTATCAAACAGTACAATATATAGCAAAATCGATTCGAGAGCACTTGTGATCATTTGTATTCTGCAATCTTTAGAAACACCGAAATTCTCCAACTTATACATTTGTAAATTTTTAAATCCGAAAATTTCCAACATTTCAAATTCTCCAATTTAAGAGTTTCCGAGCTCAGGAAAACCAATGGTTAGAAATTGTCAGATTTTCGGGCGCTACGTGGAAAGACCTCTTTCCATATTGCTATTTGCCACAGTTCCATTCGTATCGATATAACGACAGTCGATCCTATATCTGATATAACGCAATGTCGAATAACGTTGAAAATAATGTCGGTTGTTTGCCCCAAACTCCGCTAGTTCTCGGAGTGATGCTGCATGTGTGCGTCTGCGTTGTGTGATACACACAAACAAAATTTGCACGCATTACTACTGGCCTGGCCCTAGAGCTCGAGGCTATAATCCTTGGAAGGTTAATGGCGAACATAACGATGCTTCATATTCTCGCGGTGTAAACCGAAACACGCTTTAACCATCCATTAAACTGGCACGTCCTTAACTCCTTGGATGACCGATTTTACGCCCGTTTAGATTTGCTGCTTATCTCTTACGTCGAGGTTGTGGTTAAGGAACGATTAGATAGACGTTTCTCTCGAATTTCTTGACCATCGTGGAAGAGCTGGTGTGATCATTCGATTACTGGCTCAGCGGAGATTTGCTCGAGGAATTGCTTTTACCGTGTCATGTCCCGACCATTTTTCATTTTCTTGGCTGACCCGTGAACGTTTTAAACCATCACTGTTTGCTGCTGATCGAAAAAGGTCGCGACATCAAAGGATAGCTTTTCAACGTAATTGAAATCAAATCGTAAACGCTGACGGGTACAAATAAAATATAAAATGTTAGACACGTTTAGCTTTTATATTAATACAAACATTTTTCAACGTCAGTACCTTAATTGGTACAGTGAACATTTGTAAAATGTATTAAAACTCTAAATAGTATGATAATCCGTTATTTCATTTAAACTTTTAAATGGGTACTTTATACTATTATTACTTTTATAGTTAAAGTATCTTTTCTATTGCAAATTTTTCGGTTATATTATCACTTAAGCAGGAGTTGAAATTGCACAAATTGAAAGTAACTGTTATACAAAGTGTTCCAATTGACAAGAGCCATTTAAATATTCGTCTTGGTTATTGTTATATAATAAAATATCGTGAAAACGAAATTACATTTCAACAAATGTATGAAATGGTGGAAGTAGTTTATATTCTGGGTCATTTGTTTGAAATTGCAAGCACATTTCATCGTTGCAGGAACTGCAGTTCCGCGGAAAATGAAATTATTAACTTTGCTAATGATACGCTTATCACAGTTTGATAAACCCTTTTGTACAAGATATAAAAGGTTTCATTCCGATTAATCCATTTGGTACAGAATAATTGCTGGACATATATAAAACAATAATTTTCTGTTACAACAATAATTAACAATAAAATGGTCAATAAATTTTGCAAATGGAATTACCGCGGGAATGTTCTCTAAAATTTGTAAATGGTTTCATTCCGATTGGTTCATGCATTTCAGAGTAATTGGTGGACATAATTAAAACGATGTTTCCTGCAGTTTATAATACTAAAAATCCGAAAATTGTCACGAATTAAATCAATATAAAAGCATTTTTTATAATTTTCTAGAAGTTTTATTCCAATTGGTTCATTCGTTGCAAAATAACCAGAGCATGTACGTAAAAATATACATACTTATTGAGTTAAATAATGCTTTCGTTTGAAAAGCCGATTGAAAATTGATCCTTCATTTTATAATATTTGCAGAGGTCATATTTCTATTAAACATATATCAATTGTGTGTGCAAGATGTCAAAGTATATTGAATCATTACAAAGTTTTCGCCGATTTCTTTACAATATTAACTTCGCCAAAAACTTATAACTTGCAAGTCGTCACAGTTGTTATCGATTTTAATACTACTTTTTCTGATCAATCTAAAGCAAAAATAAATTACCCCGTATTCAGCTGTACTTGTCATGTTGATTATTTAGCAAAATATAAACTAGTATTTAATTCTTCGATTTAATGAAATACTAAATAACCAAATATGTCATTATAGTTGGAATAGTAAAAGTAGTACGTAGAGTGGTAGATATTTTAATTACAATATTATAAGTTCAAATCTTCCATAATCTATAAATTTTTGTTCATTTTATTAAAAATTTTTCATTTTTAATTTGTTTTTCCTTTTTTTGTGCATGTATTCGTATACTTTTATTTATCCTTTTATTTTATTTTATTTTTCATTCACATAAATTGATTTTGTTCTTTTTTTAATGGTCTGTAATTGTGTGATTACAATGTACTGGGTGGTACATGTAGTACTAATGCGTGAGATATAAACATTTTGAACGAACATTATGACAGCCAATGAATTACCAGAATACCTTGAGCTTCTTTATTTGAAGAGCATATTTTTGGTTGGCATTAAATCTATTGAATATCAATTCTATTATATAACAAGAATATTTATTCATTACCTAACAAGTAATGTAAAAATATACATATGCATATATTCATCAGAGACAAATAAAAAAGGAAAAGATATACAAAAACGGAAACAAAAATTACTGATCATGAACCTAGTACGACTCTACAATCTTCGCTACCACAGTTCTGACAATATAATTAGTATAAAGAAATAGATGGTAAATACGCTCTTAAATAATGAGTAATAATAACAAAAACGGCCATATGTGTGGGTCAGCTTATTTTTGTTTTAGGTTTCACCAAAAAAAGTTGTAATATATTCGATGACCCAACGAATATTTCAATTATACTCAACGAGCGACATTGTGGTTGCGTATAAGTTTGATGCAGCCTTAAAATGATGTTAAAATAAAAGCGCGTATGGGCATATTTTTAAATAGATGTTCAGTTATTTGTATCTGTTTTTACACAGGGTAATTCTGAGAACTGGGACAGGCTACCGCTCTCTTTTAAGTAAAAATAGAAAAAAACGATACAGGAAAAAATGATATGGTATAATATGTCCTAACTGCTTATAATCTTATTTTTTATATGGATGCACCCATGTTTTCGCCAAATGAAATTGCACTTAATTTTTTAATTCAATCCAACATTTTCGTTAAACCAATCGATTTCCTTTATTATCTTCTGTATAAAAGTACTAACCCAAGGTTATCAAAATGTCAATATTTCACGAAATATATGACATTTTATGTCGAAAACATTCTTTGTTACAATATATATTCAAACTCTTAATAACATTTGTAGAAACTATTAATGCTTGGTTTTTATTTCTTATTTACCTTTGACGGCAATCGTCTTTTCATTGATTATAATCGATGACGTTTTGATACACATTTCAGTTATTTCATCATTACCTATCACAGAAGGTAATACAGCATTAGAATACTCGCTTCGCTAATAGTATGTCATTTTTTATAAACGATGAGGAAGTTAATTTGTTTATTGTGTGTGTGCAGTGTAATAAAAATGCAGTTACTGGTAAAGAAGCATATCACATATATTGTTGAATGACCAACTCATCGATAACAGTACCGACTAAGAATCATCCCGCCACGAACATCCTAATCGCAGTAAACTCCAACCTATCTAGCCTTCTGTACCCGTTACTCACCTGTCCTCTGTCTTTTTACACGTCCACTGACCTTAGAACCTTAGGTCATGCATCCTCATCCACATATATACTAGCATTTTTACCAATATTTCTAGTCAAAAAGGTAGTACCTGTCCCGTCTGCCATAGTCAAAATGTCTGTTTCGGGAAAATCATATCTGAGTAATTGCGTGCAGATCTGAATTAGACTCCCCGATTAGTTCAAAACAATTAGTTTTCAAACATATTCATTCATTGCAGCAATGGCAGGGCAATTAAACGCTGCGTACAAACAAACACATGTACAAATTAATCGCGTTCTGATAATTAGATGTATTTTTGATTTCCCATTTGGTTCCGTGGTTTTATTGAAAAATCAATTTCACCGAAGCCCGTGGCGCGCATCAAATTGGAGGGCTATTATAATTCGCGAGCGCGTTCTTGACATTTCGCGTGCGAGCGTGTTGCTCAGTCAATCGAATTTCAAATAACCTTTCGACCGTTTGAATCGATGCTGGTAGCGCGCGCTTTAATGCGTGCTCGCTTGCGCGTTTAGGAACAGATGTTTTTGTCTCTCGCACGCGTACATGCATACGTATACACCCAGCGAGGATTTTATTAAATTCCAATGGTTTGGTGTGGAATGAGAGAAAAAGCTTTGTACTGTTCGCATCCCCGATGACTGCTTCGCACGCCTCATAAAAATAAAAAGAGCATCGCGCGAATGCCTTTGAAAATTGTAAAGGAATTGATACGTGCTACCACCGTGAGGAACGTCTGGCAAGTATATATGCGATCACCGAGACGATAAAAAAATTTACATGCAGTATTATTGATATATTTATATGTCTATCTCTTCTCTGCTTAGAGGTGAGCGATCAATTTGATCGCTGAGTTGATGATTTCTTTCGAACCAAACCTTTGTTTATCTTCATAGACAGCGTATGTTCCAAGCGTGTAGTGTGGCGAACGTGACATATTTGGCGATATAAAAATGGAGAAAAGGAAGTGTAGTTCGTCGGATAATAAGAAACTGTACCAAGGATTGAAAACAGTTTTGAGGTATCCGGTAATGACATATCACACATTGAATTTGATTATTTAGTCGATTGCAAAATACTGTTATAAGAATATGTATTCCGAATAGTTGTTGAAGTTTGGATTGGAAATTATTATCAGATGGAGATTTGTGTCTGAAATTTACAAGGTGTTGAAACTTGATGTAACTTGAAATTGAGTGGAAATGACTATGTAAACACTTTATCAACATTTTGATTACAGGATGACTAGTTGCCACTTATAGCAAATGGTGATTCATTTGAGAACATCTAAAGTCAAATAAAGTTTGATAGCATAAAACTGTCGAAAATAGTACTTATATATCAGTTTGCAATTTAATGACAATACAAAATTTTCATTAATGTTCTGAATATAGAATTGTTGATTAATAACAATTAATTACTTCATTTGTTCTAAATATTAATTGTTGTTAATTATTATACAGAGTAATATGAGGTAGTTTTTTGATAATTAGCTTATTTGTATTAAAGATATTTATAAACTTAGGCGCCGTTTTCCGCAGACTTCAAATTTTAAATTGATATATTATTAGTGTCGTAGTATTTTTATATCATCATATTATTTATATGTATACGATTTCTGATATGAAATCCGACATTTCATGCGTAATAAACTAATACAATTTTTATGCTATATACAGTATTAACATTAATTTAATGATATAGTACTGATCATTTAGTGGTTGCATACTGGAATCATATCGCGATTACTATCTAGGCAGATGGATATTGCAGGAATTGCTCGGTGTATATTTCTCCAATTAGATTGCCTCCGATTGCGTTTGAGATGAGATCGATACACATTGAGAGTAAGCAAAGTAAAATGAAATACTTACACAATATATAATATAAACACATACTATACAATAAGATATAACTAATAATAGGATAAGAATATACATATAATATATAAGAATATCCTATATCTGAATATTATACAATTATAATTATTATAATTATATATCTTTATTGTTATTATTTTATTATTATTTGTATCATTTTCAATACAGAGGTGTCTCAGTGATTTAATTATAACAATCTTATCATCATGCACAAAGTGAAAAATATAAAACCTTCATATTTTTTATTTCAGCCAATTTTTATTATTATTTATTGGTTAGTAAGAGGTGTAAATAACGGTGTAGCTGGGAGGCTGCAGTTCTAGAAATTAGCGGAATAACCTATATTATAGTATATTATTGTTAAATAAGATTAAAAAGAATTACATTTTTCTTTTCGTGGCATCCTCGTTTTACTTTCTATCACTCAAGAGCATTGGTAGAAGATATGTGTAATATGTCTACGTAGAGACTTGTTGAACTGGTATCAGTTCATATCAATTTAAAGATAAACAGAATCGATATTGTGACAACAAATAAGTATATAAGGACAGTTTTTTTATCAGTTATTTTTTATCTGTGTATTGTATTTGCAGACATGTTTACACTTTACAAAGCGATAAGACGTAAACTTCCGTCCATAAACATTAGGACACTTACTTATAACTAATAATTTATAGTCTTACATTGGATATAATTTTTAAATACAGACGCATATTAAAAATTGTATGTATAACGCTTTAATTTTCTTATTAATGCACAGTCTTAGCAGATCACCTTCGCTGCAATAAAATTGTATAATTCTGACTATTTTGTACCTTCGTGAGTAGTATTTTTTTAATCAAACTCTATCACTTCATTCACGTGGATATACAGGGTGTCTCATTATAATCGTTCCACGCGATTATCTCACAAAATACTCATTATTCGGAAAAAATGTTTAAACGAAACGTGCTCTATCTGAAGGGGGACATTCAATGGTGTACACTGTTTTTTTCTGGGTGGAGGTGCCTCCGAGATTTGAAGCTGGCCTTTATTTTTTTAAGTGGAAACGTAGTTTTTTTCACGCTAGACACATAGCTTACCTCAAGACGAATACATTGATCTACATTATGTTGACCTTGAAATTTCATTCAAGGTCATTTCAATGCCTTGAAGTTTTCTTTTTCACTGCACGTCCAGAAAATGTTTCTTATCTTCCAAATTCAAAAATACGACCTTGAACATTTATGCAGTACCTAATTCTATCCCTAAATTCACAGTTCAGCTTGTTTTAAAGTTTCCCTAGTAATTTGCCTGCAAGCATTTATTATTCGAACCTTCATATTTTCGGCTGTTGTTGGCTGTTTCACATAAACTTTATCTTTTATGTAACCCCACGAGTAAAATTCCAGAGGTGTTAAATCTGGCGACCTTGGTGGAAAAGGTATCGGACTTCCTCTACCTATCTATCGTCTACAACATTTCATTTAAAGTCTGTCGAACGCGGTGATCGTAATAAGCTGGAGCACCGTCATGCTGGAACCACATGCGCACTCTGGTGGCCACTGGAATGTCTTCTAAAAGGATTTGCAACTCATTACGAAGAAAATTATTGTATCGTTCTCCAGTTAGTGTACTACTAAGAAATATGGACCCACTAAATAGTCACCAATAATGTCATACCAAACATTTAGAGACCATTGACGCTGATGTTCAATTGTTCGATGCCAGTGAGGGTTTTCATCACACCAATAGTGGAAATTGTGACGATTTACTTCTCTCGTGTTTTTGAGAGTGAAAGGATCACGCATTATCCCACTTGTAACATGAATATCAATAGTACTAGTACTCGAGGTCGTTGTGCTAGCTGGAGAATATCGTTGTGATATTCTGTGTTTGTAAACATTAATGTCAACAGCATTCAAACTCGTTTTGTTGAATTTAGAAGATAAGAAACATTTTCTGGACGTGCAGTGAAGAAAACTTCAAGCCATTGAAATGACCTTGAATGACATTTCAAGGTCAACATAATGTAGATCAATGGATTCGTCTGGAGGTAAGCTATGTGTCTAGCGTGAAAAAAAACTACGTTTCCATTTAAAAAAAAACAAAGGTCACCTTCAAATCTCGAGGCGCCTCCACCCAGAAAAAACAGTGTACACCATTGAATGTCCCCCTTCAGACAGAGCATGTTTCGTTTAAACATTTTTATCGAATAATAAATATTTTGCGAGATAATCGTGTCGAAAGATTATAATGAGACACCCTGTATATAATACGGTTTAAGTTACAATTTTCTAACCAAAAAGTAGCTCTCAATTTGAACCCAAGGAACAAAATATCAATGTTTAATTCTTGAACCAATTTCTACAAGTATGTGAAAATTACAAAAATGCAAGAGTATGCATCCGTAAGCTATGGTCATTTTACGTAAAATAAATTTGATGTGTTCTAGCATTTATGGATATGTGTGTACACATAAGATTCGCAAGCAATTTATAACGAAGTTATGTAGAAAAAAACTGAAAAACCCTGTATATATGTGTCATAAATTGAAAAATTGATGAACCAATTTTTCCTAATTTATTTCCTACATTGTTTCTTTATATTGTACTTTCCAATAATTTGAAAATGTTGTCGTTTAAACACTACAGAAGAAATTTTGTAATGTAACCACGTTGGAACTTTGTTCAATCTATTTCAGTTATTTCGATTAATATTTTAATTTTTACATAGCGTTTCAATTCGCTTCTCACGTAATTTAAATGCACAACGCCATCAACAAGAAGAGAACACGACAGTAACTACGGATCACTCCATCATGACCATAAAGATTAAATTAGTTTCTCAGACGATCAAAGTTTATTAAGAAGCTCGTGAATCTCAATGTCGCAATCTCTTTTAATTAAACGGTTAAAAGTTTTTCGTTGAGCACCACTGTTGTCGTATAACGACGCTATAAAGATTTAAGGGGATGGGTTAAAAGATGAATATTTTTGACGACATTGTCTCGACAGAAAGGAAACAGAAACAACGTGACCACGAACCGCGACGCGCACGTTGATAGAAGTTATGAACGTTTTAGTTGAAACATTAACGAAGGAAGCATTTAAAACTTCAGATCTTCTCGAAGTTCTTACGCGTAAACATTAAAAGCCAGCCGACTAAGTGGTCCCCGTTGCTTCCTTTGCCAACCGGCCAAACTATACAGCACAACACAAGGATGGAACAGCTTGATTGCTGTATTTCTGACCCACGTTTCGAAACTGGAATACACTCCAAGAAAAATACGCGTCTGCCGGAGATGTTCAGTTTTCGTTGCGAGCAATTATTTGTTTTGGCACGGAAATGAAGAAGGTCGCGAAATCTGAAGAAATTAGAGCACTTTGACTAATTCAATAAATACAGTACTCTTTTTAAATTTACTCCTGAATCATGGCAGTACGCTTTTTATAAAAATTTTGAAGTATATTGAGAATAAATTTGATTAGGGATCGTTGCATTCTTTTCAGTACAACAGATGAACTGCATTAGATTAGCATGAATACATTTTTGTTGCTATATGTATTATACAAATAAAAGTATGACTATTGCATACATTAATAATACAAATGTTTCAGCGTTGATTCGATACGGTGTACGTGTTGTGTTGTTGAGTGAGAGTTAACCTACAACCCACTAATATGAATCATTTCGTCGAAGTGGCTTCTATACATCATATGACTCATAATGTCAAATGTATTATTAATATCAGCTATTAGTGTCAACTGTTATTGTCACATTAATATTCGTTTATGAAAAATAAATTTATAAATGCTCTTTACTTTTTACAGAAAAAATTATATTCATTGTGTCTTTCTATTAAATACTTACAAACATAAATATCGACGTGTATCAGTGAATATTACTTATAAGCAGTGGAATATGAAATGAACATTTAAAATTATTATACAGCAGAATTACGCAAATATTACAGTTATTAAATTCGAGTTTAAAAGAAATTTGACGATAGTACGTCACAACAGCACGATCGTCAACCATTTTATTACAGCCCAAAATAAATCGAAATATGGCCGAAACCTCGAAACCTATTCTAATTTATTCAAAAACCGAGGTTGATTACAAACTTGAATTTAAAATATTTAAAAACAATACGTCAAATATTATTGATGAGTTGCTGGTACCGAAGTTGAAGTTACTAAAAACATTATAACAAAATAAATGTGGTAGTTTTATAAAAGAACTTGTCAAACTTTCACTAAAATTGGTAATTCGAAGTATGTATGTGTCAAGTCCTCACGACAATTGATATTCCCAGAGTTAGTATTCATATTTTCCCTCTCCATTCAGCCATACCACACGCTGTAAGCATTTGATTCTGTACCTTTTCTTTCATCATCGAACGCATTTCCAAGTTATAATCCTGTTATGATACGGTAAGGTTGTAAATTAAACCAACGTTAACTGGCACTCAGTAAAGTCGAAACTCCTAGACTTGTATGTTGAATTCTGGTTTGGAGTTTCGTTTGAATGCACTGTATAGAGTGTGGACCGTACAGCGTATTCAGTGCTTTACGAAACCTTTTCTCATGTAATTTTGACTAAAATCTCAAATTGTTAAATTTCAGATTGTTATATCCTCTATACTGCTGTTCCAACGCTTGGATGTTCCATTTTTTAAGAATTTTTCAACATCGTTATATTGTGGCAGGAACTAAAACACGCTATGCGCATGAAGTTGCTACTTAGCACTACTTAGTAGTTGACAGACAGATTATGTTATAGTGAAGACTACGTTGCTGACGACAGAATAACACTTTATTATACTTGATCTTATTATAAATTAACGCATTGACTACTCATTATTTCATCGAAGCAGAGAAAATAAAATAGTAACCGTATGTCACAGTAACCTTGATATGATGTTAACAGTCACTGCGGTAGAATAGTGGGTAGCTAAATTATTTTACTCTGAAAAAGTACTGTATTTTATAACTTTAACCAATAGAACAGAAAAAGTATTTTTATTAGTCTTATTTTTTAACAACAATACATGTATTTAAAAGTAAAAATTGAAGACTTCATCCCTTGACCTTCAATTTTCTAAATACTTATGCCATTCACACCAAAATGATACATTGTTAAGACAAATAAACAAAGTGCAAATGTTAAGTACATTTTGCATTTACCGATCTTTGATTGTACAGATTATAACTAGAGCTGAATCAGAAATTCAATTCTGATAAAAATACGAGTCTGGTTTGTCATATTTGAACGGTGGCGTGCGTTAGGTGTGTAATACGATATTATAGGGCAAGAGGTTAAATATACACTGAACACAGAAGTTTTTTGGTAGCTGGAAATATCAGGGTGCGCAAATTTAGGAATTTAGATATTTAGAAATTTATGAATTTCACGATTTCGAAAGTTGGAAATTCAGGAAATTGAATATGCAAAAGTTTGGGAATTTGGAAATTTGAGGATATGGAAGTTTAGGAATTTGGATTACGAAATTTGACAGTTTGGAAATTTAGGCAATTTGGGAAATTGATAATGTCAAAATTCTAAACATATAGAAATCTAAAACTTCGGGAATTTCGAAATTTCGAAATTTGGGAAATATGGAAAATTGGAAATATCGAAATTATCAGAATTAAAAAATTTTAGTCTATAAAGATGTGAAAACTTGAAACTTCAAAAAATTTATAAAATTTAGAAATTCATTTCAGAGATTAGAAAATCTAAGAATTTTAAAGTTTATAAATGAAAAAAATTCGGAAACTTGGAAACATAAAAATTTGGAAGTTGAAAAGTTTTGAAATTCACATATGTGTTCTTATCCAGAGCAAACCTATTTTTACGCAAGTATACATACGAAGTAATTGACTGCAGTCGCCGTTAGTTGCGTAAGGGTTAAAGCGGCATTTTGTGCTGCAACCATTGTCTGTACAAAACATAGATGAGCAAAAACATATTTTCTCTTTAATATATTGCTGTACTATCGATCACGAGTGACCGAGCATTTGCCCAAGGCTTAAGCAACCATTCATGAAGATCACAGATATCTTTGTTTACTCCGACTAGCTCGTTTAGTGTATGCACGACCTAAAGTTCCAGCTTCTTATCTGTGTTCATCACGTTTGTTCCTTCAACCCTTTCCACAAGGGAGGCTTAACAGTTAATACGATATAATCAATTGACCAGCGGTATTGTGTTTATCGTAGGAGATTGCCCTTTTCGATTAGGAGACAAAAAACGATGATTTTCTTGTAACCTTCGGACAATGGTTAGATCGACACGTGTACGTGCCGCTAATATATTAACGGAAGCAGTGATCCTCGGTCGGGGGGTGAGTGGGGTAGAAGACAAGGTAGGGGTAAACCTTTCGCAGAAATCTAATAGAGTTACCGTAGGGGTCCGAGGATTACTGGAAAATACGTCAGACCAGTTAGATCTGGCGCTGCATTGCGGTGCACCCTAACACACACGAATCATCTATGATCCGTGTGTGTAGGAACGATGCCACGGCGGAAACGTGAGGGTGGTTTGCTCGTCGGTGAGGGTTTTATCGGCGGATTAGCATTGCTTTACATAGTTTCGAACGGGTTTGCATAGGTTTCAGACCACTGCCTGCCACATGCCGCAGAAGCGAATGGAAGCTCGACGAATCCGCAAACCGATTTTCAGTCGTTCTAGTCGCAATCTTCTAATCTCCCATCGAAAGCTCTGACCCACAAGGACTTCCTTATTATATCACATATAATATCGTGCATATTTACCTTTGACTGATAACGGTACCCCTCCTTACACTGCTGCTCCTAACGTCGTTTTCAGACCGAATGCATAGGAGAACGAAACTTAATAGCAAAGATATTTCGTAACAAAATACTTTCACAAAATAAATTTCGTGACTGAAATAAGCTCTTGAAGAATATACCATAACTAACTATATTTCGCAACTGAATTTATACAAATAAACTTAGTTTATAAATGTATAACTGGATTTATAAAAATACACTAAAATCGGTTTATAAATTTATAATTAAGTTTATAAAATTAAATTGAATTCATACATTTACAATTGAATTTATAAAACTAAGCTGCATTGATAAATTTATAATTAAATATATAAAGCTAAACTAAATTTATAAATTTATTATTAAATATTATTTTGGTCGTAACAATACAAAAATATTTTGTATGTAATTTGCACGATATCAAATGGTGAGTACATCGCAGCAAATATTTTCGTGTCTAGATTATTTCTTCAAGATTTTCAAGGTTATTAATGTATTTTTGTATGGAAGTTTCTTATAATAAAAAATAAACTTCATATTTGTAACTTTTGGAAACTAAACATTACTTTAAGTTTATGCTGTTGAAGGTTACTTCAAGGTCGCTTTAGGAAATACTATGGCATATATTTCTGAAAATATTTTGATATCAGCTGCAATATAGTATAGGAGAAGAAACGTGAATTTATTTGCTAAGAAAACACGAGTGACCTTGAAAATTTTGAAAAATGACCTTATCACAAAAATATATTTTACATCTCAATTGTATACAAAATATTCATCGTATTGTCCTAGAAAAAAGAAATATTTAGTTAACTACCTTTAAGTGGATCATCCTGTACTTTTAATTGATTTCGTGTTATTTGAAACTGTATTATAGAAAATTTAACAAAATTAATGAAATCGTTCCTTTTGTGTTTTGATGAAACTTTGAATTTTCTAGAATTATCAAAAATTGTAAGTTCATTTATCTTGCAAAAATTAGTATCGACGACATCGTTCGATATAGACTTAGTTAGTCTGATCAAAATTAATTCTGTTTCTCTTGTAACTCAGATCGTCAGTCCTGACAAAAAACAACAAAACTATTACGATCTGTAAACATTAGTCAAATATTTTAGATTATAGAGATCTTAGTTAACTTAGTTAATGCAAACTTATTACCTGACAAATGGTAATTTATTTGTTCATATCACAAAAATGGGAACGAAAAACGTTTTGCAACCATTCAGTTTCCAAGATGTTTCTTGCGGCCCACAATCCAATACTACCTTACTGGAAAAGAATTCATTTACAATTTAATAATAATATCTGATTTTATAATAATAACTTTTGTGCCTTGTCAAATTTCTAATATAAAGTATCAAATAACTAACTATAATATTTAAAATAAATGAAAGATAATTCGTGCAGTCTTTTACTTTGACCGAAATAAGTGACGGCATTATTAATTGATTTGTACTATATATTGAATGTACTTACCTGCAATATACTCTGCCACTTGATAAAGACACATTTAACACTCAGCTGATATAAATCTTCCTTTCCATTACTCTTACCCTTTTCGTGGACAAAGGCAATCCGACTTGAAAAATACGGTGTAGTCGGTTCAATGCGTAACGAGTCCCGAAGCAATAAATATGGAGTACAATGCATATCAGGGTGTATTTTAATGGGAGAACAATTAAGAAAGTAGGTCGCATGCGGGATAGTAAGAAGAGGCGGGGACGATTTACGTTGTAAAAGAAGGGGGGATAACGTGCGGAAGTTTTACACGGTGGCTTTCATTACCTATCTTCAGCAGTATAATAGCAGCCCCTTTTAATTAGATGTGCAGTGCGATGCTTTTGTCCTCGAAAAAGGAGCAATCGAGAAGAACACCGAGAAATGGTAATTTCTTCCTTGTACCTTTAACTTGCTCGATGAACTGACTTCGCTTGAAGAAGAGAGATGTCCTACTTTGCAAAATTGCTGAAATTTTGATCGCGGATTTTACTCTGAAAACTTGTCCAAACGAATTTCAAGTCGTTTGTATGCCATTCAAAAATTTTCACTTATACTTCAACTCGTTGCGTTATATCTTTAATTTTTGAATATCCGATGTGGTGTTAGTTTTGACACATAAAATACGTTGACCAAATATGTCAAATGATCTGTACAAAATATGTTTAACGCATATTTTCATTATGTAAAAATTGAAGCTACCTTTTAAAATTTCAACGATCATCTTACATAATTAAATGTTGATATATGGAAAAGAAATAAAGCGAAGTACATAAACATTTTCATTTTTTATTTTATTTATGCACACGATGAATATGCAAGGTGATTTCATTAGTTGCTCTCTTTGATATATTTTACATACAGTAAACAGTTTACAAGTAGTTTAGATATCATAGTTAAAAGAATCATCTTATATAAAATTTAATTTTCATCTGTTCTATGTATTTTGCATGAAATAAGTTGAAATAGTTTTCTATTCGTTTTCTGCCGTGTAGTTTTTATTTCAGAGAGATCTTTCTACTTTTCTGTTTTTAGAAGTAACGAGGGTTTGTATCGTCGAAATTTTTCCAACATGAAGAAATTTCGTGTTTCAAAATAATGTTAAAAATTGAATGAGGAGGAGGGTTGATAAAGAATGAATTAAACAAATTTGAGCCTGAAAAATCAATAATAATTTATTGGCTCGAGTAATGTGATTTAAGGGAAAAAGCCTTGCGGCATAAAAAACCGTTTAGAGTTAAAAAGTGTTTAGATATACATATTTGTCGTGATTAGACGGTGAAAATGTGTTCGTGTGATTCAGTATGTTTGATTGTTGATTCGAGGAGCACAAGGGCTCAGTTAAATGATAATGCGTTTGTGTTACAATCTACATTGCGTAGGATTGTCCACGATGATTTATTCGAGGAGTGTAGTGTCCCACTCGAATGATGTTTGCGTTCTGTACCACCCTACACTGGCTTATCCAAAGAGTGTAGGGTCCCACTCGGATAATGTTATGTTGTACGATCTTTGCCACCCTACATTGACTTATCCAAGGAGTGTAGGGTCCCACTCGGATAATGTTGTGTTGCGTTCTTTACCACCCTACACTGGACTATTCGAGGAGTGCAGGGTCTCGCCCGAATAGTGTTGATTGTGTTTGGAATCCAGCCTGCACTGGATATTCCATGTTACTCCATGATGCATGGAGTTGTATGCCATTCCGCGATACACGGAGGTTGTACTCCCAATCCGACCGGCACAAGGCTCAACGAATGACTGTCCCTTCGATATATAAAAATTGCCCGAACACCCTCGCACATCATTGGGTGATGGTCAAGAAAATCTATCCTAGTTTTTGAAAGACCGAGAAAAATAATGTATCGCCGTTAGCCGATTTATGGCAAGTTCATGGTGACGTTGGGACCGGTCCAAACGGGACTTACTAGACAAAAGGATCCTCGGTGACCAGTATTTCGAGGTATATAGCTAATGACGGTGGTCTACGCGTCGAACCACTCAAACCCTGTAATAAATTGTTTCGTCGCGGTAAAGGTCGGAGTTCGCGACGGAACAAGGTTACTATAAATTACAAGTTTTTTTGTACGAATTTAATATAAGTAAGGATCCCACGCAATAAGCCTCAGGGTTCCTAATAATTAATTAAGTTTTTAATTTGATTGGACGCAAATTATATCAATTACCGTTTGGTTTATAATTAAATCTCCTCAAATTAAGAATTAAATTGTTATTTTCAATTAAGTGAATGTCTAATAATTAGACTCTAATTGAACATCACATGTTTCATTCCATGACAAACTTGTCAAATGTTAGATTAAGTTAATTTTATGTATGAACTTTTTTAGTATATGATGAATTTTCCATCGTTGATTGAAACTTTTTATTTCAATGACTGCTGAAGGATTGATATTTATTATTCGATTCAATTTAGTGCAAATATAAAGCAATTTTTATTTTTAATTATAATTTCTGCCTGAAATTATATAATTAAATTAATAGAAATTATATAGTTAAATGATCATTAACTGTAAGTTCTACTTAAGGTGAATGTTAATAATGTAAGCTTCTTAACAAGCAATAACGATTATTTGTAATTTGATGCAACGCATATTAATTTAATTTGCTTAAATTTATTAATTATAAGGATGCTTATATACACGCTGTTAATTTATTGCTATTAACAGATTACTCTATAGATAAGCAGATTATTAGGTAACTAAAAACCTGGCAGTAAGAGGATTTAAAAGGAAGGTATAAAATAGTAATAGAAATAATTGCACATTATAGGAATGATAGATACGTTTTTATTAAATTGGTAAATAAAATCTAGTTTATAATTACAGAAATAGATTGAAATTCTCGGTTGAGAGTATTACAAATAATATCATATTTAATTTAAAATTTAATTCTGATTTTAATTTTGGAGCAGTTACAACCAAGAATTGCAATTAATTCAAGATTCGATTGAAAAATAAACTTTATTTTTTGACTGGACGCGATTTGATTCAAAATGAAATTGTCGTTCCTAACTATGGTTAAGAAGACGATATTTTGAATAAAAGTTAATTGTTAATTTAAATAGTGTAAGATAAAAATTTGAGATTTGATCATTTTGAATTTAGTTTAATTTTGAATTCCCATCTCTGTCAAGACCATAATGAGATGTCCTTATTTCGCACAAAAATTACCAAACTGGTTATTTAACCGATTCATAAATCCTTTATTTTAAATTAAAAAGTTTGTTATAGTTCTTTTCTTAAAATCTGTGTTGATTTTTATCGAGATAATGAATTAGTATGTATATTCAGTTATATTTAATCGTTTGTTCATTTATTTTCGTACTTTATTTTTAATTTCAAATTATGTGTTATACCCTGGTACGATTAATATTAAACCCAATTATTTCCGTATGAAAAATTGTACCATTGAAATATTATACAATTCTATTAAATCATTCTAAGCAATCCATATTTTTGGGACACCTTGTATGGAATTGATTTTGTTATTCCGAACTAGCACATACCACGCTATCAGAACAACATCGCATTTCTTTACTTCCTGATACTTCTATCAATAAAAGAGAACTGCGTTTGTGAGAACTTTTGTTCGGCTGCGCATGATGGTTTCTTGAAGTTTAAGACGATTTGATCGCAAGGATTTTTGTATAGAATTCTTTTTTAAACGCTTTTAAATTTTGTATGCAATCAACTTTTGTTTTCACCGTGAATATTTTTAATGTCATACCAAATTCAAATATTTGTAACGATAATTGTAATTTTTAAAGATATTTTAATCGTACAACAGAACAATGAACTGGAGTTTCACAAAACTTCTATATTATATTATGAAAGATATTTCGTAAATGGTGGTACAACTAGTAAAGTATTGGTTTTACATAAAAGAAAGAAGTTAGCTTTGCTCTCGAAAAAATTGTACTTAAAAATTCATCAAAATCTTAGAAGTGTTGTAACACGATAAAGAAAATTATAACTATAACAATTTTTTAGTTAATTTAATAATTTATAAGTTAATAAATATAATTATCATTATATATTATTTTCCACAGCATTGTTTACACATTAATACATAATGTTACAGACTTCGTTATAATTGTGGAAAAGTATATTAGTAATTAACTATAATATAAACACTATTGGTTAATAATACAATTTGACGATAATAATTATATTAATTGATTTATATTTAAATCATCAATTCATTATTGTTAAATTAATGAAAGAACTATTAAAATTATCTACCACCTTGCTACAAATAAATTTTTTCACAGTATAGAAAATTTTGTAATTCATTTCCCACGAAAATAAAGCTAAATATAAACAAAATTTTATGCTGTTATTCTTTACTCGGTTTTGCTTGCAGAATTACTTCCTTTCCGGTTGTACCACCATACAATTGGTTGCAGGACATGCTGTATATTACACATTTATATTATTAATTGTTTCATCTTCCTGTTCTGTAATATAATCTACGTCCAAGTTTATTAAATCACTTTCTTGGCAACCCATACATATTTTCCACTTTTTAATTTTATCTTCATACAGAAGGCTTTGAATGATACTTAACCCGTTAGATATTTCATTTCACTAGTTGACATTTCTTCATGACGAGGATACTCGTTAAAAATAGCTAATTGCTTAACAGCTTTAAGCAATTTTTCGCATTTCGAATTCGCTTGAGTTTTCAAATAAGGTGAAGGTACCAGTAGTTGACACTTTAAGGAATTTTTTGTCTATTTGTTCACATAGCTCAGGCTAAGTTCACTTTATGGAAAATTTATGATTAGCAGTCGCTGCACAAACTATTCTTCTATTATATTACAAGTATTAATTCTTGATGGCGGTTGTAAATTTTTTTTCTTTTTTTTTCTAAACATAAAATTTGATTCAATAGTTGACACCCAGCGAAAACAAAAAATTTAGTAGTTGACATCCTTTTGTGTCAGTAGTTGACATAGGGAGAAAATCCAATTAATGAACTAGTCATGATAATGTATGAATGCAGAATTTTATTGGACGTTTAAAAAATATTATTCTTGAATAAGTTTACAAAAAAAATATTCAATAATTAGAAGTTACTTTCACAAATAATCTAACTTAGTTTGGTAACTGAATACACATTTCTGGTTCTATTCATTTTAATGGGTTCGTTGATACGAAACAGCACTGTTTCCTGTTCATAATCTAGCTTATCCATTCTTTCTGGCCACTTTCACAGTCTACTACACTTTGCCATTGCTGAAATGGTTGCAGTCGTTTCAGACACAGCAATTATAACTCCAGGGAACAACTCTTTTTCGTAGGAAAATACAAAAACATAGTCACTTCTGTATAATTTATGAAGTTATTCTTCGTAGAAGGCACTCAAAAATGACAGAGGAACAAAGTCAGTAGTTGACACGTAGTAATTTAATAGTTGACACCCCATATCAACTACTGAATAATAGACGATTACAAGTGTCAATAGTTGACATGGAGTGAATTTAAACAATTTAGCATTGTTTGTTTGCCAATTTTAATAAATAAACCTCTTTTTGAGTTTCAAACAACATAAACGAATGCCTTTTTTTATTCACAATGATTAAATAATACAAACTTGCAATACTTACATTTTAACCAAACCTTAGCAATTTATATAAGAAAACAGTGAAAAATTGTAAGAGCCGTGCGCAAGTTTGATTAATCGGTTGATATGACACTTTTGAATGGCGGATAAGTGCAGTAGTCCGCAATTAAGCAGCTGAAGTGCGACAGTATACAGATTAATAAGGTTTGATGTATTCCAACTTGTGGTTTCCTTATTTCTTTACTTTTTTTGAAAAAGTGTCAAGTACTGGTACAGTGTCAACTACTGGTGCTCTTACCTTACCTTGCTTCGATGTTTAACACTTAACGGTCACATTTATGGCCTATTAACTATGATTTATTTGTCAGGTGCCTCAGTCAGAAGTAACTAATCACAGCTACAATATTAAAACAGACAAAGACAGTTGAAATGTTATGTCAATTTGATATTATGCAATCGTTGACTATGCAAATTATAATTGGACTTGCACTCCAAATCGAAGCGTATTAAAAATTCGAGTAAAATTAATCACAGCTGAAGTATGACTGCGTCACGAATGAGACTCGTCAAAATAGTGCAAGGGGTTATGACCCCAGCCACTAAAAATATTTCTAACAAAGAAGCTACTCACTCTTTAACTTGAAAAAAATTACAAATAATCTTTAAAAGTTATTTTAACATATTTCACAGCTGATTTTAGTATATTTAAACGCTGAATATGAAAACTTCAGAAACGTGGAAGAAATGACGGTTTTCACAGAAAAATTTAAAACTTTTTTCGATTTTAATATAAAGTTTCATACTTCACATTCGTTTCATACTCCAATGTGATCGTTAAGGATTAATTCAGATCTGGTACTTATATCAAAAGAACCACGTGTAAAGCGAAATATAGGAAATATAGGAAGATAATATTTCAGGAACCATAAAATGATAAAGAAATATATCAGGAAACATAGAAAAATAAAAAGATATGTTACTGTAAGGACTAAATAAACCTTAATATTCGGCTAGCCTCGGTCTTTTACTTTCTAGTCACCGAAGAGAATGCTTCGATACTCATCCGTCTCGAAGTAAATTAAAACAGAAGGGATTGAAACTTTAATTGCATGCAACTCGATCCTCACCCCATCCCATTTTCGCCGTTTCTCCCTCTCGTTTATCCTTTGCGTAACCCATCTCGATTGAATCAAGTGAATCCTTAGACCGGCCGAAAGTCTAAATCGACGAACACACTGGGGGTTCTTGAAGAAACGTGAAAGAAAGTAGTGAGCAAAGAGCGAATAAGGAAAAGAGAAAGCGCAGACAGGGGAAGAAATTCGATGGAATTCGATGAAGGGTAAAAGAGAGAACGAGCAGAGGATAGAAGAAGAACAGGTAATAAGAATGAAACCAGAATTATGCAGATGCCGGATATCCGATGTAAAGGCCGGGTTAGTCGAGTATTCTTCGCATAGCTGGCCCTTTAGTCAATAGACATCTGGGATTTCCTGAATTGAATGTAAATTACCTTTTGCTCTGTTCACGAAACGGCGATCTATCGTTAAGCTTCTGCAAATAAAACCCCTTTTTTCCTACTGGTACGTTTTTCCTTTTTCTTGCCTTGCCACCCTTGTAAGGATACCCGCCACGTAAATTCTTGCAAGGAAAAGCAAGAACGATTAACCCCTAAGTAGCGACCGGATAAATTGTGACCCAGCTAACTTAAGCGTAATATAAACCCTTTGATACAAGTTATTGAACGAAATATATCTATATACTGGAAAAATTATATCTATAGAAACTGTACAATGATTAGAAGATTAATAGAATCGAAAATTGGGTTAAGGTTCACCTATTATCAAGTTAAATCTTATTATAAGTGATAGTGTTATGAGCGATTTAGATTATTAACTATCTTCGGAAATGTAAGACTATCAAGACTGTCAACTATCTTAAAACATCAAAGATTATTAAGATTCTGAATTATCTTCAGACTATCAAGATTATTAAGATTATTAAGATCGTCAAGATGATTAATTACTATCTTCACAAATTAAATATCATTGAAGCTGTCAACTGTCTTCAGAAATCAAAGATTATTATTTACCAAGATTAACCTGACTGTAAACTATTCTTCAGAAATCAAAGATTATTAAAATTATGAACTATGTTTAGCAATCGATGGTCATAGCGACTATCTTTAGAAATTAAATATTATCAATATTAATCAATATTATCATAACTGTCGATTTTCTTAAAAAGTTAAAAGTTATCGAACGTCAAGATTATCAAGACAATCTTTGAACGAATTGAACGCCAGTGCTTATCGCAATTTAAAAAAACTAATATTCGAATCTCTTGTTCGACATAAAAATGCATTCCACACAATTCTCCATTCACACAATAGATTGGTTCCGGGGAAAATCACATAAAACTGAATACCGTGGATATGAGAAGATAAAAATATGATATCAGTAAAAATCCGGTTCTGTGTAAAAATCCTCTGCTGAAGTTATATACAAACGAAATACACGAAAATCGTTAAATGAAACTCCGTTTATTTTTTATTAAATATTTTGTATTTTAAGTATTTAAAACATGCAAGCACTGATTTTCAGTAATTTTAAATATTTAAATGCTTAAATGTTTATTTTAAATAATTTTAAGTAATATTTATTTGAAAATAAAATAGACATGTACTGTCCTAAGAAATAATAATTACAGTGAAAACATATTTTTATCAGAATCGAATTTAAACGGAAATTTTAACAATAAGCGCTATATGGTTCATATTGAATCGAAATGCATCTTATAGAAATAAAAAAGCTTTTTTTTTCTAAACCATATTGATAAGCGAATTTAATGATTTACAAAGCAGCAAACACAGAAATGATCATTTTCTAAGTTATAACATAACCGAAAACTAATTAATATTTAATAATATTTAGTACTTTATATTAACACTTATTTTTTTTTTTATTTCCGGTTATGATTTATAAAATCTGACGAATGATTGGATATATTTATCACGCTTGGCTGATTTTAAATCTATTAAAACGTGTAGTGGATCGAAGAAGAGATAAAAATTCTTTTATACACTTCCACGATTATGATTCCTCCTGCGAAAGCGGAGACAGAACACGGTTGACTGGTTGGTGATGTTCTTTCACTGTAGTAAACATGGAATAAAATACAGCAGTATTACGCGATAATCCTGTTTAATTAATGCATGAAATGACGCGTGATTAAACGTACCGAGATACACGGATACGTATGAATATGGATGCAGCGAATTGATAGGGCATAGGTTGTTACATGGTAATGGAATGCTGGAATGTTTTTGCTCGAGTCGTACAAAATAATTCACTACTGAGAAATATTCCGATTTTTCTCATTGCCAAGAGCAAAGACGGTTCAGCGAATCAATTTTTTGAAATCTGCAAATGAGTACGCAAATGTATGTCTATAAATATATAATAAGCACGTAAAATAAGTACGTGAATATATGTATGAACATGTTAAATAAGTACGTAAATGTATGTGTATTGCAATGTGACCAGAACTTGAAGATTTAAACTTTGTTAAAAGTGGCAGCCATTTTTCGTTAGAATAGAATTATTATTGTGCCATATGATGACTACTGAAATCGTTACGTATTTTTTTTATCGTGTTTTATGATAAGTATCTGTTTCTTTATTGTTCATAAATAATTGTAGACGGTACTCTCTCCGATTTTAATAACCTCCTAATACATTATAGCAGATAGAAAAGTAAGTGGTGCGTTTTTTTAGCTACGGTAAATCACTTTTAGAAAATAATACAAGCCACCAAAAATAGAAGTATCGAAGGCCGATTTGATTGGTTTATATAACAATGAATTCTTTTCCAATGAAACCAATTGCCAAAGTTGTAATGCAATGAGGGTTAAATGTACATACAGTGTACTAGATTCGATCAAACAATTACATAAAAGTAAACAAAAAAGTGAATTGTGTGAAATGTGACCAAAAATTTGGAACATACACACAGTAACATACTGTAATATTACGTGGAACGATTTTTTAAATGTTTTTTTTTTTAACAAATAATAATGAAATAAATGTAATCTAATGTGGTATAGAGTGAAAATCTTGGGATGCATTTGTTGCAGTAATTGATGATCGTGATTTAATTACTTGTTGAATATTATTTATTCCGTAGTTTACATATGTTTAAGATTTTTTAAAGATTATATATTGTATACTGCTTATTATAATTACTTTTTAAAAATATTTTACAAATTGTTGATTTCTGTTGATGTTAAAGAACGCTGTCACAAAGTAGTTCTTTCCTTATGGCATATTTTTTTATTTTTGTATTAATCGTTAGAAAACAAGAAGCTTTTTTAGATTTGAAGAAGTGGACCACCAAGTTAAAATTTGATGTAAGAATAAAAATTGAATTGTTTACAGCCTGAACAGGTAAAAAATCTACATTTCGTTTTTGTAATCTTTAAACGTGCCATATTACAAACAGAAGAGGAAAATTATTTAGTTAGATTTTATTGTAATTTCTTTCTTATTTATTTTTCTTTTATTGTTATTATTTTTACTTTTTGTACTGCTGCTATTAAATACAATAAAGTTCACACTTATGAATTTGTTTCTATTTTTTGCGCATGAATTTTTAAAAAAATGTGATCAGGTTTCTCATTTAATATCAAACATAAATAATATATATTTTAATAGTTGGAAGTTTGTTGTAGTTTTATAAAATTTTGGTATTATTATTGCCACACCACATGAAATGCCCATTTGTAAAATTCTTTACATTAACACCTTGTATTAACACCTTAATACAAATATAAAAATTCTAATTCGAAAATATTAAATGCTATGAAAAAACTAGTTCGTCTACTGGAAGTTAAATAGAAAAAATATATAATATCGAGTATCTGATTATTTTCAGTTTTAATCTATAATAAAAACGCAGTTATTGTTATGAATATATGCAGTACCTCTCGTGCCACTATTCATGCAGAATGATCAAAAGTGACATAATGAAATACAACATATTACAGATTTCATGATCTTACTTTATACAGGTTTTAGACTGCAAATTAATCCTTCTGTAAGTCACAGTCACATTTTTGCATTCCAAATGAACCCTTTAGCAGATCTCATTCACCCCTTTGCAAATCAAATTCACGCTTTAGCAAATCAAATTCATCCTATCACAGATAAAGGGTCTAGCTGAATAAGATGTTCAAATGTGCCCTTGAGCCAAATGAAACATGTAATACGTTTCAACCCTCTGTCTCGTCCGGAGGAATAGTAACAGGGAAAAATTCCAGTGTTTACCCTATTCTTCCTATTTAATGACGCACAAATATTCTGAAACATCGAGGACCCAGGAACCTATATTACAGAATTTTTCAGATTTTTTTTTAAAACTATAATTGCAAAAAGTGAAAAATCGAAAAGAATGTAATTTTTGATTGAGAATGTACGAGCACTATTTTTATATTATTGTGGTAATAACATATAACTATTATTCTAGAATTTCTTCAGATTCTGCGGCAGGGTGTATCATAATTAAAAAAATCAAAAACGGATACTTTGTGTGAAAAAGTATTAAATAGTCTTAAATTGAATTTGCATTCGCATCAAGGCAAATGGCATAAAAGTTAAAGAAATAAAATTCATTAATTATTTATTTTTGTGTCACGTTGCTTGTATACTGGAGTGTGGGAATTTGTTACAATATCGTCGTTAATAAATGTTTATGAGTATTGTTGCAGAATTGCTAGTTACTTTTTTGGTCACAGGTTCGCGCCCCACCAGATATTCTTCTTATTCTGAAGGTGCAAAAGTAAGCAATTGTCATTTGAAAACATTTTAAATCTGATGTAAAATTATTTTAATTTATAATATATCCAAAAATAATTTTGAAACAGATTTAATTGCATCGTTTCTGTAACTTTGAATTGCTTTAATAGTGCTACTATTTTACACAGAGTCTCTCTAAAGTTGCGACCCTACTCTGATATATCGGAAACGGCTTTAAATATGAACAATTTTTCAGACAAAAGTTGTAGGATATTAACCCTTTCCCGTGCCATTTATTTATCAGATGCGTCAGTCAAGACTAACTATTCAGGGCTATAACATTAAAACGAACAAAGCAAATTAAAATGTTGTGAGTATTTTATATTCAGGGATCCTTGATAATGCAACTTATAGTTGGACCTAAACTTCAAGTTGAAGAGTATTCAAAATTTGAGTAAGGTTTGTTACGTTTCAGCTGTAAGTGCGTCACGAGTCAGACTCGCCAAAGTACGGGAAGGGGTTAAGGGGAACATAAGATGGTGGCAACAAGTAGACCTTAGATGATCGTTTAAAAGTCACCTGAACGTCATTTTCAGTTTCTTATGTAGAACTCCTCATTTTTGATTGCATATTCTTGTAGCCCTCGTTGAAACGTTTTCAAAATACTACCTATTTTTGTCTTCTGTCCGAGTCATTTCCAAAATATGAAGCTTCTAATATAACATATAAATGGCGTAAATCTGATCGTAAAACCTTCTGACAGTACATCTCGGGTAATCTAATTGGCGAGGATATGTCAACTTTGAAGCTTGATATCTTGTATATGACTTGGACAAAAGACAAAAATAGGTAGTATTTTGAAAAAAGCGATCGATCTAAACTGTTGCATACTCCCGATATTAGTTTCTGCTGTCTCAAAACATGATTCCATAATTCCGTGCAAAAACTTTTCCCTTTCATTCTATTTCAAAATTCGCTATTCTCTGCCATCATTCTTTTTACCGAGTTTGTTTTCCCTCTTTGATGCTCTCTCTTTCCCTTATCTTTCGTCGTCGCTTTTTTGCCCTAGCACAGGAACTTATTACAAAAGGAAGCACGCTGCCAAAAGGCGAAGATTAAATTGGCTTTCGAGCGCGACGAAAGTTTCGTTCGTACCGTTCTGCGTTACTCGGTTTACTCGCACACCGTGAAACGAAAACCGAGATCCGTTATTACTCGAACGTTGTGTAGGTATTTCAAGCTAGGGTTGCTTACACCGTGACCCATTCTCGAACCGACGTGCTCGCCTCGTCCCTGGATATTTATTCCGCCTGGAATTTATATTGGATTAGCTATCAGACCATCCCGACGGTCTTTACATATCTCGTTGTACAATTTTTTTTATAACAACCTATGCATGAACACTTCGTTCTTTGCATAAAATAATTGTCAGGTATTCATGGAATACTATTTGCAATTACTCACATTAATATCCGGTCACTGCAGTACTTCTGTATTTAATATTGTATACAGGAAGGGATGATTTACATATCATATTGCTTATTTTACAGAAACATGAATCATTTATTGTAGATTGAAAATATGTAAACAATTTCCTTCCGTTTATAAAATTTGAATGTATAATACATTTTAAACGGCAGGCTATTATATTAGATGTATGTTTAATATTTAATATTTATAAAATTCGAAGGTACTTTGTGTTCCTATATCATTTGTACTTTTTAAACATCATTTAAAAAATCGAATACTAAATGAAAAGGTATTCATCTTTTTTTCTGTTAACCGCCCTAAGTATCTACCTCACATTTTAATAAGTCTTCAGAAGTTGATGCATTATTAATACAGTTGAATCTATTAATGGATTATTCATTGAAAATATTTTGTTTTTTTTTTATACGTAACATAACAATATAACGTAACATAAATAAAATTAATTTTGGATGCTGATTATTTATATACTTTTGCAGGTAATAGATACCATTAAACAGTATTTATTTTAGATTTTTCTAAAAATATATGGTATGCAAAATTTCCAGAAAATATTAGAACATTTCTGACAGCACACGTTGGAATAATGTTTTTCAATTTTACTAACACTTTATTATTTTTATTTTAACTTGAATTTCGAAAATATCTCTTATTAAAAACATAATTTGTGAACTTACCACAATAAACTGTGTATAATTCATGAACAGAACTGTAATAATGAAATAAATTGAAATTAATCGACGGAGATTTGGTTTCGACCACAAAAATACATTTCCAGAAACAAATATAACTAAACGTAACAATAGAAACTTTGCAGCGCTTAATTATTTCATAATCTTTCTGTTGAAAATACATTTACAGTAAGTAAGATAAATCACATCGAAACTTTAACGTTAAATATCTTATAAACGCTCCGTCTATGTCTAAAGCTGTGTATCGAAAGTTTCGTAACTGTATGATCTATCAATTTGCAAAAGCTCATTAAAATCTGAGGGCAACTTCTGAGTTTGTAACTTGTAAGTTGGAAATATTATATCACGTACTTATCCTTCATAGAAAATGCTTCAGCAAACGGATATACATAAGCTAAAAATTATAGATAGTTCAACAAATTAAAAAATACTTTATTTTTTACAAGAGGAAGAACTGTGGACTTGAAAATCTATAGATACGGGAATCTAGAGAATTCGCGAACCAAGGAATTTGGGGATCAAGAAGTTTCTGGACATGGAAGTTTGGAGACATTGAAGATTGAAAACATACGAATTTGAGAATATAGGAAATTGAAGATATAATTTAGGGACATAGGAATTTGAGGATATACAAATTTAGGGACATAGAAATTTGGGGATATAAGAGTATGAGATCATTGAAATTTGGAATTTTAAAAATTTGAGACATAGAAATTTGGGGATATAAACATTTGGGCACATAGAAATGTGGGGACATAAAAATTTGGGGACACAGGAATTTGGGGGTGTAAGAATATGGGAATATTCGAATTTGGGGATATAGTAATTTGGGGATATAAACATTTGGGGACATAGGAATGTAGGGATCTAGAGCTGTAGGGGTGTAAAGAAATGGGGACATGGGGATTTTACCACCTTGGGATTTGGGAACACAGGTATTTAGTAATGTAAAGATTTGGAAATATGTATGTTGCGAAATTAAGAAATTTGAGGACTTAATTTGGGAATTTGGGTACTTGGGAAATTTCGAAAAGTGAGAATTTCGAAGTATGGAAACCAGAGCATAGTATAGAAATTTAGTAATCAAGAAATTTGAAAGTACATTTAAATTTGGAAAATTAGAACGATAAATTGTACAATCTTGGTACATGAAGATTTGAAAATTTGAAAATATAAAAGTTTGCAAATTCGAAAAAGAAGAGATTTGGAGACTAGGTAGTTCAAAATTTTGTAAAATTTTTAAATTTTGGGCATTTGGAAATATATAAAATCGATAGTATGAAAATTTGAAATTTATAAATATGCTAATTTGGGAATAAAAAAGTTTTTACGTTCTTATATGTGCTCTTATGCAAAAGAAATCTTCATTATACTGGGTGTATACATGCACCATTGGGTCTGGCAGACCCTGCATGTCAGTATCACGTCTATCACATCTATCCAAGTAGAATGAGAATGTCAGAACCAGGTGAAAAAAGTAGAAGAGTGCCGTTACATATTCCGCTATTGAGTTGCTTTAGTTCGTGCATAATTGTCGAGTAATTAACGTCGAACGTTGAAATAAGGGTCTAACAGACCCTGCCATGTGCAGCATTATACCTTCCATGCAGCGGAGAAATGATATTTAGGTTCAAAATTGAAATAATATTTACACAAAATATTATTTAATAACATTTAAGAAACATTTAATTATATTTGAGAAATGTTATTGAAATTGTGTCGTTAAATTTATAGTTGAATATTAAATATAAAAAACTATTAATTGTTGTTATTTTACAGAATATGCGTGGAAGAGGTAAGCGTTTTTTTCCGGATTCTTCTAATCCCATAAAATTCCGGAGTATTAAATCTCAGTTACGAGTAATAAAATAAGCAATAAAAAATGTAAATCGTTTTGTTCGTTCCTGCTTTATACGTATATAGGGAAACAACAAATGCATGGTGTAAGTGTCATAAAGTTATGTTATCAGAAACACCGCGAAACAGAGCTATGAATATGCAAATCTGTCTGAATAATAATTTTGTTTATGATAATTGTATATAATAATGAAACATTGTGTACATCACGTGTATATGATATATTTTTAAATCGAGTCTTTATGAGCACACAAAAATTGTGTATTTTGACGTGTCTATGGTCCTTATTTTTATTCACTATTTCTAATTGCATTATATTATTATTACAATTTCATTACATTACTATTACTATATTCGATTACTAATTTTAATTAATAGTATGTTAAATTAAATAATTGAGTTGGTGGTTACATCTTTTTGACTGATAAATGGTCTTTATATCAGAAATGTCATCATTAAAGCAAAACCTTTTATAAAATTATATAGAAAATAATATATATATAGATGTAATAATGATGGTTTAATGAATTTAGTAATTGTAGGGAAACTGATACATAGTATAAAAAATTGCAACGTAATTATTCCGACTTTCTGTTTCTATGGGAATCGCATGACACGCTCGACATTTCTACACTAGCTCTTTGTTCGTTAGGAAAAAAAACCGCGAGTCCTCTTTTCTCCTACCATTGCATTCATACGAAAACATAAACGCATCGACACAGTGTCTATCAAGGTTCTTATATTATAATTTTATTTTAGAAATCATTGTCTGTTAAAATTACTGTAAGATAAGGGTTAAAATGACCGAAACGTACATTAAGTCCCTTTTTAAAAATACGATATATTCGTGTAAAGTCGCGTTTTCGAAGACGAAGTTATGTCTTCCAAGGCTCTTTACAGAATGCCCTCTTCCTGTTCCGAGAGATTTCCTTGTCCCTCGCGAAACTCAAGGGCCTCGGGGTTGGTTTATGGCCCGGACGTCCCAGCGTCGGGGCCTCGTCACCGTGATGGTCGTCGTTGGACGGCCATGTGCCCTTCGCCCTGATTTATTGGAGTGGGTAGTTGAGAATTTTCTAACATTACGATACTACAATTACTATTTACTTCGTAGATAATTACTATTTACTTTGTTTTCGAAACAAATCATTCTGGCGTATTTTTGTTCGTAAACCTTAACTCAAGAATTTTATATTTCATCGTGGATAAATCCTTCTATTTTTTTAGATACAATTCTATTATCATTACTTACCTATTACTATTACTTATATTTCAAAGATGTTACACTCTGTTCCACAAGAGCGTGGACGCGATATCTGAGTGCAAGTAAATCTTTTCTGTGAAAAGGTTGTATAGGTCGAAAGTACATTTAAAGAACTAATACGCATCTGCTTAATAATGTGTCCAATCGCCACCATTAGCGATTATTCCTGGGTATACTTTCAACCAGCTTTGCAGCGTGTGAGACAGGAAGAGATCTGCATATTTCTCGAATACGGCAAACTAGCGCCTTCAATTTTAAAATACGTTTTCCTCGGAATTTGTACTTCATGAGAGACCAAACATTTTCGATTGGATTGGCATCAGGGGACTGAGATGGCCAATCCAACACGTTGACACCATTCGCTGTTTTCCATTCCGTACAAAGGCGGCTTCGGTGTTTGGAGTTGTTGTCCTCTTGAAGTATCCAATGGTCTTTGGTTCTTTTAAACCAATGTTTCACCAATACTAAGAAATCCCTTTGCTACAGTTTAATCATCTTCTGAGCATTTAAATTATCCAGAAAAACACATAAAATTCCGAAACCCCGACGCATTAAGTTCTGTAGCTCGTTTCGAACCTTGATCAGGGATCTCGTCGATACAATTTGTCTCTTTATAACGTTGCACACACTAATTTACAAATTCGCGAGACTTGTGCAGATATTCTGCTGCATTTTTAACACTCATTTTTGACCCTTTCGGGTGTTGGCACAAGAATACTGCTTCGAATCGTTTACCGTATACGGCACTCGTCTCGAAATGACTTGAACGTTTCAGTGGCAGAAATGATATTAAGAGAATGGAAGGGCTATTGCGTATTAGAGAAGACATTGTTTGTTTGGACTGACGCAATCTTTGCTGTATTGGGTATAAAATTTCATAGATATCGCATCCACGCTCTTGTGGAACAGACTGTATTTAAAAGAATGTCAGTTTCCGAAATTAAAAATTTCTTACTTTACACTTTTACATAAACGTTTATTGCAAAACTCCTATATTTTGTAATGTTATTTTTCAGTCTTCGATTAGCGAAAAAATAGCATTTCAATCAATGCAATAGAAACTGAGGTAAAAGATGAAAAGAATACACAGTATGTCGGAAAAGTAACGGAACTTTTTAAATTTAAGGAACACTATTAGCGACATCTATAAAAACAATATGCTATTTGAAAACAGTATTCCTCCCCTACAAAACGAACCAATCGTTATTGGAATCGAGCAACGAATTGTAAATTTATAGCGTTTAAAGCGACAGAACCTTTCGTCACCGTGTCACAAAATCACGATGGAGCAAAGAGCAAATATTAAATTCTGCTCGGTAAAGCTCGGTAAAACTTTTGCAGAAACATTTGAATTAATGAAAAATGTTTATGGTGACGATTGTTTATCCCGTACACGTGTGTTCGAGTGGTACAAGCGATTCAGGATGGTCGTGATACTTTGAAAGACGACCCAAAGCCAGGTTTTGGGTTTTCCTAAATTCTAAACGATTCTAAAGGTATTATACTTCGGGAATTCGTTTCACAGGTACAAAATGTTAATGGCGAATATTATCTGGGTGTTATGGAACGTTCGTGGAAAATAATTGTTCGTGTGAGGCCCGAATATCGAGCCCCGGTAAGTTGATTTCTGTTGCATGATAATACACCAAGTCACAGAACTATCCCTGTTTGTGAATTTTTGGCGAAAAAACAAGTCTATGTGCTCCAACATCCTCCATATTCGCCCGACTTATCTCCATGTGATTACTTCTTTTTTCCGAAACTGAAATTAATTATGAAAGTAACGTTTTATGACACTGTTACACAAGTCCGAGCAGCTGTGACGAGGGTGATTAAAACGATTCCGCAAAACGACACAAATAAATCTATGTTAACATTACTTGAGCGTGTCCAACGGTGTATTGATGCGGAAAGGATGTAACTTGAATAAAAAAAATTAATTTTGGCAAAATAACTAATACTTTTTTTTTTATTTAAAAAGTTCCGTTATTTTTCCGACATACTGTGTATGTCTAAATAAAAGACGAAATAAAAGATACTTGTGGGTTGTGCATCTTAATTGCATAGAATTTATTTGAATTCAGGATCCACATTAACTTCCGCGAATCGGTAAATGAATTATTTTTAATCGAAGCAAATCTGTTTAGTTTTTAGAAATCAGGTTATGCACAAAACCGTAATTTGGCAAATTGAGCTCAATTCCAAAGAGATATGTCAATAAGTTTTTATGGATGAGCTACTGCTAAATTAATCTCACAGCATGCATATTCCTTTAGAAGGGAACACGAAGGAATTAATAACGTGAATGTAACGTGGATTAATGCAGTCTCATATTTGTATTCACAGTGTACGCAGTGAATCGAAACACACCGATTACACTGAATTTCTCCTCAATTTTTGATTAATAAAAGTGGAATCGGGCACAAGGAATGCTCTGCAACGTTTCAGCAAATATCAAATATGCTAATTAAATTCATTCCTCTTCATGAACGTAGATATCAGATTCCCCGGAAAAAGGTTCGTTACCACCACATGCAGAATCGTATTAAAGCTTGTAAGATTTGTAAAAAACTAATTATTAATAACAGGGGAAATTATTAATTTACTTTATTTATTATTATTTAAAAACTTTAATTTAATATTTTAAGGAAAACAGTGGAATGGTTGAAATGAACATTGCATTTCAAACATATTTTAAAATCTGTTTACATTTTCATAATTCTGTTTACTGTTTTGTATAATTTTTTTCATTAAAATTGAAATTATCAGAAATTCTCCGGAGAGTTATGTGTTGTTACAAATTCGATTAGAGACATTATCAAACTAGAAAAATGGAGAATGTTAAAATTTTCTTGTTTGTAATTTTAATATTTCCTATTTTTTAAATTTAATATTGTTTCTATTTGGATTTGTGAGTAACGTCAAAAATTTTTACGAGTTTCAATCAATATATTTGTACAATTAATTAATAAATAATCATGCGGAGTATTTAGTCTCTTTTCTTATTTGAACAACAGAACTGTATATCACAGTATTTAAATAAAATTATAAATATATTATATCAAGTTTTTAATTTCAAAAAAATAAATTATTAACTGCTAAGTCAATGAAATATAAAAACACCTATTACGTTATCAGTAACCAGCAATTGGTTTTAAAAAGACATAACTTTATCTAAACAGCGGGAAACGAGCCGATTTTTAAACCAACACAAAGAAAAGTAGGTGTAGTTGAAAGTATAAGGAAATAACAAAATTTTATAGGACTGTATTTATTACTGCACTATATTATTACTACTGTATTTATGATCATAGGTAGCAGTAAACATTGTGAAATACGACACTGATAAAACGAACACGCTATAAAACCCGAGCTAGTTTTCAAAATTGTATAACAAAAACGGAATTGATCTATTTTATTTGTAGATTTTCCAAAAAATGTTAATCTTATATTATTCAATATTCTTTCACTTACATAAAATTCATAAAATTTATATTAAAGTTTCCTAATAATTTAAGTGTATAGAACATTAAGATTGGTACTAATAAAATTAATACACTTTATAAAGTTATATTATGAACGTTTATATAAGAATCTTTCAAATAAATTGTTTTATAATTTGGATAGGAAAAAAACCAAACACATTTCAAAATACAAAGGTGTGACATGGTTCACAAGTTATTTATTTGATAAAAAATTATTTACGTAATATTTTTTTAATTCAATAATATGTTTTTCTTGAAATTTGTGAATAACCAACATGTTTATTTTTCTACTTTATTTTTAATTTTAAGGTATGTGCGCATAGATGAGTGTTAATAATATAATAAAATCATAAAATAGGTGTTATGTCAATATAAAATTTAAGATTTCATGAAAATGATTAAAGCAATATTTCATTTAATATCCATAGTAAAATTAAAAAATATTTTCAATAATATCTTTAACAGAATGGCTAGTACTTTATTAAAACAAATTGTATTGTATATATTGTATATACAACTTTATTAAACCAACACTCTGTCAGAAATCAACTGGTTTAATTAAAAAGCAGTAATATCTTTTAAATACGAGCTCTGTGCATAGAATTTTTTACGTGGTAACAATTTTCATAGATTATTGATACTCCTTAGAAATTGATATTCCTTAGAAATCTAACAATATTATTTATATCTGAAGCAACTAACAATAAGAAAAGTTATTCCAATAGGTTTTGATTAAAGGAGTTATGAAACAAATAGATACATCCAACTGTAAAAATGTAAAATGTTAAAATATTATTAAAAAATACAACTGTTTTTCGTTTAAAATGATTTAAAAAAATAAATTCAGAAATAAATGCATATTATTGAAAACGGAAAATTTGCATTTGCAGTTTTTAGTTGAATTTTGTAACAACAACATTAATGCGATACCTGTGTTATACATTAGTATGATAGAAAATATGATATACAGTTGATATTTAAAACATAACGTAACAAATGCAGAACGTTAAATTAATATTAAACGTAATATTTATTTAAAAATCAATATGCTAAATATCGCTTGAATGTTTATATTCTGAAAGTGAAACGAATAGTGACTATAACTACATATTGCTGCTTTTGTAGCAGATGTTTCTTTACACATCTTAAGTTCATTTAGTCAGCTACTTACACGAACTGAAAATATCGTGAGAACATACTGCAAGTTGCAAATGCAAGATATTTAAGAAATTTTAAGTAACTTAACGTATTAAACGAAAAAGTTTGTTAAAAAATAATAACAAAATACTATATTTAGTATTTCATCATCGATTTCGGTAGTCATTTTTACTGAAATGAAATTTTGTTAAGTTATATAACATTTATTTTATTGCAAGTGATATAAGCAACAAGAATCTGATCTGTTAATTTACAAGGTTATAAGTTTTTGGTTTGAACATTTGGTTTTAATAACAAATACGAGTAAAATACGACTGTTTTTTAAATTACATTATACCGTTTAGAAGTCGTATATTTAAAGAAAAAAAGAAGCAAAAAGTATTCGAGGTCTGTAAATTCACATTATGCATGTTTCCGACATAATAATTTACTGCTATTTTAATTTTGTACGAGGAAGCAGTGACAGATGTTTGAAATCGAAATTTCAGTCGTGTTCGTTCAAAACATGTTAATAAATTGGACGTCACTAGAAACACTTTATCATTGAAACGAAAAATCTTTATTAATACTATTTTGACATATATTTCGTACATATTTCGATACATACATATTTCACGATTATGTTAGATAATTTTAAATGTACAACTTTTTACCATGTACAAAAAGGATTAAATTTTTAATCTTTTAAATAAATTTCAAAAAAATTTCATGCTCATATGTTTCGGAGATTTCATCAAACAAATTTTTCTTCGCTTAATTTTTACTTTAAAAATATGAAACGCGTAAAAACCGAATATTTTACCGAACAAAGTGACAACTATTAAATATAACAATCTTCATCAATCTGCAGAATGTCGGTAATGTATCATTTCTCCCTTTTTTTACGGCAATGGTGCTTCGTCGACACCGAATAAAAATGACGAGCATTAGCAAACAGCGACAAAAAAATTGGTTCAATCAGTCGCACACGGGCAAGTTTGAACTACAGAATATCTGAGTCGAAATATAAATTCTAATTTAACCAGTCTCAATTTTTCTAATGTTTATATTTGCCGTTACAAAAGTTACGTGGTTTTAATTCTTTCACGATCTATGCCAAGATTAAAAAAGTCTTAACTATGTAGAATTATTTTTTTGCAATTCTTTTTAAGACCTCTAAATCCTACCAACTTTTTAAATCCCGCTTTTTATCTCAAGAGCTTAAATATATAGTTCGGTTATAAGAATGAAAAATAAAATAGTAAAATGATTGTGTGCAAACTAATTAATAATTAATTTGAATAATAACCAGAATCAATTTGTTCTCAAAATACTTTCCTCCTCTATATTTATTCATGTAATTCATGAAGTATCAAGGAATTTCTAATTTTGTTTATAAGTTAATGTTTAGCTTAAATTTTGTATCATATTGATTGGGTTGCTTTTACCGAAGTGCGGTCAAATTTATTTAATTTGAATATAACAAGTCATCAAATAATTGTATATCTTTTCTCCGTTGAAAGAATATTTGTAGAGGACAAAATTTATATTCGTACTGTATATTGATATTATCACTTTTCAAAAATTAAGGCGTTAATAAGATCTGATGGTCTTTAAATGAAAGAATGATATAAACTTTGACAGTTAAATACATTTTTTAACTTTTACATTAATTTTGTTGTTTTCACTCTCAAACTGAAATCTGAAATGGACGACATTAAATAATTAAAAAGGCAATAGGGTTTATCTTCCTTTTAAAATTTCTAATATTTTGAAGTAGTAGTTAAAGTATTATAGCGAAATATTAATTTTTAATATTTTTAGTAACTTATATTGTAGTACACCAATTTTTGTTTAGCCTTCATCATGTTAGATTGAAACTGGAGCTAAAACATTTTTATGAATATTACCATCTAAAAGACATTATTGGTATTTTGTAAATTTAAGTTGTAACTAGCGACTGTGATTAAATACACGTTAATTTTCATTTATATTACCTTGGTTATAACTAATAAGTCGAAATTATAATTTAAATTATGTGATGTGCATTCATTCCGAATTCAGACTGAAATGAGTCGGAATTTATTAATAAAGTTTTGATCGATAATATTTATTGACAATAAACGATATAAAAGTTTTGTTGAATATAACTATTTTCTCTATAATATTTTTTTATTTTGACAATTTGTTTGCAAGAGTATACATTACAAGAAAATTATTGCAAATAATATTCTGCTTTTCAGGTTCTTCAATAGATCATTATTTTTATTTTTTCTACGAATTCGAATGAGCAAAATTTTACTATATTTATAAATACATTATGTTGGTCAATATGTCGCTATAATATTAGTGTAATGAAATGATATTAATAAAAGCACAATAGAATATTTATAGTGGTAAATTAATATTAACTTATAATCAATAAATTCCTATTGTTCAATATTAAAAAAAAATAGAAAAATGATACACAGACCCAATATGAACAATAAGTTATTTGCAAACAGAAAAGGCATATGAGAACCATTGAACAGATCTCTATTTCATTTAAATGAAATATTTTTTATTTCAAAGCCATATTTCAAAAGCGTATAATACATATGTATTTTTCTTAAAGCAAACAGTATGTCGTTAATAAAGCAGAAATTTGAAAAAGCTTAAATACACTCGCGCGTATGGTTATGTAAACTTTGCGGACCTCGATATATCATAAATGAATGGAAATGTGTAGTCTGGTTATTAATTCAGTTTTATTCTGACAGTAGCTGTACTTTTTTGTGTAAGAATTATTTTGCGTAGATTTAAGCATTTCCATCACTTGACATTTTCTAACCATTATGTTAATACTACACAGGCGAAATGTTTTCTTTAATAGAAAGAAATAAATAAATACTAAATTTTCAGTAATTAACAGAATTTCCCATTTAGTTTCAACCTCTGCTACGATCTTTAGTTTAACAAATGGTTAGGTATATTTATAAAGACCTTATTTCTGATATTGATATATCATCAAACTCAAATAATAATTTTATAGTATAATAACAAAGAATTAGAAACGAGCATTTTAATAATGATTTCATTATGCCTGATTGAAAATAGCAAAAGTTTTTAGAGAAATCGTAATGAGTGGAGAAAAGCTCGAAGGACCATAATACCGTTAAATAAATATGTAACATTCTCTGAAATAATAAATATAATCGAAATATCTTATATCACAGAATTGAATACAAACAGAGATTTTTAAAATAAGTGTTAGTTAAACCGTATGAGAAAAATTTAACATGCGATACTAACGGCCATCGTGTGAACTAATAAACATGGCCGACACGCATATGCTTTTAGAGTCAAAAAGAAACATGATTCTATTTATTTATAATAATAAAACTAGTAAAAATGTTTCGAATGTTATATAACATTCAAGTACTCCTTTATTCACCATATTTATTTTTGTACTAACACCCCTGTGCCGTTGGTGGTAGTTTTCTTTAACTGTTAAATCACAATGAATTTAAATGTTAGATTTTTTCGTATTTAACTTACATTCTACATTTTAAGATTAAGATGACTTATCTTGTTTTATATAATTTGGGAATTTTAGAATAATCAACACATGTTCTGATTTTTCTTATTCAGATACACACGTTTTATTTTAGTAACAAAAGTCGATTACCAATATTGTCAACTTTGAAAATGTTTCCAACTTACAAATCAATACAGTTTTAACATTCCTGTTATAAAAATACTATTGTAGAACTACTATGTCATCGAAATAATATTGTACCAATGTTATAGAAATACTACTGCAGCAGTATATTGTAAAAATACGATTTTCTAACAAATCAGCGAACAAACGAAGCTGCTTCTCAAAACCTTTTTCTTACGAAGTCGCGTAACAGCTTCAAGTGAATTTCCAACGTAAGCTTTGGAACCTACGTTCAGCATTCGACATCAACACGAAGAGATGACAACACGCAACACAGCTTCAAATAATTAATAACATTGCGCCTCTATTTGCCCATTATGAATGGACATTCGAGCAGCTCAGCAGCCATACCAGATCTTTTTCAGAGTATGTGCAGAAGCGAGTAGCAGCGTTCACGAGGACAGGGGTTTGGTATGTCGGATTCAAGTAATAATGAACATAACGCATGGAACGCGGCGTTTCGCTTGCGCAAATACGAATAACGCGAGCACGATCGGTGTATACCAATTAATTTGCCAGGTATGCAAACTCGACACACACGAAACTGCTTGTCATCGGTGATCATCGATCAAATCCTGAGTACCAACGACCCGGAGAATAGACCCATCCCATTATTCGCTCGAAGCTGCCGCTGCTGCTGTATGTCCGTTACGTTTGGATATTCCCCACCCTCGAAACCGGATATCGATACCACAACTATTGCAGGCTATGAGGATATTCCTGAAGAATAGCGTAACGGGTGTAAATGAAGAGCATTTAAGGCCGAATAAGATTGGATATCTGAGATCGAAGCGTACTTTTTTATTAGGAACGGATGTATTGTTCAGAATCAAAATGTGTGGTTTGAAAGAAAAAAAGGAGGCAGGGAGTAAAAGTTACAGCGTCGAATGTAGAGTTGTGATGATACTTTCTGTATTTGCCACCGCAGGAATTTGGAGTATATTTTCGTGTATCTTAAATATGTAAACACCTAACCAGGGCGTGAACTATGAAGACTTGAAAAAATCCACTCTCCCCCCTTGAATGATGTAGGAGATATAATAATAAGAGGATTTTGTTTAACGTAGTGAATAAATTGGAATATACAGTGAGGTTCTCGTAACTGTTCGAGAAAAGACTTCCTTTGTGTATTCTTAAAGGTAAAACTGTCAATTGAGATTTGAAAATTGTCAGATCTTCGCATTTCCTAAACTCTTAAATTTTCAAGTTCAAATTTGAAATTATCAATTTCTTAAATTCGAAATTTTTAGACTACCAATTCCTGAAATTTTTGTGGTTCAAGTCGCCAAATCTGTTGATTTTCGAATTCTTAAATTCTTAAATTTTCAAATCTCCGCAGTTTTCAGATGTCCACATTTTCAAGTTCCTGAATTTCTACGTTAATCAAGGCTCAAATTTCTGAATCCTGAAATTTATTAAACTTCTAAATTTTCTAATTTACGTATTTAATACCAGATATTAAGATAATATGTTTTTCTTATTTTTTCATATAGAACATGTAAAGTTTGATGATAAGAAACTGGGATATGTACATACTAACAAACATTTTTACAGTTTTAAAAAGAATGCAGAAAGAGATATCGATTTCTTAAAAGGTGTATTTAAAGCAGAATATTCTGTTACAACTTCGAAAGTTTCATGTTAATGTTATTTTGAAAAAGTTAGCATTTTAAATAGAGTTTTAAAGATTTGAGAGAGAAACTTTCAGATGTCATAGTTTGGAATTGTTCCTCGTGCTGTTTTCCTCGATCCTTAAGTTGATAATAAAGTAAGAAGTTGGTAAAAATTAATATTGATATTAATTTGAAATTAAAATAGCATCAGTTAGCATAATAATTGATAGGAGATTATATAACTGGAAGAAACGTTTCACTTCCTGAGGATCGCCTTATAATAAGCCCTCTTTCTTGAATGCATTAAGAGTAAACTTTATTAATAAACTTTGAAATTCATTCACTATAATTCTTACTTATTAATTTTACTTGTCTAAGAGATAAACGTTGAAGAATAAGGTAGAAATAATTAGAACGATTTATTCCACGTCAGTTTGAATTAAACTTCGGTCTCCTATTTGCACGAACAATTATTTTCGAAATGTTTCATTAATATTGCGATATTTGCAAGGATGACAAATTTTAACCAGTTTACTGCGTTTGACATGTATACACGTTAGTCCAAAACTTTATTTCTTACAGTCAACATTAATAAAATATAATACCTTGTTTAACTTCAATTTTAACAAAATTTTTATTCTAATGTAATAAAATAATATAAACTTTTTAATATTTTTGTTTCAGGTAAGTTATCCACGATTCTTTCTGCCATGTTACCAACTCTGTTATAAGGTGGTAAGTTAAAAAACATCTGAAAAGCTTCAGATACTACCATTAACTTTTATTTGCATGACTTGTTTAACAATAGTAAAAAATACTTTTAAATTATCAATTTATATGTCAAAAATCTCGTAGACTATAATAAAATTAACAATAGCACCTTCAAGCACTATTTATGCTTACCTTTCATTTGAATCGGTGTCAGAAATTTACATTTTGATTATATAAAGAAAGACACCAATATTATACAATTTGCAGATTTTTACAGTGTTGACAGTATTACTAAAATTCACCGGAACTAAATTGTACAATAATATATTTGGCTAAGAATAACTTCAACCTAAGATGGACTTGCACCATTTTTCAAATAAATGACTCAAATGATCAAAGTGCGTCTCTGACTTACCAGCCCATCATCCATGGTAATAAGTTAAAAAATCAGAAATGATTGAAATTAAAAAACTGGAATTTAAGCTTAATTACTGAATTTCGTTACTATTTATAAATTTCATAAATTTGAAAAAAAAACCAGAATTGCGAGGTTCGATGTTTTGTGATTTGATGAGTTTGTACCAATTAGATTTTAGTAGAGTCGGACGTGTTGCTGTTACTTCAGAAAATAAGGAAAGCTGCTGCGGGGTTAGGTTCGGTTCGTGTAGCAAAAAGAATAAAAGTTCCGCGAGTTCTAACGTGGACGAAACTAACATGAACGTGTTTCGGTTTCACTATTAGACACTTGTTACCATGAGTCTTGACTTTGCGTTGGTTATTTACAAATATGATTTTTCTCCTGATGTTTCACGAACGTAGAAAACTGCCAAGAATACAAAAGAAACGAGGGAATTGTGATGACTGGATTGCGAACGTTTATGCATCTTTCACGTATTGAAACTTTTGACGTATATCCAAAACGTGTGTTACGTTTAAAAGTAAAGAATCCAAAAGATTCACAGTAAAATGATACTGTTCAGTATCTTCTTGGAAAAAAATGTATACCTACATCGTAAAAATATGTATATACATAATCTTATAAATGTACGTATTTTGCCAATAAGAATTTAACTATTACTATACTACGATATTGTTTGTTTAACATTTTGTTTAACATTAAATCAAATAGTAGACAGTCCAGAAAAACATATGGAATTTAATTGACGGATAAGAAATTTTATTTGATTCTTTGCATTATTCTGACCTACTTCATTTTCTATAATTAAAACTTACACATAGAAATGGAATGTTTATTTAAAATATGCTAGGAAATATTTTAGCGTATAAATGAATTTTTTAAATCGACTATCCTATTTCTATCAGGTGTTTTTTCATTTACGGCAGGTCCATGAGAAAGTTTTAAAGTATAAACCACTCCGCTATAACCATAGGGGGCTGAATGGGAGTCGCAAATGTGAACAAAGTCAGAAGTTTTCCTGCTTTTAACTTATACTTATCCTAAAACACGAAAGAAAAGGGAAATATTTGCAGAACTAGCATACCTTACAACAGAAAAAAAACTACTAAATTGAATACAAAAATAAATAATATTTATAAAGGCTTTAACATAAATGAAGTAGAAATTAAAGAATGTTCGTTTTGGAAAGAACATTTAAAACAGTGTGATAAATGAAGTAATATTAAATAAAAATTAAATAAAATATTAAATAAAATATTTGAAATACTATATTAAGTAATATAGAGTTTAATGAAATGATATGATAAATAGAAAACTAAATTTCTACAAGTCAATAATTTTTATTTTTATTTTAATAAACTGTTAATCTTGCACTTCAAATGTGTATATATGTACCTACTTTAAATATCTTTAACTGCAAATTAATTGAGGGAAAAATTGATACTTGGTTACACAACAAAATATTAATACAAATAATTTGTCATATGTTATCCTGTTATAAGGATGTGTCATTTTTTTTCGATTTTTATTGACACGTAAGTCCATGTGCATTGATCAATTTTTTTTAATTTGTTAAATATTGTTGAAAGTTCCTTTTATACATTCTTTTCTATATATCAAATAATGAACATAAAGTTATATATCTATTTGAATGATTTTACGTGACAACCACAATATAGACATTTTACTAATATTATACTTGTATATATAGGCAACGTTTCAATTTTTTATTTTAAATTATTAGTCTAATCTTAATGATATTTATGACTTTCCTGCTGTCTTCATTTGAAGTGTGGAAATAAAAAATGCTACAAGTGCTATTTTTTCAATTATTGCTGTCTGTTTCAAAAGGGAAGAATAGAAAAAACTGTTCTAAAAATGATCAGTAAATTATTAAAAAGTATGGAGTAAATATTGATGGACGCTATTACTACAATTATTCATAGTTTCTATAAAAAGTAAATTTTTACTGTTTACTGTGGTAAACATAAAATTATTTTTTATATTCAGTTACATTTATCTATATTGTCTATTTAGTTATATTCATCTATATTGTTTATTTATTTTGAATATATTTAGTTCTGGCGCTTACAATCTTTTTTATTTGCTCATAATTAGAATTGAATTTTGAAGTATTGACTACCGATCGAAGCAACAGTGAACAATTACTTCTTTCCTTATTGTAATGATTTTTAATCAAAGTAATTGTACATCAAAAATACTCAATCACGATTCTTCGAATGCATACTTATCATAGGTACACGTATTCGTAGGAAGATGAAAGTACGTAGACTCAAAGAGGTAAGAAGCTACACATTTAAAAAAAAACTCGATTCTTCTCCTCACCGTCATCCAAGGACTCAACTTCGTCCTTCGTCTTCCGTTTGTCGCTTTCCTTCCAGCTCTTCAACTTTTGAATCCAGTCGCGACGCCCTCTTTGCGCTCTGAAGAGCTTACTCGCTTACTCGGAAGAGACGAGGTGTTCTCTTCTTTTTTTTTCCTTTTTTTGCGCTTCTTCAAGTCAGGCCACGCTTTCCTCGCCTCACCGCTTCAAATGGAATATCAGTTTACGCGCGAAACATCCTTTACGTTCTTTCTTCAGGCTGAAGCTTCTCTTTTGTACTCGAACACAGCTGCCCACTCGTGTGACCTTCTCTAAACTCTTCAAGCTTGTCCACTAGACGAATGTCTTCGTCTCTCGTCCAACTGCGAATATTTTCGACCGATGCTTTTGGAGTTCCTATTGTTACTTCTTTCCTTCAACACACAACGGAACCTTTGTTATTAGAACTAATGGAGAGACAAAGCACAATGGTACAATTTTTCGGTAACAAAATGACTTTGTTTTTATTCTGTGAAGCTTTGTATCCTAGAAGTGCAATGATATGGTCGAATAAAAACATCCGAGGTTATGAGACGCCTGTTTTTGTTAAATTACTTGGAACCTCGACCACAGTTTAGAAGTCTATGAAAATGTGAAGCTTTAAACTTGAGAAATTTGAAGAACTGAGAATTTGGAAGCTTGGAAACTAGAAAATTTGGAAATCAAAAAATTGTTAAGTTTACATATGTGTACTTATGCAAGGCATACATTTGTTACACCAGAGTGTACATACCTAACATTTTTTTTTATTTCTATTTATAGAACATGCAGAAAAATTTGAATATTTAGCTTTTAAACAGGCTATATATATTTATACAATATACCTACTCTTATGTTTAACTTTCGCTAATATTTTGTTAACATTATTTATTAATAAATATTGCCTGTATTGTTCAATGATAGTATTATACAGTGGCCCACTTAGTTAGTACCAAACTATAGCAACATATTCTGTAAGTAAATACAAGAAAAAGATAACATAACATAGGTCTTTAAAAGACATAGATCTTTTTATTAAAAGGTTATAACAGAAGTACAAAATGACTTTGGACTGCTTTGCTTTTCCATGCCACGTATACTTTGTTCCAGTTTTTTACGTAAAATATCACCAGCATATTCTGTAAATAAAAGTGATAAAATATGTTATATGAACATACTCTCTTAAATGTTTCATTGAAATATCATGAGAAAATACCAAATGATAATGGATAATTTTCTTTTTTAATAATACATACGAATAATTATCGACTTTCATATTGTCCTTCATAATTTTTGAAACTGCATTGAAGAATCCATATCCATAAAAACATTTTTTCTTATTTTTATTTATAGAATATGTTAATAAAATTGCATGGACAAAACTATAATAATAAACTATAAAATAAACAGTATTCTCTGTACGTACAAAACAGTCCATTCTCATTTTGCACTTTTGTTATAACTTTTTAATAAAGCTTCCTATTCTTGTTATACTATAGCTTTTAATAAATGTCCCTATGTCGATATATCATTCTTTTTTTATTTTTCCAGTTTAAATAGAATATGTTGCCAAAATTTGGCAACAAAGAACTGATTCACATGTATATAAGTGGAAATAAAAAAAAATATGTACACTTCCGTCTATTAGTATTAGGACACTTATTGGTTTCAGCTTTATATTTATTTAGTGATATTAAATGCCCCTAAAATTAAATTAAGTGATACTTTATTAACTGTGTTACACTAGATACAATTTTTACATACTCAAGTGTAATAAAAATTTCGTGTATAAGGCTTTAAGTGTTCTAATTATTGCACGGTCAGAGCAGGTAATCTTTGCTAAAATAAAATTTAATAATTTTGTCTATTTTGTAGGTTCATGAGTAGTATTACTTAAATAAAACTCTGAGCAAAATGCTGATTCATTCACGTGCATATCTATAATACTGTTCAAGTTATGATTTTTCAAGCAAAGGCTCGCTTTAAATTTTGAATAGTCGTAACTTGAAAAATTTCAGTGATACCATAGAACAAAATATTAGTATTTAATTTCTGAACCGAGTTCTACAAGTATATGAAGTTTTATAGGTGCAAAAATATGTATTCAGAAAATATAATCATTTTCCATAAAATAAATCTGATGTGTCTACTATGGATGTGGGTACACATAAGATTCACAAGTAATTTGCAAGAAACTATAACACATAATGTAACTTAAGAAATGCCAAATGTCATTTACATATTATAATCTCATATCTGAACTACATTTATGTTAATTTTAAAGTGAATCGATTTAGTAATTGAAATGTGATTGAGGAACGAGGATACAGCATTTCACTTTTATATTTATTATTGGTAATATAAAATCGTTTATAAAGATAATTGTTGAAACAGTAATTAACAGAGCGCAAGTGTTTCGGTAATGGGTGTTCTATTAATCCAGGTTGTATACGAGCACATTTAAAACGTGTACACGTACGCCCAATAAATTCTTTATAAAATACGTTCACTGTTTAAGTGTACATTTACACATTTTTGATATACGCATATTAATCAATTTTTATTTGTAAAAAGTTTTCACTATATTCTATCAATTTCTTATTTTTCTAAAGAATATAGTGCGGCCTACATTTGATCAAAAGTATAAGAGACGATTATTTTTCACAAACATTAGTGAAGATGAAGAGCATGGTTTTCCAAATGAAGTATTTTTCTCACTGAAGAAAAGAACGCCATTAGATAAAGAGAAAAACGTATTTTCTACTTACCAAGTTCTGATTTTCATTCTCATTCTTAGTCAGCTTCAGCGACTGCGATGGTTTTTCTTGTTAGAACACGACTTACCACTTCTCCTTATGTTTTCCGTAGGAAACATTTTTTGCTCCATTCTGTGTTACAGTTAAAATTTCCCTTGAACCTTTAGATTTAAACTATATTGACAAATATTTATGAAAATTTATTCCTTTCACATGTTCTTGTATTAAAATATTTACAATGTGTTAATAACTCATATTATTTAATTCGGTAGGAATAATAAAATAATTTATAGCGTTGATGGTAACCAAACAATTCACTCTTCCAGTCAGAAAACATTTTTAAATTTGAAAATTTTAATCTGCTTTCAGAATCAAATTCCTTAGAGATCGAGGGTAATAGAAACGTTTGCTTTTATCGTGGAAATTATTATTTTATTTATTACAAATTAGTTCTCGTAGAAAATATGAGCTGTTTATTTAATGTTACCAATGTAGATTATTAAACTATGTTATAAATAAATATTAAACTCGAAAGAAATTAAAAAGGAATGAAAGTGAGATCAGTACGAAGATAAAAAACTGGTAAAGAATTTAATGTAAGTTATATTAAAAAGTAGGATGTCTTCACTTCACTTATAAAATATAATGTGTTTACTATCTTTCCTTTATTCAGTATTTTTACTCTTTTATTAATTGCAGATATTGAAATATTTTTAACTTTTTTAAACACAGCAAAACGCGAATTGTAGCAACAAAGAACGGCTCAATTAATTAACAAACGGATGAAAGTACGTATTATAATGGTATAAAGAAGTTTATAGGAGTTAGAAGCAAAAATTAATTTATTCGTAATGGTATTGTTTAGAGTTCATTAACTAATTTCTACCAATTTCATTTACGTATATGTAACTTAACAGTAATACGTAATAAACTAATAATTTTTACAGAGCATATTTTGATCGCATCTTTTTTTACTCTTCAAAGGATAGAATTTATGGATAATGTAATATTAAGAGCATACAGTGAATTCGTTTTATCCCACTGTAGGGTGTTCAAGACACAATAATGGGCAGATCTGTTGGAATCTCCCATCTAGAACTAATTTTTTTTTTACTGTAACAAAGACGAAATAAATTCATCTTTAAACGAATATACTTTATTTAAATATTCCCCGGAGTGTGGGATCATATTACGTGAAATTTGCCCTGTACTCGTTTCATCGTTCTTTCCATCGCGAAATATTTATCTTTCGAGAAAAGTTTCTCGTGGTCGGCAGACAGAGCATCAGTGTTTCAACATAATTACAGGAATACAGAGGTGAACGTAAAGTGATCGTTAACGACCGTACCATTCGTTTGGGTAATTTCGTTTCGTTTCTCAAATACTCGGAAACGTTAGCAGTTTTTGAAGCTGGCGCACGCCCGGACGGAGAAAAACGAGCGGACGAGACCGAGTATATGAGGTAACATTACCGTGGCAGGGTCGTTCCAAAATAAATGAAGTATTAAATTCATTCTCCCTGTCCGTTGGTCTGCTGCATATTAAAATTTTTCCCACACCGGAAAATGAAGAAACAAAGAAATGGCCGAGAATTTGTGCACGCGACAGTAGTGTTGAGCAATATTTAATGCAATTAACGACTACAGTTTATTTACATATATAAGGTGTCCACAAATTTCTATTTTTGTCAGTTTCTAATGTTGAACGATAAATATATAAAATCACTATTTTTTATCGTTTTTTATGTAGAGTACCATAGCAAATACTTTTGGATCAAATTTTTCAAAAGTATTTGGAAGTCGCTTTTTATTTTTTAAATACAGTATATGTTTTAATGTGCTGATATGTGCTAATATGTGATAAAGGTTGCATTCAAAATACTGGTTTCAAATGGCTAAATTAATGCACAGTTGCAAAATTGTTAATGTTGAAAGGGATGAAGATGAAATTTTCCTGCAATTATTGCGTTTCTTTCCCCCAAATTCTATGTTTCAGTATCTATATTGCAACACAAATTTAGTGTTTAACATAATATAATAAAGTTTAATAGTCATAATATTAATAACAATTTAATTTTTAAAAATAAATGTGATTAAATGAATCAGTTGTAATTTAATAAATAATTTATTTGAATAAATGTACACGTTAGAAAGAGGTTATGTTTATGAGCGCACGTGTACTAACCAATGCATCAAACGAAAAACTGGTCTAGTCACTGCGCTTAGTAAATGACACTACTTTTAAATTTATTTCAGCCACCCAGTTTATTAAAAATAATAGCAAACATTAAAATATTATTAAAGTATTACTCTTATTATTACTTTTCAATTATTCAAATGAGTTTTATTAATATAATTCGCGTTTTTGACTCTTGGAACGGTTTACTTTACTTAACACTAACATTCATTTGTCAGTATTTTCTTTAAATAATAAAGTTTTGATTTTGGTAGAAAATTACACAAATTCGTGTAACAGAAATACTGAGATAATTTTTCTGATATATTTAGAATTCCAACATTTTAAATATTTAACTTAAACAAATTGTGTATCAATATCGAAATTTGTTATCTTTTATTTGGTAAATATAAATTTAATTGTACTAAAAACTAAACTTACGGTACAGTAATTGGCTCTTGTACTCTATTTGAAATATGTTCTCATACGGTATAATGATTCAAAAATGAAGTAAGCTAATTTAAAGAAGAGAAATTATCATTTGAGATAATATTTTATCCTGTTTTAATCGAATTATCGTTAAGAAAACTTGCGTTTTAGTTACGTTTTGCGAACGTTCGAGCTCAAGTTTTTGTTCACATTCCATTCCGTACACCGAATATTGTTTACAAGTCACTTTCAGGATATCGCATGAGGACGATTTACGAAATAATGTTGTCGTTCGCTTAAACCAATTAGTACCGTGTAATCTGAAGGACGTTTATCAAAACCATCGCCGTGAGATCCTGTGTTTCCTTTTAGTCTTACCGTAGACACCGAACGGCACACGTGTGTTTCGTATCGATTTGACTTAATTTTTTTGTTTAACATTTTATTGTCATTTCTTTTATTTCCCGCGCGTATTCGTACCTGTCCGTGTTCTTTCTTTCCGTGAGTGCGTTTTTTAAAATAAATTTAAAGTGTACGACGGTTATTGTGTTCGGTGAGTAAAATGACTGTATATTAGCTCCAGACTATTTTTAGTTTTAATTAGTAGAATAATATAACGTTCAGTAATTTTAATTTAAGACCACTTAATTCACAGTAATATTTTATAATGTATTTTCCGATATAGTCTTATTAGGTTGGGTCATTGGAAAAAAATCTTTAAATTAACATTGTAGATAGAGTTGCTTTTATTGAAGCTGTTCCGGAGAATTCCGTGTGCGAAAGAAAATGGGTGGCAATTGTAACGACAGTCTATTGTATTTAGTAATATCGATTTCATTAATTGTAATCATAATTTTATAATAACATTATAAAATCGAACGTTACAGCGTTTTTAAAGAAAAGAGTAGCAATTGCTAAATAATCATTGCGTGTAATAAAAAAGTATTTTTGAACTTTGTCAATCTAAACATTTTTCATTTTATGCTGATAAAATATTCGTAAAATATATAAAGTGGGTTAGAGTCGTTATTTCTGTTTAAAAATCCTAAATTGTTTTTTATATACTATAAATTACCTAAAGTTGTCAAGTTACGATAGTAATTCAACGCGGATGATGGTTCAGTTAAGAAGGTATAGCATTTTAATCGATTAAAGAAATATCACATTTCTTTTAATTCATCTGTCAACGACAAAACCCTAGTTAAATTAAAGTAATTAAAGTAACAAAACCCTTTTTCAATTAAGATAGAAACAGATTTGAATACTGTATACAATTCCTTCTCCTTTTTTCAAATTTTCCCTCGGTAAGCAAGTATGGAGATTGAAAATACATACCCGAACGATTATGTAATACTAAAATACTAAATAAATCTATTGTCTATCCTCCAGCGTACAATTTTGTCAATATTTCAACTTTTATTGACTTATGCGTGTAAATAGGAAGCAATTTCTCACTGTGAAAATAAAAAACAGACAACATTAATTTATTTAATATTCCATTGCTTAAATTTTGATTCAGAAATTTATTCATGACATACTCCATGTTTTTCTAAATGAAAATTAGGAAGAGCGATTTGTATTTAGTTTTAATATCTCGGACAGAACTAAAAAATTTGAATTAACAAGAATGTTGTAGAAATAAATTTTCAAGAACGTGGTATTTGGTAAAGTGATCAACGTAGTAATTTTTCTTTTTATTGTAATTTGGAATTTTGTCAAATTCAACAAATTGTTAAATTTCATCTAGATGTAAATATTATCTTTTCAGATGTATAGTCGTATAAAAATTTTATTAATACGTATTATTTAGTTATAATTTTGAAAATGATTATACGAATAAAATTTCAAAAATGTGGAATGAACTTCAGACTGAATATTAGTGTACTTTTTCAATATTTAGTCCATATTTTTCAGAAATGAAATAGGAAGATGTTTAAAAAATATTTAAAAATTCGGTGTAAAAAACACATTTTCATAATATTCATGTAAAAGTGGAAAAAACGAACTTTTACCATTTCGATTTTAATCTTCTAATTAGCGCTATAACAAGTTTATTTATTTATTTATCATTATCTATTCAGTAAATTATTTCACAAAGATCATAAAAGAAAATTTATTCTTATGAATAAGCAGCTAAAATTTTTCTTTACGGAACTATTAAACTTACTTATAATTATGATTTTAAATAACCATGAAGCGAAATAAAAACTCAAATGAAAGAAGCGTATTATATTTCTAGAATTCTCACGTATTCGCAAATATTCTTCATCGGGTAGTTATGTTATTATTTTACTGATGTACTATTTTTAAAAAATATTGATTCTTCTTTGTATGAAGTTTTGGAAAACCCTGAAATATTATATTGTACTTTCTCTAGCTTTTTTTCATTACTTCATGATTATTAAAAAGAAATTATCTAACATAAAATGTGAGAAATTGCTTAATTTGTATAAGAAATGAATTTGCATTGATTTTTGTGTGTAGTAAGTTAGTATTAATAAGTATCTATAAACTTATAAATATTTTTCAGAAATTAGTGGTCTTAAACTAAAATTACTGAATAATTAATTCTAAAGTCTAATCAATCGTAAACTTATACATTTAATATACATAATGGAATTCCGATTATAATTAAATGCTTGCATTTTTAAAAGTAAAAATGGAAAAGACATTGAAATTGTTTAAGTGTCTAGTCAGCCGATGATCTATCAGATCCCAAAAACTTACATTTTTGGTCAATTTAATTTACCCAGTGTATGTAAACTACTAAATGTAAAAGCTGAATTTTCAATTATGGTTAAAACAGCAGTTTAAATCTTAATTAAATTGAAATACTGTAAACAAAGTCACGTTGTAATTAAATTAAGTTTGTGTTACACATTTTCATTTTTTGAAAACAAAATAGAAAGCAGGAAAATGAAATGTACCCCTAATTTTTTAAGTGTCAATGAATAAATTATTATAACGATTTTTGTAGATTTATTGAGCAATTGTTGAACTATAATTACTTACCGTTTGAATAAACTGGGTTTAAACTAAGTTTCTATACTTTCTATTGGAAAATAGTAAAGCAAATAACAATCATAGTTTGAAAAACTAAGATCAAACGAAGTTTTAACTATTATTGAAAAATCAGCCATATCTCGTATTTGTGTGGGATCTTGTAGATTATCGCCATATTGCCTACATGACAACGTAGCTTCCACACAATTACAAATTAAAAATCATCGTTTAATATGTAAAATATTTATTCATAAATTGAAATTATGTTAGTATTGTATAATATTCGTTTCAACTTTCTTCTTCACGATTCATGATACTTTAAAAATAAATATATAATACCAATGATTGAATGTAAAATCTTATCAAATCTTAATCAAATACTTATTCTGAAATTTCATATCGATTGCAGCAATTGTTTAAAGATAATGCAGGAGGACAAAATACTACTCGACTTTAAGCTGTTCGACTGCTCGACATTTCAACTTGATAACAATAACAACAATATGCAATCGACGGAATGGTGAGCATAGATAAATATTATAAAGAATTTTTAATTCGACTAGCGCCATTTGTTAATCGTTAACAAATGTTGAAGTGTAAAATAGAAGGAATACGTCGAATTTTGTATCCTTCACACTTAAATAGTAGTATGACATGTATATTTTAATAAAATTTATAACATATCTTATGTTATGACATTAGTTTTTACAACCTTGCATGAAAAGTAGATATGACAAGTTATACATATTACTATAACTTTAATTTGCGTGAAAATGAAAGTCGAAAACACTTATTGTTCCTTGCTTAATTATTGTAAAACAGTCGTTAAAACAATATTTAATATTTGCAAAACTTGTATAAAATTGTTATTATATTGTTATTTTACAATAACAATTAACTTATAGATTATCGGAGCTTTTGATGTGTAAATGATGCTTTAATTAAAAAGATTTTTATGTATAAAACATTAATACAGATAGTTATTTTAAATACAATAGGCATTTAGGCTTATCTGTAACATATTTTAATAAATTTTTCAGCATCGCTTTAATAAGATAGTTTTTGATAAACTTTCATAGTATACGAAAACAAATGTCATAATCTATAAAGAGATATTGTTTATATTTTGAACACAGTTTAAGAGTTTTGACCTATTTGTGTTTAAAAAGTTATTATATTTACGTTTCTAGAAACAACTAGAAGTCATGTGCGCTCGTGAATATAGGGTACTTTTGAACTAACTTTACAAAACAAAAGATATCTTATTGTTTTTTAGCGTTAAAGCAGTCAACATACGATCACCGTGTTTTTTCACGTGTATCAATTTGATATATATTTGAATCAACATTTGATTTTAATTTTAATTTTGCTATTTAAATAATTAGGTAATAAGTAAATTTTATTTGCAAAAATTTGCAATATTTCACACCTATTTCAGTTATTTATACATATACCACCTATATACATTATGGATACAAGTTATATTTTGTAATAACTTTTTAAAGTAATGAATGTTAACAAAAATTGCATTTCATATTTTAAAAAACTTTTCAAAGTCGACCTAGACATATTTTTAATAAACAAATTTGATCAATTGTTTGCATATTTCAGTGTATTATTGCAGAACTTGAAAAACTGAAAACAAACACTGATGCCACGATTTCTGAGCAACGAATTAATTTATCACTTTCAAATTTTATTCGTTTTATTGAAATCTTATTGTAGTCAGTATTTACAATGATCGTTTGAGAAAACTAAATCCTTCATAATATAAATTGATATATCATTTTAGTACCGACCTATTTTATAAATATATATTTTTGTTGCTTCATTCTAGTAAGAATGATAAATGCATTCATATAGATTAAAATTATGTTGATGAATTTAATTAATATAATACAAATTATATTATGTTTTTCTTAAAATGTAAACAAAAATGTATACAAAAAATCTAAAATATTTTGTCCTATTAACTCCTTGTGATCATATTTACCTAAAAATTAAATATTCTATTAGTTAAAATCATTTTACATTGAACATAATTTTGTGATAAAGAAATTAAAGACCTATTTTACGTTTAAAGCAAAATCTAAAAGCTACAGAAAAACGCACACGATAAGGCACATAAATATTCAAAATGGTATTCTGTTACAAAGAGTCAATTTTAATTATACAACTCGCTTAAAAATGATCCATCCAGGCGAAAATATCTCTTCAGACGAAATGAGACGTTTTAATTTTTTAGTAAAGGGCAAATCAACTTCGTTTTAGAACTTTTGCAATGAATACTTCAGTTGGAAATTTAATAATACTTTTCAAACGTTCTGCTGTAGTCCGGAATAAATTGATTTCGTTAAACAAGTTCGGTAACTTTCAAAACTTCTCCATCAAATTGTTCATTATAATTTCGCAAGCAATTAAAAACATCAAAGAACATGTAAGTACAAAGTTCTGCACCGGTAATTAACATTTATGTATGTAAAACGTCGGGGTAGGTGCACGTTAATTACACGGTTTACCGAAAAACTCGATTTCCCAATGCAAGAAAACACGGTGGTGAGTGGTCACTGGTGAATTAAAACAGTAAAATAAATAAAATGTGCATAACAAGGCAACGATAGCAACTTTGTTGAACTTTCTTTTCATTGGGGCTCGATTTGAGAATCGATTATACGACCACCTTTCTCGCTCAGCAGCTTTTTTTCCTCTGTGCTCAGCTCTTTTTAATTGGTTGCCTCTCCAAGCAGTGTCTCTGCAGCCAATTAGTGGCTTGCGTAAAGTGGCTCGATCTTCTCTAGCGATTAACGATTTTCCAGCTTTGAATTTTCCACCACAGCAAGCTATTTGTCCCCGTTTTGAATAAGCAAGTAGCTATCGTCAGTGAATTCTAAGAAATTACATACTTGGAGCACAACTATTATCCAGATAAATTGCATTCTGATTTTCAATACGAATTTTCTATTCTGAACGAGATTCATTTTGGGTAAATGTTAAGTACATTACCCTCTTGAATACCGATTTAATTTGAAGAAAAAGAATACTGGTATAATAGAATTTTTAGCCTTTATAGCCATCCAGAACAGAAATTCTGCACCGTCTAAGAAATAAAAAATTGAATAATTATTTATCCAAAAAGTGCTAAGTTATAAATGCGAATGAATATGAGATTATTTGGCTACTACCTATTTGTTTCACTTACTCTTCGGATAATTTGTTATAGTATTAAGAAAGCTTGTTAGAGAACTATACGTAAATTCAAAAATTATAAAATTGTTTCTACGTGTTAATAATATCCTATAACTCTTTTCCAAAAATGTACCTACAATCTCCATAAGATTATGTTCTTACACAGTGTATCAAAAAGTAACGTGAAAACTCATTTGAATAGTATAACAGTTCTATAATTTTCATAATTTGGTATGTTGCATGTGTTTGTTTTCTCACCTTTTTAGTGCAGTGATAATGTGATATGCAGACTAGCTATAAATCATTATTACAATTACGGTATTGTATTTATTTTGGTTTAAGCCTTTTACTTCTTCTGCAATAAATAGTTATCAAGTTTCGAGTCCTTGGAACATAAACATTGTGTCATAAAAAGTTTTCTGGATGATTTACCGACAACTGTAAGTTTAGAGTTATAACGGTAATTACAGTAATACTAAAAATTGTATAATTACAGTTATTATGAACGATGTAGAATGATTAATCGATTTTGTATTCCTCGAAACGTGAACAAGTACGTCGTCGAAGAGTTTCTGACTTGAACTATCAAAATTCACCTATTTTAATTTCCATTTTTTCTGTGGATCCAATTCAAAGTGCTACATATCCTAATTCGCAACATCGCATTTAAATATAACAATAAATTTTATTGTAAAATTTATTTACCTGTATTTATTTTTATATTCGATCATTACCTTTCCTTTCCTGTAAAAGTAGTGTACGTCAAACATTTGTAAAGTACGTTGAACTTTGAATTCTTTAAATTATTAATTTCGATTTCTGCGATTTTCGATGGAAATAAATTATTTAGTACTTTCAATTTTTATTTCCGTACTTCCATAATTTTAGCTACTAATAACATATGAACATTATTTTCTTCTCTATAAAAATATCGTATGTCAGACATCTGCGAACGGAAATGAAGCTTCTAAGTTACTAAATTATTCAATTCAATTTCTATTATTCTACTAGTTGATTAATTATTCGAATATTTCCTTTCTTCTTTATAACGACAGTATATGTCGGATATCTTCGAATTTCCAATTCTCTGATTTATTAAAAATGACTTCTGTAATTTTAGCTGTTAACAGCATATTCGATTACAATCCTCTTCTATTTTCTTTGCAAAGATGGCGTATGTACAGTAGTTGGAAACGGAAATCGTGCTTTTAATTTTGTAAATTATTAAATTTAATTCCTGTTGCACTCATTAACAAATTGTTAAGCAAAAATAAATAAATTCCAGCTAATATCATGTTCTGTGTTTATCTTCTTTCTCCGTAAAATCGGCGTACGAAAATATGTACAAACGGAAATCGAGTTTTTAATTTTCTCAGTTATAAAATCCAGCTATTTGGATTTTTCTTATTAACAAATTATTGGGTTCCTTTTCCCTTTGTTTTAATAATAACATACGTGAAGTGTCGGCATACTGTGCCGCCTGTGTCATGAAGAGTTTGCCTCTTTTTATATCTGTATTTTCCTTTCCGCGTTTTCTGCAAAGAGTCTCGCGAATAAGAGTCGTTAAAGAGTTTCACACCGCCGAGCTTTGGTCGATTCTCCTCTTTTCTCGTTTCTCTGACATTTTTTTCTTTTGTTTCTTCCTATACCCCGTTTCTGTGTTTCGAACTGACTGAAGGTTCAATAGCTCGTACAGCTTAACGAAGTTACCGCTATGTCAACAAAGGATATTATAAGCTACGTCCATCTACTGATGCAGATAGCAAGCCTCAATGATACTATAATCTTGAGAAGAAATTTGTTTAATTCTATTTGTTAATAATTTATGTAGTGACTTATTATTGAACGGCCTATTTATTTAATAGTATTTAATATTCGACCGACTTATTTATTAACATGTTTACGGTCACACTGAAAACTGGCGTTTGCGGTTAGACAAACTATAATGTAGGATTATTTAGGTGCTAGTGAATAAAACTCGGGTCCGATTAAAATTAGATATATTAATGAATAAATTTAAACTATAAAAACAACATGTAGTACATTGAACAACACTGCACTGTATTCAAGTAACTACGCAACGACGCTTTCTCTACAACTGACTTTACTTTCTTCCTCGAAGGGCTTTTTTTGACCGACACCTCGACCTCTCGCCTCTACTTTCTCCAATGAGTTTTTCCCAAAAAGACTACGCCACGTGGAGGAGAAAGCACAATACCTTCCTTGCTCCGTTAGGGGTTGTTTATACTGTGCCAGTCAGTGGTGCTAGTAGCATTGCAAGTAGGTATTCGAATTTTTGCGTTTCTTACTTTGCTTGTACCAAGTCTGTCGTTGGAAAAAGACGGTAAGAAAGAAAGGAAACAATTTTATTTCCAAAATCACAACATCCCCAAATCTGCAAACTCCCGAATAACTAAATTCCCAGGTTCTCAAATTCCTAAATCTTGAAATGCCTACATCCTCAGAACTTACATTCCCAAATGCGTAGATTCTTAAAATTCTAAATCCTGAAATCTTCAAATCCTCAAATTCCTAAAACCCAAAATCCTGAAATCTCCAAATTCCTACATCCCCAAATCTGCAGACTCCCAAATAACTAAATTCCCAGGTTCTCAAATTCCTAAATCCTGAAATGCCTACATCCTCAGAACTTACATCCCCAAATGCCTATATTCCTAAAATTCTAAATCCTGAAATCTCCAAATCCTCAAATTCCTAAACCCCAAAATCCTCAAATCTCCAAATTCCTACATCCCCAAATCTGCAGACTCCCAAATAACTAAATTCCCAGGTTCTCAAATTCCTAAATCTTGAAATGTCTACATCCTCAGATCCTTACATCCCCAAATGCCTATATTCCTAAAATTCTAAATCCTGAAATCTCCAAATCCTCAAATTCTTAAACCCCCAAGTCGCTAGATCTTCAAATTCCTAAATGTCCAAATTTCTAAATGTCCACACCTACAAATTCTAAAATTCAAGAAGAAAGAAAGAAACCCAAAAAATCGAATACCTACTGGCAATGCTAGTAGCACCGGTTACTGGCATAGTATAAACGATCCCTTAGAGACTGTTTACATTATGCCAGTAAGCAGTGCTAGTAGCACATGCCAGTGGGTAGTCGAATTTTTGCGCTTCTTACTTTGCCTGTACCAGGTCTGTCGTTAGAAAGAGAAGATGGTTACTTTCCTTTCTTGCCTTCTTTTCCTAACGACAGATCTGGTACAGGCAAAGTAAGAAGCGCAAAAATTTGACCACCCACTGGCACGTGCTACTAGCACGGCTTACTGGCATAATGTAAACAGTCCCTTAGGCCTGCAGACATGAGACAAATCTCACTGTCCTAGAATAATATTTATTATTAAGCACAAGATTATTTAATCTTTCAATTTCATCATTTAATTTGTTAGTGTATATCACTGTCTCAACGTTAAGAGCCTTCAAAAGTTACTGCTGTTCATTTTCCCTATAAAAAATTAATTTAACTGAATTTGAAGCGTTGGTATTATATGACCGTGTTAAGATTTAAAACTTGTTTATACGTGAGTAACGTTTAAATTTTCATACGGATCTGTCACCTGTGTTTTGAAAAATTTGTTCACTTACTAATTGAAAATGTTCGTATTGAATATTTGAATAATATACATAATAAAACGTTGTGAAAATATTTAGTAAGATTTATTAAAAATTAAAAAAGCTACTTGATAAAATTTTCAAATGCTTTGGTGTATCAGTCCGTTCATTCGTAACAGTGTAACAGTTCATATTTTCCTTTCTTTTATTAAGCAATACTTGTTTGAAGATTTAATTTTGAGTAATATAATTATTTCAATTCACAAATTTTTGCTTTTTCTCTATCAGATTTTATAAAAAGTTACATTGAACTTTGAAAATAAATTGAGTTGTTCAGTTTCGTGGTGAATTTCAATTATAATATACACACTCTATTAACAGACTATTAACGATACTTATCTTAGCAATTAACATGCAAATATGTAGTATTTTAGAATATAAATAGAACTAGATGCCTTAAAATTAATTAAGGACTTCAATATTAATAGTTATCGCAAATGAGATGAATGTTCTAAACCCAATAATATCAGTATTTAGACTAATACAAAGAAAACAAAGAAAAAGAGACGTCCAACTCGGTCATTTTTACTAATTTTTTATAAGTTCAGAATTGTGTTGACATTCGAAAAATTTGAGACATTTGGGAAATTGAAAATTTTTTATTTATTTGTTTATTTATTTATTATATACTGTAGAACTACATTTTTAAAATTTGTATTAAAAAAAAATTTGAGAAATTGAGAACTTAGGAAAATTGAGAAAATTGGAATCTTGAAATTCAGAATTTAGAAACTTGGAAATTTGGAAATTCGAGATTGAAAATTTTTGAAAATTAGGATATAGTGAATTTTGAAATTCGAGTGTTTAAGATTTTGAGAATTTAGAAATTCACAAGCTGAAAATTCGAAAAAATTGGAAATGGAAAATGCAGGAAAGTGAGAAATTAAAAAATTTGAGAATTTGAATATTTGAGAAATTGAAAATTTGGGAAATGCAGGAAACTGAGAATTTTTTAACTTGTAGATTTGGGAGTTTGTAAATATGGAAATTTATAAATTAAAGAATTTTGAAGTTAACAACATGCCTTTCGCTATCTCTCGACTGTTAGGGTTAAAGCACGAAATGTAAGAATATTTCGGCGAACTCTCTAGTTTTCAACGTTAGTCATCTCGCTTAACGACCTTACATAGTGGATAGCGAGAAGTGGAAGTAGTGTGATACATAATAAAAAGAGAATTTCTATTTTAATAAACCGTGTTTGCATTTATGTAATTTATATTAATGAAACGGAAACTATCAAAAACAGTGCGCGACAGGATAACGCGTTAACGACAGAGTAGACGGCAGGAGCGCTAAAATTCAGCGTTTAATTGGTTAATTAACGAGCCAACGGACGCGGTCGGCTCGTTTTACATTAACGAACTTGTCGGTGTCGGCTGCGAAGTCAAGAGTCGAGGCATGATATCAGCTCGGTTATCTCTTATTAACACCATTGTGTCTGGCAGGGTCGAAGTGTGATAACGAATCAAGTCCCTATCCCTGACAACGATCCACCAAGAGAAGGAACAAAATTGAACAATGGTGCTCCAGGCACCGTGAAGATCCAGTAATTGAATTACACTCCAATAACCACTTATCGCGAACCGCCTTTACGCGGATCTCACTCTGAGAAAATAACTTTCACTTATAGTTTTTACCTCATACCATCCAATTGTGTGGGCGAATCTCATCTAACAGAATAATTAACTCGTGTATTTCGTCACTGCGTATTTGTGCACCGAGAAATAGTGAATAAGTAATTCAAAGTTCACTGTATAAAGATTACATATAATTTAACGCAAGAATGTGAAAATAGAAATACAAAGTGAACAGTAGTGACAATATGATAATATAATATACTGTACCAAAAATATAGGAACTCCGACCGGAAGAAAATCTGGTCAGTGCGTACAACTGTGAAATCTGACATTTTGCCGAAAAAAACTGTTTTTAAAACTTGTCTTTGAAAGAGCAGTGATGGGGATGAGTTCTCTGATTAGTAGATTCTTAGTTTGTTGATCAACAAGAAGGCGGTTGTCCTTTCTGCCATTCGTTAGGACGCGCTTACATTATCCAACAATTGGCGCCAATAGACCTGCCAGTAGGTAGTCGAATTTTTGAGTTTCTTGATTTGCCTGTAGCAGATCTATCGTTGGAAGAAAAAGGCAATAAAAGAAAAAGCCATTTCCTTTTAGGGATTTTTTTAAATTTCATAATTTGCAAGTGTGGAAATCTAGGGATTTGGGGGTTTAGGAATTTCGGAATCAAGCAATTTGGAGATTTAGAAATTTGAGGGTATAGGGATTTGAAGATTTGGAGATTTAGGATTTCATGATTTCAGAATTTGGGAATCTAGGCATATGAGGATGTAGGGACTTCAGAATTTAGGAATTTGGGAATTTAATTATTTGGGGGCCTAGAGATTTGGGGATGTAAGGATTTCAGGATTTAGGAATTTGGGAACCAGAGAATTTTGGAATTTAGCTATTTGGGGATTTAGAGATTTAGGGAGTTCAGGATTTGAAGATGTAGGTATTTGGGGATGTAGGGATTTCAGGATTTTGGAATTTGGGAACCTGGGAATTTGGGAATTTATCTATTTGGGGATTTAGAGATTTAGGGGTGTAGAGATTTGAAGATGTAAACAGTTGGAGATATATGTATACATTTGAGAATGTAGGAATTTCAGGATTTAGAAATTTGGAAACCAGCGAAGTTGGAAATTTAGCTATTTGGGAGTCTAAAGATATGGAGATGCAGGGATTTGGGAATGTAGAGATTTGGAGATTTTGGAAGAAAAGTGGTTTCTTTCTTTTCTTGCCTTCTTTTTTCACCTAGATAAATCTGGTTCAGGCAAACCAAGAAATGCAAAACCGCGAGCACCTACTGACAAGGCTACTAACACCAGATATGTGACATAGTGTAGACAGTTCCTTAGACAAACGTAATGTCCTGCGAGTGACATGTCCGGAAAATTCCCAAAATCTTGACTTTAAGGAGGTAACACCACTCTAGGATTTTCAAAAAGTCGATTTTTTTTTTGGCTTAAACGATGCTTTAGGGTCATAGAAATAGAATGCTATTTGATTTATAGTGGAAAACAAATTTTAAAAGAGTCAATTATCAATATTGCCGCAGCTTCTCAGAGCGCGCACTGATTACTTACGCGGCGTGCTGCGATTCATGGCTTTTGTATTACTTTTACCATTTAAAATAATAAGTACATCTGTTACCTACAAAACAAACGGTTGTAGAGGAAGGTAGAGGAGGAGGCGAACATCGACCTGGATGGCCAAATGTATGGTACAGGAATCGCAGATTAGAGGTAAACAGGAAATTGAAGGATTAAAATGTTCATAAAACTTTAAACGCGTTTTTCTCGAAACCACTTTTGTCATACTGGGAGGACGGATTTCTCGGTGACTATTGCATGGATCGAATTGAAATTTTTACAGTAGCTTCACAACAATATCCTCCATGGTAGTACGTAGCCGTTTTTTGATTGAATGTAAACTTTTTTTTTTATAAACAATTCAATGCACATTTTTTCATGCAAAAAGTCGATTTCTTAAAACATGCATAACTTCTACAAAAATTGAATAAACAAAAAACCCGTACGTACTACCAAAGCCAATTGTATATAGATTATAAATTTTTTTGATTTTTTATTCGAAGTCTCACACATGGCGAGAAATCCGTCCTCCCGTGGCGGTGTTTCTATAAAAGCTGTTTCCACCGATCGGCTCTGTCGCCCCCATGTTGTACGAAAATTACAAAACAAAAATTATTTTTCGTACTTCAGTATATGTGTAATAAACCCTCTGAAAAGAGTTTCTTTTCCGCTTGTCATACTTCCAAAATAAATTGTCAAATTTAGGTCTTTTTTTCTGGATCTAGAGTGGTGTTACCCCTTAAGTCAAACACCCCATGGCCCTCCTTTATCGGTTGCAAATGTTAGATTTATGGATATCATTGAAACGATATAATTTTGTCATGTTGCTTTTTCGGAAAACATACAAGTCCAATTACTGCGTCACTTGAACATGTAACAGCGTGAAAATTCGTATTTATTACACAAGAATAACGAGAATTATGCTTGTTGCAGCGTAGGTACTATAATTCTTCATCTCAACCGGAAGGATCTCATGAATACTTTGCGCATCAAATTAACTTTACTGAGTGGTTAAAAATGTTAAGAATAACCAGGGCTGCATTTACCATAAGGCGAATTAGATGCAAGCTGGAGTCTCGCGCTTTTATGGACTCATATTTTAAAAACTTGTCTGTCTTTTTTATGGCAATACAAGAAAGAATATAACCCATTATGGTTGCAAAATAAAATACTTATTTTTGTATATTGAATTTACAATATAACAACTGGAGGTAACTAAAAAATTTGTGACATGTATTACCTATAAAATCCCGGTATGGATTTGTTATTAACTGATATGTTACAGCTTTCTGTTGTATTTATTTCATTAATATGAGTATAATATTTCATGTAATATCATTTATGATAAAGTAATTTTAGAGTTGTAAAACGGTCACAATTTAGACATAATAAATATGTTTGATATATTTTTTAAATGAAGTTATATGTTAACAAAAGTACAAAACTAGTATTGAAATGTATCTTCGAGAAGTTATAATTTAAAGAATTTAGGACGTTTTAAAATTATGGATATGTAGGAATTTGGAAATTTAGGACTTCTAAATTTCCGTCGGATTTCATTGGTAGTTTTAGAGTCCTATATTATCTTTTAATTCTTTATTGAGATTAGCACTCTTGTGCATATAACCTTCTGCTTTGAGTCCTGTTTAACTTTCGAAATAATCTGTGTGAATTTCATTACCGACATTATCGTGTTCCTTTATACCTGATATTATAATCTTCTCGATTCTTGATTACGATCTTTATAATAGCCGCTTTTCTTAGTGTCGATTATCCTCAACAGCTACACATCATCCACTTTTCTGCCATGGTTGTATTTTCTTTTATCAAATTTCGCTTTATCGGTATACAAAATAAAAATATGAACTGATTTCTGAAACATTCTCAGTACGACTGACCTTACGGATAAATATTTAGTCTAATACTATTCCCATTTTTCTATATCTAAATAAGTTTACATAAGTAATTCCAATTAGTTGCGTAGCTGAGTAACGAGTAAAGGACTAGAGTCAGACTCCTTGTAATAGATTCTGATACTAAAAATCGTTGTATTTCATTGTCTATATTGACTAAATACTTTCTGAATATCAGAAGAAAGTAAAGAAAAAAGGTGGTGCCCCTAAACGAAGTTTAGGAGTGTACACTAAAGTGTACATTCAATTATACTAGAAATGTAAAAAAGGTTTATCATACTTGAACTACGAGCGGGTCACGAGTGTAGTTCGTCATTGTAGGGCAAGGGGTTAAGCTTCTGTGGAGATACGAAATAGAAATGCAATTTTCGATGTTTGCTGGTGTCTGTACTCGAATCGTGACGAAAAAGAACATATCGCCAATTAGAAAGGAAGCGTGTGGTCGAGTAGCGTGGCAGTTTGAGATAGTTGGAGATTATTCCCGAATCAGCCGTTAGCTGCGTCCTATGGCTTTGCACCCTCGTCGCTAACCCCCTTAAAGCTAACCAACATGTACACCGCTTCGAGCGTTTTAGCACGAAATCGCAGTTTTAGGGTCTGCTGCTACGAGGTCGCGAAATGTGCCACGTTAAGAATATAACCGAGAACGGTTAAACCCTCGAGGTATTATCGTTTGAGCTAGGGTTGAAAACTTTATCTCTGGCAGATTATTTTTGCCGTTCTGTCGACAATTCTCGCTCGTAACCACTTCCCTTACACGTGTACTCTTGCGAAAGTTAATTATTATCCTATTAAGATACCTTATGAACAATTCTTCTTTTTCAAGTGGTTCCTCTTCTGCGTACGGTAACACACGTTCGGATGGAAACAAAACTTTACGTAAAAGTTAATAATTGCAGGTTTAAAATTGTGGCTTGAGCGCATTAGCCACCTTCCCGTAATACATCTTAAAATTACTGGTAAAAATATCATTCTAATTAATATGTTTATGCATCGCAGTTAAACAATCTTAGTAATTGTCACGTGTACTTTCTAAGTATACTCTGAGATCGTTTATAGTTATTTTTGTAATATACCTACTTGTCTAGGCCTGTTAAATTATTATAGACTAAATGTATATACTTATACATATGTGTATTATAAATTCAGATAAATTAGAAATTAAATGTTTAATGATTAAATTATTTATAAATATAGCAGTAGCATTAAGGAAAATAATAATACAATTTAATGATAAAACATTATAATTTGTATGCAATAGATTTCGCGATATAATTTGTATTTTATCTTAGGAACTCTTTTCACAATTTGTTTATCATTCGTCTTTTTATTCGTTCCCCTTGCGAGTCATACCTTGAAAAACAAACAACATCCGTTTGAAGGTTAAACAACTATAATTACGCTTCGTAACAATGAGTTTAAAACTACATTTAATAAGCGCTTGAATTTTTGAATATACATTTCCATAAAAGAAAAGTTTGCTATTAGGTTGTAGTAAAAAGTTGGTTAAAAAAATCTGGTTCAACCGTAGTCTCACAACGGAACATTGCAGTTGTTGGGTCATCGATTTTAATAAACCTTCGTCTATGTAAAATCTGGGGCAAAAATAGAGCGACCCATATTTGACCAATAGTTTTTGCCAATATTCATTATTTGAAAAGTTGTTGGAACCAACGTTTAAATTAACATAGTGAATTAGCGTTTGATTTGTTGATTTCAAGAAATACTAAATTACTGAATCATAATACTACACTGATCATAATTAATAATTTCTTTCTGTTTTTATATGTTATTTGTTTTTATTCATATACTGTATTTTTACATTTTTTAATTTTGTGATATTATTTCTTTTTTTTAATTTACTATATTATATAATTTGTAGACTGGTGCACATCGTAGAAATAATTCTGCTCCGTATTTAATGTCATATACATTATACATTATGTTATACAATTACAGACAATTAAATAAATTAAAAAGTAAGATACAATGAGGACAAAGATAAAGAATAATATTAAAAGATATATAAATATATCCATAAAATATGATGTAGCGTCGTCGTATTGTACAGTTAGGACCCAACCGTTTATGATCACCTGATGACGGGAAAAATCCAAAATGTTTTAGGGGTACGTTATGATTCGGACCATAATATTTCAGTTAACCGCGCGTTGTAAACTTGTCCCTAAAAATTAGAATTTTTTCACCTACCTGAAGAACCAAACCGTTAATCCAGCCTTCCTCCCTCTACAGCTTGCGTCGGATTGGTAGAACCACCACTCCCTAATCAACAAATTGTTTACCTCATACAGACCTAAATGTAAAAATATTAGAAACGAATCAACAGTCAACAAGTTACTTTTAAAAATCTACTACAACCTATTGCTGAATAAATTCAATCAGCAACTTATCTACTTTGTTAATCTATCAACCTATCCTATACATAACCGAGTTCACCCGACACATTGGATGTAACTGTCGTGCTGCCTTCGAGAAAAAACGAGAAGAGCACGATACACCGTATAAATAAAAAAAAGAACAGATGATCTTGAAGAGGATTTAAATTCGTGATAGAATACCTGCTATAGACAACCCAGGAATTGGCGCGTACGAGGTCGACCCAGGTGTTTGGGAGGACTACAGCCTCAATTGGTCAGAATAGAAAAATGAACACCCGAATCTCACACGTATTTTCGGCGGTAGGAACTATTGGTTCGAGTGGTCACGTGCACCAATTAGGCCAAAAACAATATCAGTCGGTAACCGTCTCGAGAGTGAGTGAGATAATGGGAATTGCATGATGCAGTTGTTGTTGTCATTAATATTCTTATTTGCCGATATGTCACGCTGAAAGTGTTCACGGTGGGGATAGGCGGAGCGACCGAGTAGCTGTTATTGGGGATTGATCTTCTCACGCGCCAATTCCTGGGTTGATTACGGTACTCTATCATTCCTTAATTTATCATTAATGAAATCAAAAAATAGACAATCAAAATATCTTCCGAAATAATGAATAGTGACAGAAATACACACATATGGGTCATCTGATTTTTGTTTCAATTTCATCAGAAGAAGTTTCATCAAGATCGATGACCCAGCGATTATGATGTATCCCTGTTATAATTTTTCAACAATGGATATGGAGAATTTGTATACTATATCCTTCGCTATTCTGTGAGAATGATTCTTTACAAGATCTTTCGAATTGCAGTAACCAGATCAGTAATTAAGGAACTCGATGGAGAGCTTCGAAGCGTGGTAGCGCCGTTTGCTCTCCTCGCTCCCGAAGAAGATCGCGGGGGGTTGCGCACACGGTAAAAAGGGAAAGATCTCATCTTCGGAATCGCGAGTTTAATCGGTTTAATTAACGAAGAGCAGCGATGCGATGTCAGCGAGTGACCGAGGCAACCAAGGGGCTGGACAACGGCGCGCAAATTTAAGCTCAGCAGAAATTCTGCCCCAATTACTGATCGGTAATTGGACGCCGCCAGGCGTATCGCTCCCGCGAACGAGCTCTCTACGATTATCGAATCTTCGATCGCCATTTTCCGAATGTCCATCCCGCCCTTTTTCGTTTCTCTCTACGCCTTCGAATCGACTCTTTGTTTTCGTACATCGGGCATGGCCGACTTTCGCTTTCAAAAGCCGCTTTGCTTTCTCGTTTTGTTCTTGATCGATATGCTCGTACGTTGAAAACAGAGCACTATCGCTCGTATGTAGTCGAACAGCTGCGTTGGTCGAAAAAGAGGACACAAAGCTTTATTCAGGAAAGTTACTCATAAGGTAATTTCTGGAACAGGTGGATCGTCTGTAGCTAATTGAATAAAAAGCATCGGATATTGTTTGAAATGTTTCTGAAACGGTTTCGTTTGAAACAATTTTTTAAAAAGCGTACGTTTGATTCGGAACATAAACGTGGTCGACTAAAGTAGGTCAACCGTATGGTAGACGCTATTAACTGAACATCTGTTTAATTTCTTCTTTTTAATTGTAATTAGTTTAATCAGTTATATTTTTCTCTTTTTAATGTTTATTTCTGGATTATATTGAGAAATTAGTGTCAATAATAACTTGCTGTTCAAAATTAATTTTCTAATATTCAAAATGAGGAATTGATCAATTTTCAGTCACAAATTTAAAAATTTAGAAATTTATTTTACGCGTTCACGAATTTTTTAATGTTGGAATTTAGAAATTTGCGAATATACAAATTCTGTAATTTAGAAATTTAAGAATTTAAAGAATCATAAACACGCAAACTTAGAGATTTTTGAAATCAAACATTTTTTAATTTAGTACTTAAAATACTTGGAAATTTTCATCTTCACAAATTTTTAGTATTAGAAATTAATGAATTTACAAACCGCCATTTTTTTAAATTTACAAATTTTAAATAGCACAAATTCTTAAATATAAGAACTTCCAAAGTTTCAATATAAAATTCGAAATTTGCTAATTTACAAATTTATAACATAGATGTGCGATCGAAAGTCTTCAACGTGAAAACTCTCAATCTATTCGATTGAATCCACTTGCGTTTTTACGAAGTTAAAATTTTCGTTAACGTTACGTCGTCAGAATTTTAAACCAGAATTGTAATTTTCTCGAGATCGGCTTTTCAGAGCTTGTCCCCTCTTTAGTTCCGTGTTTAAAATTTAATTAATTCCAAATATAATTTAAAATTATTAACATACAATAATGCAATTCGTACGAAAATTCGTTAATCATATCATTTATGCAGATGAATAATTTTTATTGTAATCATTAGAGAAAAACTTTCGCTCATATTTTATTGTAAGAATCTGATACGCTTTATGCAGGCGTATCCCTACGCCTGTTATCCCTATATAGGGATGACATTTTAACGGTTCAGGAATAAATGAAAAACGAACAAGACACATTGAAGTTTTTATTTCATGGAATATCAATGTTTCTTTTACCCTGTTCCATTTTCATCTCTTATCTCACTTTTTCCTAGTCACTCCTTCTCCCGTTCTTTTACCGTAGCAATTAGTTTAACGGTAAGGTTTTTTCTTCGAAACGTTCTCTGCTCGACTCTTCTCTCCTCTACAATTAGCGGAATCTCTAAGGCGGATCATTTGCAAGCTCCAATTTGCCGGGTTGATTTGGCGGAAAAAGATCGCTCTCCAGGAATCGCGACGATGGAGAACAGGTGCAGCGAGCGAAACTCTGGGTCGGATGTGGATAAAGATGTTGGACGAAGGGGGTGGAATATCAGAAAAGGGCAAAGGTGGTGGCTCGGAAGGGATAATAAATTCTGGCAATAAATGGACCATCGAATAGACGAGCTGAATGAACCCGGTGGATTTTGTAATCGAGATCCTCCCGATATTTTCGAGTATTCCTATGTTTCGCGGAAACTATGAATAGAACGGGATTAACGACGGCGGTGTGTACCGAAAAAATAATAGATTTCAGTGATAAATGGGGTATCGGTGGAACGGATAGCATGTTCAGGCATTTAAGGCTGAAAATGCTGGATTTCTCGATATTTTTGACAATTCTGTCGTTATAAACTGAAACAGAATGGATGAAAGGGCAAATAGCTCGTTACAACGTACGCGATTAAGGCTTTCGATATTTTTCGAACGATCAATTTATTTTACGGAAAATTGAAAGCAAATTACTATTCTGGAGGGTCAAATGGAACGACAAATGAATAGACTAGTAATTGATTCTTCTTTTATTAAATGTGTAAATTAAGCGCTGATAAAATAGCAAATGCGTTTGATTTCTTCTTGAAATTTCGTTTGTATTCTCTTTGGATCATTCGTAGGCAGTTTTTTTAGAATTAATTTAAATTTTCATTTAATACATCCTACAAATTTCTATTATTGTAAATTGTAAAATTTGGAAATTTGAAAATTTTCAGAAATTCGAAACATGGACATTAAAACATGAAAACAACTTCCTAATCGGAGCAATTTTGACCTATTCTCCGATTTACGCTGAAGTTAGGTTTCTCAGAAAACCCTGGAAATCGAAATTATCGTCCATTAAACCTGTAAATATAGTTGTTTGGTTTCATCTTAATCAGAAAAATATAAAAATTCTACTAGTAAAAACTTTACAACAAGAATAAAACATATAAAAGTTTTACTTTTGCATTGGTATAGTCAAAATGTTAATTTTTACCGCTTTTATTTTAAATCCCTTAGTTTTAAAAACCGAGAAACTTTGTAAATAAAGTGCCCTGTAAATCGGGGGATAAGTGTATACTCACCGTCCAATAATAAATTCTCAGCTGTACTTGCAAAACACCATGTGAAAATTTATATTCCTAATATAGTTAACGATGTTGACAACCGAAGGATATTTGGGAAATTATGCGAACAAGTTTGTTCATATAAAAAATAAATTAAAAAATGATTTCGTTTAAAACTTGTTACAATTTTAGGTTGATGGTTTTCACCTTAATTATATTGAAGGAACGACAAAAATATATATCTATAACTGTTCTATATATTTTGATTAATAAAAGGAACCTTCTTACACGTGGCCTGAACGAAATCAAACGCGGATTGAACTCGATGCAATTTCTATTGCTTGCACGCGGGCTGTACAACGCTTCTCATGCTTTTCTTCTGTTTGCGGCTTGTTGCAAGTCTCTTTGGCAACGCGTGCGAAGGAAGTGAACAAAAGACGAAAGAAACGAGCGGGAATTATAACTAAATAAATCACGCATTTTTAACACTCCCACTCGTGATTTACAAACTAAAAGGAAAATAAAATTACGCATTTTTAACAAAACTTAATATTTTAAATAAATACTATGTATCTGTTCAAAGAGATCGATGTATTTCAAGTAAATATATCTTAATAAATACATTGAATTAAAATACGTTATACTTTATTATCTTAAGGTTTAATTTTTGAACGGGTTATTCACGCAATATTCAAGCCTAACGTACTTAAAGCTACAAATCGTAATGGTCATTATTAGTATCACCTTTCCTGCAATTGACTTCCAAGCTTATATTAATCATTCAGTTGGTCGTCCGACTAACCTAAATGAGGTGTTTTATTATTGTAATATTGCACGATAACCTTAAACTTTAAAAATAAATATAAAGTATCAGTTTGATACATATGGCTAATAATCGTCATCAAACGGCAGATTGAAGCGAAAATAGATTGCAATGAAACAAAAGAGGCAAACGAACCGGTAAAGTTTAGCGTGGGAAATAAGACGAGCAGAGGGAATAATAGTTTTCCAAGATGAAAAGGATCCGTTGAATGAACGGGCCAAACAGGGCAATGGAATTTGCAAACGAGCCTTTCGGACAGTTTCGGACGTCCGTAAGTTTCACGAAGCTATTAACGCAGACAGTTTAATGGAGGAGTCAGAGGAGTTATTTGGAAAAAGGAAAGGGACGATCTGTGGACGATTCTAATGAAGTAAAGCCCGATAGAGCTGCAGGGGAATCGACAGAAACAGAATAACGGACCGTGAGAAATATAATGAATTACGAGGAGCGCGAGAATAAAGAGACAGAAAGAGAAAGAGAAAGGGTGACAGAGAGGGAGACGCATGAATAAACGAGCAAGCTGACGAACGAGTAGAACTAACACGGACAAATCAGGTTGCTTGAAGTCGACGAGGATTTTCAGTAATTTCGTAGCACCATCGGCTGCTGAACGTGCTGCTTTCCAAGCGTTTTTTTTCTTTCTTTCCATTTCACCTCCCTCTCTCACTTTCTCACCCTCTCACTCTCTTCATTTTCGGTGTCGTTTTTTCGTCTGTCTCCTCCAATCTTCGTTCACGCTCGTTTCACGTCCTCGTAACGAACGTATTCCGCTGATCACGAATAATTTCTTTCGAGAGTCCATTAGGGGACATTTTTCCTGCCTTCTACGCCGGATCCATTTGAAACCAAAAGACTATTAAAAACTTTCATATCCGTCGAATATTTCCGGTGAATTTAAAAAGACGTCACAGGCACAATGTCGCCTACTAACGGCTTTCTCGATTACGTTTCACGCTGCCGCTGCCCGGAGGGGAAATTAATGCCCGCGTGTTCCTCCGCTTGTCGTTCCCGCCTTTACGTGAACGAACTCTTCAACGCGGGGCCAGCTGTAAATTTTCCGAGAGCAGAAATGCCTCACGGATCGACTAATTGGACGCGAAATCTCGACGAGTCCGAGACATTGACAAATCCCAACGGGACAGCTTGATAAATTCGACGCTGAGGAGAATACACGCGCGTTGAAAGCAGAAGAGGAGAAGCAGAGAGAAGAAAAGCAGGCATCACGGATGAGCCGAGCGTTTCTTCTCTTCGGTGTATTGTTTGCGAAGAAGATACCCCGTACGTGTCTCTCTTAATGCTCGACGAGTTTTTTTCTCGTTGTTTCGTTTTTTCTTTCTCGTTCTGTCGACGACACGAGGCAGCTGGCATCGCCGCCGTGGACGAACGTACCGCAAACGGTGGCGCGTATGAAAGCGAAACGGAAGGGTAAGTGTAGTAGCCAAAGCGGAGGAGGGAAAAGGTATAGATAGATGTAGAGTAGCAGAAACATGACGGGAGCAGTCGCAGAGAAAGGGGTGAAAAACTTTTGTATGCGGCTTTCGTATCGTCCGACAGCACACGTGACCAGCGTAACCCGTTGAGGGTTTAAAACGTGGCTGGCCCGAGTTAGCTATACACTCGCGCTTATACCGTGTACGTGCAGTACGGAGACGCAAAATCGATGGATATTTTCGATTTTGTACGCCCCGTTTGCCTGCGGCAACAATCCTTAACCCTCGGAGTATGTACCGACGATTCTATAACCCTCCGGCGCCACGTAATGGGTCAATGTAAACCCATACACATTGCCTTTCTTCTTTATCACTTAAGCATTTGATTCAATAACAATCTGTGCTTATAACAATTGATATTCAAATCGAATGACTGTTTTTCGTTTACATAGAAATAAGTTATGCATTAGAAAAGATTATTCATTTTGTATATTTATAAGAGTCACACTTTTCAATCTTTCGAGTTAATCAGAGATACAGTAATCATAGCATAATATATGAACTTAATATTATTTGTACGCTATTATGTTAACTAAATGGTTTAGGATAAAAGTAACTTTTACCATTGAAAAGAGTGGAAAATTTCATATGGGAAACGTGTATAATGTTTTCCAAAAAATGGGACTTAAGATATTTTGACTTTAGAATTCAGATATGTTATAAAGTATCGTTTGAAGGAGAATGTATTTTATACACTATACGTTTGCCAATTGTTACATTTGAATGTATATTTGTTAAAGTATTTTTTATATGCTTGTGTTATTAAATATTTTATATCTTCCATTTTTATAAGCTGCTATTCTTAGAGGGGCTTCCTCTTTGTGTTGCTTTTTCTGTAACCTTCATTATATCTACAGTTTCTTTAGATGACTCTATAATATATTCTTACTGTATTCTGGAAGCTTGATTATCAATGTTATACCAAATTTATAACAAGTGATATTTACTAGTAGAATATTGCCTAACTGTTCTGTGAAACAAAACATTTGTAATGTGTAATAATTTCTATTCGAAAATCATTTTTTTGGATAATAATTATTAATGTTATGCATAAGAATTTCAGAATTGAAATTATTTGTAAAATTTCTAATACATTTAATATACTAACATGTAGTGTTCATATAGTATACTACTATAGTAGTAATATTTTTAGATAAGTATTTATCGTTTATTATTTATTATTTGCTAAATTTCGATACATATGGTACTAGCGTTAAATTGTCTGTAATCAAGAGGGAGAACGAATATTGAACTCTTGATCTGTTTCAGTTACTGACTTTGGTAAGTCCTTCCTATTTGTTTTCATTGTTCCAACAAGATAAATGTTGTCCCTAAGTAAATCCTCTGCCAATGATATATTGGTGAAAACCTGGGTTTAAGGAGACTCAGCGCGAGCTTCCGAGGGTTAAAGCCCATATTGCGATAGTTTCTACATGCACTATCAGAAAGACATTTGCAGCAACTTTCTTGCAGATCTTCACTCTACGATCTATTTCTATGTCTTTGTAAGGCGAACATTTACTCAAATGTGTACGAATTTGTAAAAAAATCTTTATTATCTTTTTACGTTAATCATAAACGTTCGCTTTACTTCGGTAAATATATTTGTAAACATATTCTGTTTAATATGTTAAAGAATATAGTTTATTTTAAGCAAAAATTTATTCAGACACAAATTAACAACTAAAAAATTTCAAAAGCACTAATCCAATACTTGCATTTAATTAGCAGTTGTATACTGGTCACATAAATTGTTTTTAATTAATCTAAGCTTTCATACTGTCTAGGTTCACGATTATAGATATACAAGCAGATGTTAATTTCTGTAATAAACGTTCATTAATATTCTTAATATAAAATGTCTAATTACCAGTTATAACAAACAATGATCAAGCCGTACAAAGCCTATGAAACAGGATTTGATGATAAAATAATAACGTAAGTCAATCTATATCATTTTTAAGTTTAAAGTTAACTATAAACCATTGTAAAATTTTCATTAGTATTTTTAATGAAAATTAGCTGTTTGTCAGAAAATCGTTCCATCAGTCACCGTCTAATGAAAGATTTGTGTATATCTTTCTTCAATCTTTTTTGAGATTATAAGTGCAATCTTACGGTACTTTCATGTGAGTAAATTGTATTACACTTTTAGGTCTAATTAAATGAACTATATTCGGGATTCAATCATGTAATATGCAACAGTAGAATAATTATTTTCTGTCAGGTACGAGTCTGTTAGTTTTCCTAACGAGTCTAATAGCAGGCGCTAGACAAAATGATCTTTCTTCCTCTCTTTCTTTTCAACATTTCTCTTCCATGGTGCAATCGCCACACCCCAAAGATTAGTCTGCCCGAGATTACTCATCACCCTTTGCACACAATCGTCCATACCCCTGTGGGCTCTGCTCTGTTACGGAGACTCGTAACGGCACCAATTTTCTTCTTATTCTTCACAAACACACTGAATCCTCGTTTGCTCGATCGCTGGGGGATAGTGAATTGAAACTGGTACGTGGCGTTAAGTGAAAGAAACATGCTTCTGGTAAAATGAGGTTGAATAAATTTTTCGTACCATAAAATCTCACAATTTTTATGCTTTGATTTGTTACAATTAGGGTTTCGAAATCTTACAAATTTGTAATACATTAAAATATATAAAACGTGTATATATACACTGTTGTCAATAATACTAAACGTGCTAGCATATGCACACTTAATTTGAAATTAAAAATGAAGTCGAAAAATAAATAAGCAAAATAAAAATTAATATAAACATTAATTTTATCTCGATGAAAACACTAACTAATTTTGTAATTTATAATAACAAACTTGTGAACCGGTCATTTGACCGCTTTGTTTAGCACTCACACGTACAAGGCGTTCTAATCTTTTCTATAAAATTTTACTGACATATTCTATGAGCAAAATGAGGGAACAAGTATTATATGTATAAACATAGACTCTTAAATACTTTATTATGCTTTTTTATAAAAATATTCCATTTAAGATGTTGTTTCAAACATTATATATAAACATAGTGTACTATACATAAATAGTATAAATATTTCTATTTAAAGCCTACCTTGAAAAACAATCTCAACAATCATAGAGTCAATAACTTATTTTTATCAATAGTTGTTTTGAATAAACGTCATTACAAACTAGATACGAACAAATTAGTTTACTACTAACAAAATTAAGTGGTTGTATTTATTTCATCATACTTCACGTTTGTTTTTCCATCTTTAATGATTGCATACAAATGTCCAAAAATATTTTGTACCAAATATTCTATCTTAATTTTTACTATACATTCTTGTAAATGTTGTGCAAAATAAATTTTATTTGACCTGTTGGTAATTGATATTTTTTGAATAAATACAACTTGTAAGTTTTTAATGGAATTCAAAGATAATTTAACACCCGTACTGTCGAATTGTTGTAAAATTGCATGATATTTACCTTCATATATTGGAATGTTGTTCCATTGAAAAATATTGTAAGCTGTTCCGAACGTGCGACGGAACGCAATACGAGGAGGATTTCGTAGGTAGTTTATGATGGGTCCGGGACTAACAGTTATTTTTGAAAGACAGTTTTTAGCCATCGCCGGCAATTTAGTTTTACATTTTTTCGAACAATGCCTTTAGAATTTCTAACTTTCGTTTCGTCTTCAATAACTACTTCCGTCATAAACGGGGTTTTTCCCGAAGGGTACCGAGGACGGGCCTCGGTCCTTTCGTAGCGGTACTTTGGACAACGTGCTTGTCACCTGGAGGGAAAAACCCCGGCGTTGCCGACCTTCAAGATCCTCCCGTACTTATCGTTATTTTTCCCACCCTCTTCCAAAAAAGGCGCGCTAAGGGCGCAAGAGAGGGTGGGCCCAACGTCAAGGGGCATGCTGATTGGAAAATCGACGTTTCGAAGGAAAACCAATGAGCATGCTTCCTTACACTTCCGATGTTACAAGGAAGTTTAAATGAGAACGTCTCATCAGATTCAAATCAACAAGTCACTCGGTCGGACGCTAATTAGAAGTGAAAGGAATAAGTCAATCGTTTCGGACTTAGAGTTTCATAGCGTCAACGTTTCGGACGCACACTTTAAAATTTTCAAGGCATCATTCGTTATCGGATGCAGTTAATCATTGGTCTTAACGTTAATTCGTTTTGATCAAACTCGTGTCCGGTTAAAATTCACCGCCATTTACACGGCTCGACCATTTTTTAATCGGACGCAGCTGCTGATAGTACGCGAGTCAGCACATAAGCAATATCTATTTTGTCTATTAATTTTTGCAAAGTTTATACTTATAAAGTCTAAATCATTCGTCAGTATCAGCAATACTATTGAATAATATTTCTAATCCCAATTCAGGGAAAAACATCCTGACATCGTATTGGAACCTCCAATCATGTTTTGGCATAATGAACAAGATCAATGTTTGTTCCAGTACTTCATTAACCAAGTTTTCTAAATATTTGAAATAGTAATTCATAGATTCTGATGGACATTGACTGTTTATTTATTTAATAAAGTTACATTTTCTTTGCTTTCGAAAATATTTAACACTTTTTATTTACAGAATTACCACTAAGTTAATATAATAAAGTATGTCGCAGAAGGAATTTCGGATTTCTCAAAATTAAGTTTGTAAGTTCACTGAACTCATTGATAAAAACTCACTCAATTCATTGAACTCAGCGAATAGAATTAAACAATATATCTCGTCAAAGATAAGTATTATAATACATACGTATTATATCATGTATATTATTATAAGTAATATAATACATATATGTTTGATTTACAGAAGCCGATCTTTGCTATGAAAATTATCATATTTAATTAAATATAATTAGTCTGTATATAATATATAAATCTCTCGATCTGTTACTAATAAATAATTAAAAACGTTTACGATTAATCGCTATAGGTATACTGGTTAATAATAATTTGTAAAAGTTCGAAATATTCTCTATGCTTTTATGCAGAGTAATGAAAGTATGTATTAAAAATTAGAGAACGAAAAGGAAGAGAAATTTTTCACGACCACAATTGGAAAAAAGTGGAAATATTTGCATCAATTCCAAGGACATTGTCTGTCATATCGTTCTTGTGTCTCCGATGTGACTCGATTTTCGGGATTCGAGCCCTCAGGGGTGCGATATTCGACACCCTCTATTTCGACGCTTTTGGGGGTGGCAAAAGGTGGCTCTAGCGGTTCTCGCTTAATTTCCTGTGGCTAATGAAAGCCCATGCATGTCCCCTGACGAAACACGCACTGGCAAACCCTCATCCCATAGCTCTATCAACCGCTCTTTCAATGCTAGAAATAAGTCTACGATAACAGAGAAATGCTAAATGCACTTTCTACAAAATAATTAAATGTTTGACCCGTTGATAAGCATAAACGTACATTTGCTTCTGTACCTTACAAACATACTATTCAAGTGATATACGTCAATTTTGATACTCTTTTAATATAATACATGATGAATAAAATACTTGCTATGTAAGCTTTTATTAAGTTAGTTCCAAAAGTGTTGAGCATCGTACATAAAATTTTATTTTAAATGAAAGATGGAAACGTACAATTTTTATTTTTGAACAAGAAATTCATCTAAACATGCACACATCTGCTAACAAGTAATTTTACATAATTATACATATACATTTTTATTACACGTTCAATAATATATTCTAAAATAATATATTTTTGCCTTTTCTAATATAATATTAAAAAATTTTTATATAATGTGTGCATGTAAATTGTACTGTAAGTTGGAACTTTTGGTTCTACTATTGTAATAAATACATTATTAAATTTTTAATTCATACTCCTCCTTAATGACATACACTATGCAAAGATTATACATCACTTTTTAAAACAGAGCAATTTACGATTACATTAAACTACTTCTGTTCTTTCTGAAACATGAGAGCTTAGTATACTAGCTTTCATCAGTTTAAAAAAAATTGCAATTTGTCAAAATTGTGTCCTAGAAAAAGTGGGTCACTTCTTACAACTTTTTTACGTGAATTTGTAATGAAAGTTTTTAAAATTCCTTTTACAGAGTTGGGTTAATTATTTGTATACTGAAAATTTCATCGAAATCATTCAACACAAAAATAAGAACTGCTATTTATTGGATTAATTTGTAAACATTTTCCGTCTGTACTTCAAAATAAATGATCAATATTTATTATACAGAATAAAATATTGATATGCAACATAAGTGGCCAGTATTTGCATTCATTAATAGTAAATATGTTGCTCAAAATATCAGAACATGTAATAATTGTGATGATTTGTTAATAAGATTTGTAATAATTTATCGAATAAGTATTTGATGTACATCATCAATTACAGTGGAATATAATTAAAATAATAAGCTTTAGATACGGTAAGCATATTATATTCAGTTATATTATACTACACATAACAAAATAATGCTTACCAACTCAATACAATTTAAATTTGATTTCGGTACATAATTATTATAATCTGACCAAAATATTTATTGTATATTTTTAGCTTCGACGATTGTATTTTGTGTCAAGAAGAATTAGGATTAGGTTTACTATATTTTGACTGAGTTGAGATTAGTATTATTGCTATTATTGGATTTACTACATTTATTAAGCTGACAGTTTTAGTGTCATTTTGGACATGTAATTCGATGTAATAAAATCTTCTACATGAACGTTATTAACCCTTGCTAACAAAATTTTCTGAATTCAGAGTCATTAGAAGTTCATACTGTAGTAATTTCTCAGTCCACTATAATCCCATCAAATGAAAAATATTTACACACCATCCTTAAGAAACCTCAACATATCCTTCATTTCTCATTGAAAAAAGAGAACTTTTGAAAAATTTGTTTATTGTAATTGGTAAAGAAATAAACGCTGAAAAACTCTTTCAAACATTTCTTCTTTGTTTTTGTTTTTCATAAACAAGTGGCAGGCGTCGAAATACAATAACATCTGTAAGTTTTGAAAGATTACCTAAGACTTTTGCATAATACTGTATATTGTTCTTCAATGAATTCAAAGATTTCATAATCATTGTTGAGTCCGGTTTGTTGGTTGTCCAGCGAGACATGTTTACATTGAAAGTTCGATTTCAACTTCGTAATAGCCATTCCAACTGTCGTTGAAAGTTTACGCGGATCGTTGTATAATCACACAACGGAACAGCGAGATATTATATACCTTGGCGTCCCAGAACTTTCCTTCCGGCCGGAAGTTGCACGCAAGTATGCCGTTGGGGTCTTGGCCGTTAGCAAACGTTCCTCGTAAAATTTCTTGCCCGATTAAAGGGTACATTGTTTCGGTATTTCAGCACTTGGAGAAGTCTGTTCAACGAGAATAATTAAGAATCGTACTGGTTATTCGCTGCTGCCAAGATTTACCCCGGAAACAGTTTCAGCCTTGAAATAAGGAATTGTTTTTCTAAGATTTCCAAGATGCAGCTTTTATCGTGTAATACCAAGTTACGAAAAGTATTCATGTTTTCACTATGAAATTTGCAATGATTTCATTATTCAAAACAATTATTATTTAATTATTTTATCAATTTATTTCATTGTATTTATTCATGTAATTTATTTCATGTAATTATATAAACAATTGTTTGAACAGAGTATAAAATATATGAAACACCAATCCTTTCTATAACTGACTAGAAATATATAATTGGTCATAGATTTAATTATTTATTGATGTTCGAAATTTTTATTTCTTATTGTGCAGTCTTTTGATCATTTAATAAGAAGGATCGAGTAGAAGTCATGCTCTAAAATTTTAATTGAATTCACAGAATTAATATTACAATTTGTTACTAGAAAAAAATAGGTCATCTGAGATTATTGCGATAGATATAAGGAATAACATTATTTGAAAAGATTATCAATATCTTATTTAATGAAACAAAGTTGATTAGACATTCGATCATAAAGTGCAAATCAATGAAATTTAGAATTAGAAGAGTTAATTCAGGGTTTGCTCAGATTGGTATGCGTACTAGAAAATTAAATTATGGCTGCAACTGCGCAGATCGACAGGCGCATGCGTAGATTGGTAAGCGCATGCGCAGATCATAACATAATGAAGCTTTATAAATCTTAGGTTTTCAGTTTATCATCATAAAATGTTAAATTGTATTGTAATGAATCATATATTTTCATGAGTTAAAATGAAACTTTCAGTTTCAGTTTACAAAAGGCATACAATGTAGCTAATTAATAAATATATGGATATACTGTTAGTATTAATCTTCTATAAATTTTCGTTTGTAATATGTTAAGTTGACTGATTAGTCGACTAGTTAGTCGACTAATTGTTAAATTGACGAAGCTGTCCGATGACTGACGTATACATAAGAATATACATATAATGTTATTGTATAAAATATAACAGCTATATGAAAATAAAATTCTGTACTCATAAGTACAATTATAGTCAAGCTTATTGTTTTTTTATTCGAAAGTAGATAACAATTTGTGTTATCTATTCTAATTGTTTATACTACAATTGTTCGATAGATAAAACTGTTTATTATTTTTGGAATACAAAAATAATAAATGAAATGATATATAAGAATAACAAATGAAAAATAGAAGCATAAAATATACAGGATCACTTTTAGCACTGCTATATCCTGTCTGTTGTATTTCCAAACTGTGATAATCACGGATAAAATATGCGCTGCTTTATTATTCCTTGACATAATTTAAAACTGTGAATTTATTTCGTTATCTTTTAATTCGTTGTTGATTCGCTCATTAAATTTTTAACTGTATGATGTAGATAACATGCGTAGTCAGTATTAACTGTCTATCAATGTAATATCAAATTATGAATTTAATTTTTATTTCTGATATAGCGTTATAATGTTAAATGAATTTACAGGTATAAGTATAGCAATACCAGTTATAACCATTATGACATAATAGTTATGTGAAACAAAATGATTTAAATAACAGTTAAATTACTAAAAATTGTGATAACTAATACTATTTTAAGCATAAATATGATAACTAATAATAACTCGAGCATGAATGAATGTCATGGCGTTACTTTATACATTAGGGGTCATTCACAAAGGACGTTAGTGTTTACAAAAACACCATCAAAATATGACGTTATATGACATAAGAAGAGAAGGATTCTAATCTTTCGTGACATTCATATACAAATTTTTTTAATGAACCTTATCTGAAAAATTTTAATGATTCATATTTATATTTTTTGTATTAAAAAATATTTTATTTTATATTTTGTATTTGTAGTAAAAGTTTAATAATTAAAATTCAAAGTTTATGTTATTGAATTATATCTTGATAGATGAGATGAAAACCGTCTACTCTCAAATGTTCAGTAAGAACCATTCTCTCTCAAATTTTGCTTCGATAATATTTTATTGTTTTATTCACCGCTGTGCGAAAATAAAAAAAAATAAATTAAGAGATGTGATGTAATTTATGATGTTCTTTGAGAAGGATGAGTTCACTGAAAATATGATCGTATGTGACAAGGAGAAAAAGGGACATTCAATCATTTTAGTGCGGGCCAAAAAATTGTATCTACGCGAAGAATACTGAAATTAAAGAAATCAAAAAAATTTGTTAGTTTCCAGAAAAGAATCATAAACAAAGTAAGTAGTAGAATATTTACAAAATTCGAAAAGGAACATATTACGAAATAAAGCGAAAATAAATGAATATCAGTTATATTTCGCAGGTGTTGCTAACAACGATATATTATTATTCGACTCTAAAAGGATTAAAAATTGCACAATTCTACGGTTGGTCTTAATAGTTGGTCCCTTATAGGTTACAGACTTTAGTATAGATTTTCAATGATATTCACGTCAGAAAGAAAGCATGATGGAAAAAATGTGGAAAGTCCTCAGGGAAAAAAGAAAGTTTTTTCTCGAAACGCAAGGGATTCACGTGGCAGCGTGTAATTTCGGAGGGACTCATGGGACTGCGATGCGGACATTTTATTGCCCTTTTGATCAAGGGCTTGCCTGTTGGTCCTCAAACTTTTCAAAGGTTAGTTTTTTTATGAAGGGTAAAAGTTTTTCGTTCACAATTTTGTCCATTACACATGTCCGCAAGTCAATCAATAACTGACAAAATGTTAGAAAATTGGTGCGGTAGGATTTAATATAATAATGTTCCGATAGTAGGTATACCGTTTTGGCCATCGTTTTTTATATCTTTAAGGAATGTGATCATGTGGTTAATGTATGGTGTGAACATTTGGTATTTGATAGTGAATTAACATTAAAACTATCCAAGAGGTTAAATGACCGTTTCAAGTTTTCTTATTCTGAACTACAAAATTTGTTAGGGTGTTTTCTTGAAATCTGTATTGACGTTTATCAAGATTGCATTAATGTGTATAATAATTTGTGTTATCATTTTTCATTTCAAAGTAACTGTGTATTATACAATACGGGTAGGTTTAGTATTAAAGTTGTATGTTAATACCACGTAGTGATTGACTGCGCATGGAATATGACATAGAGACTCCGATGTGAAACGGCAATGTGTTTGTGTTTCACTCAATGTCAAGATTACTGTTTCTCTCGTTAAGGAGTGAGTAAATCGAAAACGAGAAACGTTAGCAATTCCCGGAACACCTACCTCCCTGGTTAGTAGACATGACGCGGTTCTGACGTGTGTCTACTATCGAGACATTACTGTGTTATCATTAGTGTCATCACAGTCTCGATGCTTAGAATTTTCGAAACATCTGCTACTTTTGATAGTTATTCAGATATGATTGATTATTCTATAAAGTAAAATTAGGTTAGATGTCCGTGAAATTTGCAGAACTTTCTCAAAACTTGAAAAAATGATAAAAGTTCTCAATTGGTTTTAGAAAGAGTTATATCTATAGCGTTATATTAGTATTAATATATAAATTTATATACACTTCTGCTCATAATCAAGACACTTATTAGTGTCAATTTCATATTTACTTAATACCATTAAAAATATCAAAAATTGGATTATTTAATGATTTATTTTCTTACACTGAATTTTTGAATACTGAACTACATTAAAAATTGTATGTATAAGACTTAAAATGTTATTGCAGCGAAGATGACTCTTACCGTGTATTAATAAGAAAATTTTATCATTTTTTCTATCTTGTGGGTTCATGGTTAGCATTGTTTAAATAAACCTCTGAAATTTGACGTATGAAATGTTACTTAATTCACCTTGATATCTATAATTCTATTTAAGTTATGATTTTGTAAGCAAAAGTTGACTCTGAATTTTTAATACTCGAAACTTGAAAAGTTTTAGTCAGAATATACCAGTATTTAATTTCTGAACCGAGTTTTACTAGTGTATAAAGTTTTTAAAAACGCACGAGTATGTATTCATATAGTATGATCATTTTGCACAAACTAAATCTGATATGTCCTAGTACTTATAAACGTAAATATTCATATGCATTCGAACTAGTATACATTAATATATTAATATATTAAAAAACTATTTGTAAAATGACAATCAGGTATTGACAATAAAGGTAAATATATGAATATTCAAAATTGTTTCAACCTTTCTCAAAAATACACACGATTATATGAACTAATATTTTATGACCCTACCTAAAACTAGTGACAGATCCTCTCGAAGTCAAAGATTTACAATATTTTTGCAATCACTGATAATAGATAAGCAAATTTGACGAACTTAATGTAAATCATAAAGCTAAATATGTCAAAAAGAGAAATATATCTACTTATCAAAGAATTTCACTATCGGGTCACATGTGACCTACCACTTATACGCACAGCTACTACGTCATTCACTGCTTTTAATGGTTAAATTTCCGCCGATAAACCGTCATCGTTTTCCAATTACAGCCTCGTTAATGATTCAGAAAATTTAATTAAATCGTGACGCGTGCAATCACGTGTTTCCAAAAAAGAAAAAATGTAATTACTTTCAATCACGTAGAGGGGAGTCCTGCTTGTGTTCGACTCGACGTCGTTTCAGAGATGACAAGAGGCAGCAAAGGGCGCGTTTACAAATGAAAATAATGTCGACGACAAAGAGGCCGAGAACGAATGTCGCACCCCCTAAAAAATTACAGGGCACCGCTCGCGCATCTAATACGGCCGCGTGTCAAAGCGAGAATGGTTCGTAGGGAGATGGAAATAAAAGGTCGTAGGCCATCGTGAAAACGGAGGTGCGAAAAGTGACGGCAGGGGGTGGACAGGGGGTGAGGAAAAATTTGAGAAATGCACGCTCCATTCTTTATTCGCGATGTTCCGACGTCATCCATCTCGAAAGTGTCGACGGAACGAGAGCGACGGGATCGTCATCCGAGCGGCTCTTTACAATATTAAGCCCTCTTATTAATGGCCCTCGCCGCGGAACCGTTTAATGGTTGGTCGATCGATTAATCGAAATTCGATACGGCGTTACGACCTGTGCGTGATCGAACGAATAATGCAGTTGCGACCTGACGCGGTTGCTGCACCGAATTTTCTGTTTCCCTTTTTATTTATTTATCTTGTGTACGTTCAGTCGCGTTCTGGTTCGGAGATTGCAGGTGAATTACACAATTAATGTAATTACAGGTAGAGAATGTGTTGGCTACTTTCAGGGAAAAGTATTGTATTCATAAATTATTCCTATTCTTAATCAAAATTTTATTGCTGCCATTTGCGAGCTATAATTTTACGAGCGAATACATACTTACTTTACACAGGGGGTTGAAAATGGCGGTGACCGGTGTTACAAACGGACACGGCTGATTTTTATTTAAAACTTCGTTTTCGAACAAAACGAGTTTAACGATCTGCTCGATATACGTGCAATTAAAAGTAGATTTGTCTTTGATATTCCTAACTTCAAAATGGTAATTGGAAATTTGGTAATTTGGAAATTCAGGAAGTTGGGATATTTGAGAATTTTATAATTTCGAATTTCAGGGATTATAAAATGTAGGAACACAGAAAATTCACAAATTTAGAAATATAAGCATTTCGAAATTTGAAAAATTGAGGAATATGAGAATTTGGAAAATTAAAAAGTACAGAGTTTTGAAAACCTATAAAGTTAACTAATAGGAAAACTTGGGAATTTGGAAATATGAGAATATAACAATTCAGAAATTTGGAATTCGCAGAATTTGAAAATTGGAGATTTACAAAGTTGTAAAGGGTCTAGCCGAATAAGGTAGTCGAATGTGCCCTTGAGTCAAATGAAAAACCCAATACGTCAATCGATAGCATATCTAAAAAAACATCTCACACCAAGTTTCAACCACCTATCTCATTCGTGGGGGTAGTAAAAGGGAAAAAACGAAATTCCGGTTTTTGATCTATTTTGCCTATTTAATTTCGTACAAAAATTCTGAAAAAATTCTGAAACATTGAGGTCCACATAGCGCATGCTATAGAATTTTTTCAGATTTTTTAATTCCAAATTGTAGTTGTGAAAAATCAAAAACCGAAAAAAAAGGGAAAAAATGCGATTACTTATTGAAGATGTCGAAGCACTACTTTTATATTAATGTGGTATTTAGTTACAGTACAACTATTATCCCCTAATTTTGTCAGATTTTTCGGTGAGGTGCGCCGTAGTTTAAAAAATCAAAACCGATATAATCCTTTAAAAAAGTACTTTCCGCTTCGAACTTACATGCCTTTTTTTCTCAGTATATTTGTTAAGTAATCTTAAATAGATTCACATTCATAATTGAGACAAATGATATATTAGTTAAAGAAATAAAATTCATTTATTAATTAATTTTACGTCGTAATTGGTTATATTCGCGAACATAAGACGATAATTCAACAAAAGGATTGGTTAAGTGGTTAGGAGTCCTGCCTTTAATCTCTGCACGTTTTTTGGTCCCAGATTCGAGCCCGCTGGACTTGATTTTTTCCATGATACATTTTTCATTTTTTTTTGTCGTTTTTGATAATATTAATACAGTTTCAAAATGTTTTTTAAAATGTTAAAACACAAAATGTTAATTAAATGTTAAGACACAGCACGGTACAGTATTGGGATTAAACTATATGAGAATAAGAATAATAAATAACTAATTAATTATCAATTATTTATTTATCATTTGAATTATTCGTTACACCACAATTGTTTTTATAATGCGGTCTGCGTACAAAAGAAACTATAAGAACAGAAAAAATGAATAATTCATAAGATATTTAAAATTGGAAAATGTTAAATATAAATAATTTGAAATATTTAACACTTTGTTGATTTCCTTAACGTTATACTGTAATATCTGTTTATAAATCGTATAAATTGTTTAAAAAATTGATTTACATAAGGAAATATATTCATTTATAATTTAATTAATATTGACTATATTCAATAGCCAAATTTCATTGACATTGCAGCGTATATTAATACTCGACAGGTTGGATAAAGTTTATTTGCCTCTGTTACATATGAATTCCGAGTTATGAATAATTTCGATTGTTTTCGGTCAGAATGTTTGTTTAATATAATTTAAATGTACATGATAAACGTATTGACTTTTCCTCTGTACATGCAGGTATCATGGTTTTTATTTATTACCGAATGATATGTAATTGATTGCAGTGTGTCATACACTGATTAATATTGATAATGGCTTCATGTTTATTGTTTATATGCGTAACAGAATAATACACAACACTATATCACTGAAAATGTGAAATAGTACAAAACACAGACAGAAATGTAATTAATTCCTATTCAGTCGAGACAAGTTGAATAGATTTAACACAAAACCTACCAACTATCAAAATGACTGGTTTCAGTTTCCACATTTTGTACTACAAAATATTGTTATTGTGATTTTGTCAAAATGAGTCATATTTTGTTAAGGTAAATATTGATTGTGTACGTTAGTTAATGCTTCAGCATTTACTTATTTATTTTTCCATTTTATTTTCTATTTAATAGCGTGTATATAACGCCGATGGTTCTAGTGTTTCAATATTTCAAAATTTACTCTAAAAATAAGCAAGACATTTTCTCAAAATTTGGTGTTAATATACGCATACTTCGATGAACTGTGGCTGTCTAGGTAGTGGTTGATAGAACTCAGAACTTTAATAGTGTTTAAACGAATAAACTTATGGCATAAGTACATATTTTTACATTTTTTGCAGAAAGTAAATAATTGCAATGATTAATTCATCTAAAAATATAGAGTCCTATAAAAAGACTTCTATCAGTAAATAAAAGTTCTATAAAAAAAAGAATTGTATAATAACGCTTGTTTTTATTCATGACCATTATAAAAATACAATTTGTCCAGGTTGTGTATATAAAAAAATTTATCGACCGCTTTCTGTTACCATGTATTACGGACTACAATTTATGACCGAGCGGTTAAAGCTTGGAAGGCCGGTTCCATAATTCCAGAGTCATCGAATTCGGCCAGGGTATAGCCGGAATTTAAAAACTTTAATAAAATATAGATCACAGTAGTAATAAAATACGCAATTGACCGTACTGTGCGTGAGCTGGCCGGTGAAGTCTCCTGGGGCCCGTGGAATTTCATGGTGTTGGTAGCTAACCCTCCAGCACAGAGCTCGGTCGATGTAAATTCCGTACACACGGGGTTTTTGGTTAATGGTAGTGGTAGTAGCTACTGTGGCCATCAATTTAACGCTGTAAGTCCGTAATATAGCACGAGTCCAGAACCGAGTCGGGCTACTGCCATTTCTCGCCCCTCGGCCCCCCACCGTACTCTTCTCCCTCTCCGCCTAACTGGCCAACGAAGTAAGAGGATTAAGTACGGCTCGCGAGGGTGGGGGTGGAGTTCCGTTTTTATATAACCTTCCAATATTTCGGTCGTTTTTGCCGGTGCTCGCGTTAATCAACTCGAGAAATGAATTTAATAACCGACCACTAGAATTCGCCGGAAGAAACACCGAGAAAAATCGGTCCCTCGATGATTTCCGCTTGCCGTCTCATTTGTACGAAACTTCTCATCGCGCCGAAGCAAATTTTCTAAAGATTCCGAGAAGAATTAACCGTTGGAATCTACATTTTGCATACTACTGAAATAAAATAAGAGAATTGCTTGCTAGGATAGGTACTCACTGAAGCTTCGATATAAGCGAATCTTCTGGGTTCGAATTTTTGGTTATACAATGAAGCCACGATATAAGTGAATCTTTCGGATATGAACTTTCGCTTATGTCGGGGAAGTTCGTACATTGAGTAATGTTTTGTCGAATATAGAAAAAGACAACGTGCAAGGGAAACTACTGAACGACCAAACAAAAACAAACTAACATATAGCTGGGATGCTAGGATAAAACATTTTTATTTTTTATTTTTTTGTTATGAAACTTTTATCAATATATTTGTGACATTTTCCCGAGTGAAATGAAACCAAATGCGACGTAATTCGAAATATATTTATTTGTGATTCCGCATGTTTCACTTATATCAAGGTCTTGGCTGTAATAAGTTGTTATATGTAAATATGTTTCGAAATACATCGTGTTTAGTCTCATTTTAATCAGGAAAATGTCATAAATATGTTAGTAAAAGTTGTATGAAAAAGGAACTGAAAATAAAGTTAATAATACATTGGCATGTAAATTATTCAACAGGCTTCTGATCTTTGCTGACTGCCGCAATCGCAGCTCTTTTTTTCTTCCTCATTCACTATCCTTCTCGGCATTCGAAATTTATTATAGTCAATTAAACCAGTGAATATAGTCCAAATTATGTTGTATTTGATCTCATTTTAATCACGAAAATGTAAAAAATCTATTGGTAAAAGTTTGATAACAAAAAAATCAACCAGTGGTAAGGATGATTTTTTCGCTTATACCCTGTCGATTATTTTTCCTTATATCGCGTAGACCATTTTCGCTTATAGGCTTTACTGTACCTCGATTTTAAACTAATTTTGTGCTATAGTAGAGACTGAAATAATGACGTCAAATATGTTCCTGTATGGAAATGGCCAATAATTTGTCAACTTTGTATATTTTGCTACTAGTTTATTCGAAAAAGAAATGAACACGATCAGATAGAGTTTAAGCTATAAAAATAAGTATTTTGTATGCATTAAGATTCGAATCTTGCGAAGTTCCAACAGCTTTGTCATATGTAATGCTTTACAACATAACAAAAATAAATTATTTTATTTTCTTATTTTAGTTTATATGTAACAGTAGTTGTCGACCTGCAACTATTACAGAAGTACTATATTTTTGTTCTATCATATTGAAAGCTAACTAATTTAGAATCATGTATAAATATTGGAAAACTAACAATTGGGTCTAGAGGAGCGCTGGTATGTAAAACAAATATGGCGGCTGCGAGGGTACTTTTACCGTTATTTGATATTGAAAATTCATCAGCAAACTTGTAAAAACCAACTAAAATGTTACATAATGTCGTTGAAACCACTTTTAGTTGATTTATTGTCATAAATGAGTATCACATTTGTTCACAACACCAAAAGTATACACGTCGGCCCTTTTTATTAGTTCACATGCTAACCGTTAGTGTCGCATACCAAATTCATACTCCCATTTATTTTTAATGTTAGAAAAATTTTAATTATATAAACGCTGATATTAAAAAAATTATTAAATTTACGGAATCGATTGCTAATAAACATTTTGTTAGATTTTTGACAGTACATATATACAAAAATGTTTTCGTAAACAAGTCTTTAAAAGGTTAGTATTATTACAAATCGTAAAATGTCAGTTACAAGGTATTTACTGTGGTTATTTATTAATAATGCTTTTTCAGCAGCGTGCATATTTGTATACATATTTTGTATATTGTACATGTTGTTATGACAGATTGGTATTATGAAATGTGATATACTATCGGTGTTCATACCGACCTATTTTAATAATTATTTCCAATAGTTTTTGTTTGAAATAAATCCAGCAGTGGTGAAGTATTTACGTTCGGTTGATAATGACGAGCGTCGTTCTGTCTGAACGATGTGTCCCCATTAGCTTAAACCATCGCGGTTTTTAAACGTGTATTTAAAGCTAAAAGCGGATAATACTTTCCGCGCAAACCCGTTCCGCTTCGTGCGTCCGAACAACAAAGTACTTTCACGCACTGCAACACGCTGAAAATGTAGTTAATGTGGCTTACAAGAGGATTAAAATCTTATGTGGGAAAGCCGAGAATGTTTTTAAATTTTCTTTTCTCTTTAATTTTTCTATTTTCAAAAATACCTGACAATTCGTCTGGTGAAATTAATATTTTTGTTGTTAATCAGTAACTTGAATAAGTTGACTGCTTTTGTGAAAACGAACAATAATATTGAAAAATATATTAAGATTATAACATAAGTAAAACATACCGAAATTGTAATTATTAAGATTATTAATAATTAATTTTGTAATTTCAATTTTCAAGTTATTATTTTACATTATTGGTAGAGTGGTAATATTATTTCAAATTTTTTTCCCTTTTTCCTTGATTAGCTCATAGTAATTCGATCTTTTTGTTATATCTCCAAAACTTTATTATTAATATATATTTTTTTGATTTTATATTATTAATGTATTATGACACTATAATATCTTTTTCTTTATTCTGTTTTGAATCTTGACATTCTGACTTATTCTTTTGTGAATTCAAAGAACAAACTGCTACAGAAAATACATTCAGCGTAGCCATTGACTTCCTTTGAAAAACCTCTGTTCTTTGTCTAGTAAAGAATAGTATTTTTCCTTCTTCTTATCTTACTGGAGATTTCGTATTCTTTTGCAAGAAGCTGCATGTTTTTACGTTTGAGCTACCAGGTTCTTTCTGTGTGACATGGAAATTTTCTTGTCTAACACCGTATGCAATAGATATTCAAATTAATTGGATATTTGAAAATACAAAACTAAATAGTTTAATAAACCGTACAATTAATAATGTATAGAAGTTTATTGGAAATTATAGTTTACCTAGTGAAATCGAAAACATTGTATTTTAAAATTCAGAAACGCAATAATATGGAAATTCAAATATTTAGGAATGTAAAAACTTGACTTTAATCTACAAATTTGTAACAATTTCCCACTCCCATATTTGTAGATCACCAAATATTTCGAAAAAGACATTATGTTTTCCTTTTTTTAACAATATTTTTATTCGCAATATTGTTTTCATTACTACTTTATAACGTCAATACTGTTTATTCTACTGTAAATTTAAGCATTGAATTTACATTTTAAGAGTTTATGAAACTATCACCATTTAATAAAGTCGATATTGCTTTCAATTTTAAATATTTATTTCGTTTCTTTATTTTCAGAAATGATATTAATTATTTCACATTGCTTTATTTCCGACAATACAAAATTTAGTATTAAGAGTGTCTTTCATTATTTATATTAAACTATATTTCTTAAAAAAGGAAGCCTGGTTAAAAATTAAATAGTCCTCACTTACCTCCGACAGTTTATTAAACTCTTTCTTACTTACTTTTATTCATTGCGGTATGAAACGATAATCTTCGTATGAAGTAATGACTATGTATCGATTTTGAATCGAATTATAAATCGTTCGTTGTGACATAAAATACAGAAATTGCAAATTGCTACGGACAAATTTCTGGTGATGAAAATATGTTGCAATAATAACTTACTATGTTTTTTTGCGGTAAAGAAAATAAATGAACCTTTAAAAGTACGAATGTATAAACGCATGATTTTAAAGTTATCTAAGTTAAAAGGTTAGAATCTTCTTACGCGATCGTATTTATATTGAACCAAGTTGTGGGGTCAATTTTGCCGAGGGCACGAAACTTCGTAACTTCTTTTAAACAACAGCTGCCCTAACGACGCTCAATTCACATTATATCGCGTTATCTGAGCGCTATCTTCGAGCATGGAGATAAGCGTGGTCCGATTTTAAAATCACGAGGGGCGAGCACAGCCTTGGCTAAAGTTGGCCAACGTTAGGAAACTTCTCCTACGTTCAAATTATCGCAAAATTACCTTACCGTTAGTTATATCGAGCCGGAGGCTCCTCGATCACTACAGAATAAAAAAGGTTGCTCGTGTACACGCTTTACACGTCGCGAATATGCCGCGAGTGGATTAACAATTTCCTGTTATGGTGAATCTTGAAGCCACAGTTCCGTGATCGAAACCCGGCTTCGAGCAAAAATTTTGATACCTGTAGTATATACACAGTATGTCAGAAAAGTAACGGAACTTTTTAAATTTAAGGAACACTATTAGCGATATCTATAAAAATAATATGCTATTTGAAAACAGTATTCCTCTCCTACAAAACAAACCAATCGTTATTGGAATCGAGCAACGTATTGTAAACTTATAACGTTTAAAGCGACAAAACCTTTTGTCACCGTGTCACAAAATCACGATGCAGCAGAGAGCGAATATTAAATTCTGCTCGGTGAAGCTCGGTAAAACTTTTACAGAAACATTTGAATTAATGAAATATGTTTATGGCGACGATTGTTTATCCCGTATACGTGTGTTCGAGTGGTATAAGCGATTCCAGGATGGTCGTGATACTTTGGAAGACGACCCAAAGCCAGGTTTTGGGTTTTTCTAAATTCTGAACGATCCTAAAGGTATTATACTTCGGGAATTCGTTCCACAAGGACAAAATGTTAATGGCGAATATTATCTGGGTGTTATGGAACGTTTGTGGAAAATAATTGTTCGTGTGAGGCCCGAATATCGAGCCCCGGTAAGTTGATTTCTGTTGCATAATAATACACCAAGTCACAGAACTATCCCTGTTTGTGAATTTTTGGCGAAAAAACAAGTCTATGTGCTCCAACATCCTCCATATTCGGCCGACTTATCTCCATGTGATTACTTCCTTTTTCCAAAACTGAAATTAATTATGAAAGTAACGTTTTATGACACTGTTACACAAGTCCGAGCAGCTGTGACGAGGGTGATTGAAACGATTCCGCAAAACGACATAAGAAAATCTATGTTAACATTACTTGAGCGTGCTCAACGGTGTATTGATGCGGAAGAGATGTAACTTGAATAAAAAGAAATTAATTTTGGCAAAATAACTAATACTTTTCTTTTTATTTAAAAAGTTCCGTTATTTTTCCGACATACTGTGTAGTATATGGATATTTGCTTCGCACATGAAGCTTTGAAGACAGTTGGTGACTTCGGAAATTTCTCCTGTATCAAAATCAAGACAGTCATTATGTTCTTATTACGTTAGAATACCTCATTTTTTCCCTACAATTGTAACTCCTGTTTAAAATAAATAATTAGTAAACTAGCTTATACTAGTTTATACTAGTTCACAAAAAGTCTATGTCTAATGAAAAATTCGGAGATTAGTAATTCATTTTAAAGATAATGAGATATAATATTGTTATTAGATCGTAATGTAATATTGTACTATAACATCGTTATTAGATCGTTGTATATAAAATATTTTACTTATAAATTCTTTAACAACAGCAATGTCGTTCAAAATAATATTCATTTCTTAAAATGTACTACAAATCTGAATGGTTCGTTTGCGATTAATCACTTCGTGTAAAGAACATTGACCAAAAATTCATATAGGTTCCTATTTTTTCTAAATTTCATAGTTTTAATTTCTACTTTATATTTCGACATTAATTCATTGTTACATGGTAACCTAACATCTTCCTTTCACGTACAGGATGTTCTGCAAAATACATGACTTGAAAACTACACATTCACCATACCATAACAACCAGAGAAATCCATTACTCTTTTAATGTACAAAATAAAAAATTAAGTAATTTAGTTCGGCTATTTCTCACCGATGTGTTGACCTTAAAACATGTTGTCAAGATCACAATTCTGTATATTTTTTCTTTATAAATGTTACCACCATTCGGCCATCGTTTTAACTAATATTTCCTGTAGATATTTCGAAAACGAATACTGAGCAGTTGTAACGTATATAGAGAAAAATTATTCAGAAGAATAACTATGACAATATATTTCAAGATTCTCGAGATCGGTGAAGAACGATTGAAGTAGATAATTATCAAAAATTATTGTTCATGCACAAAACTAAGCTATGAATTGGATGATCTATTGCGACGATGAATAACTCATCACATGTTACAAAAGTTGACAAAATATTTTCATAACCGTAAATTTGAAATTGATGCGACATAACTTGCGGTACTTTTATATCGTCAAACTATGTCAGACGTTTTAAATTTTGAACTCCGCCACTTGACACTCAACAGCCTAATATGTATGCATTGCAGTTCGTCTCGAAATATGAACGGCGTTAAAAAGAAATTGAATCGTTACCGTAAGTTTGTCGGTGGACAGAAGTTTCTCAGGAAGCTAACAGTTTGCGGGTCAGAGCAAGCTCCTCTATCCTGTTGGATAGATAAAACCGTACAGATAAAACTTACCGGGAGGCGATACATCATCGACAATTACCGTGGCAACGAGAAGAATCCGGCAAGTTTCCTCATAAATCGGCGATATTTTTATGTGCGAAACTTTCCACGGAAGCTCGTACGCGACCTATAATATCCGGTAAGAGGTCGGTAAGAGTGTGCAAGGAGCAGCAGGATCGTCTCTCCGTCGATTTACGAGCCACTACTAACGTTGCTCGGTATATCCTTGGTCTGGACGTTGTTCGGTCACTCCTCTTCGTGATTACCCCAGGAACTTGTTCACGTGATCGAGCTTTCAAGAGGTTTAGTAACTTGTCTCGTGCGGATACCTTGTTACTTGGTAGCCAGCGAACCGATATAAAAGTTATCCCGATGACGGGGGCTGTCGAATTTTTATCGGCGAACGTTGTTTCTTCTACCCCTCAATTTTTTGCCTCCTTTTCTTTCTGCTTTGCACAACTTTCAAGCGTACGTCCGAGCGTTCCTTTCCATAATTTGCATGATAGAAGAATGTTACGGAACAGGTTTTTAGGGATACTCGGATCTTTTTGAAGACCGCTGGTGCGAGAATTTATGTTCCATCGCCTTTTTGCATTAATATTAAAGCTATCAGCGATTTATAATTTGGCTTCGTGTCTATTATATTTCAGTAATCGATAAAGTTTTTGGTGATGGTTAACATGGTCTATGGTTATTTATGTATAACACATTTGTATACATCTTTATTACTTGGTTATATAATTATTTAAAAGCGTGTTTAGTGGAAGATGTTTAATGTTATGAAAATAATTGATTAGATTTATTAGAATCAATAAGTGTTTAATTGACAGTTTAAGTGAACAAAAGAATAAGTAATTATGGAGTCGTTCACAATAAATAGCACAATAGAATGAAATACGAAGAAGTAAATAATGATAGATACTGGGAGATAATAGATAATCACAAAAATAATGATCCAAACCAAAATGAAATCATCAAGCCATCAACTATAGTTTGTTATTTATGTCAGAGGCAGATGATCAAAATAGAAACATATCAAAATAGTTAATCATATCAACTTTGCTTGATACGAATAATTTCACCAAGACAACTTAAAAATATTTAGAAAAATCTTATTCCAAAAAAATACCTGAAGTAATTAATGCACGAACATACTAAAAACTTATTTCATTTACATATTAGGCAAGTTAACAGCACACTACATCCTCACTAAAATACTGAAATCAAACTAAAGAAAATTATTTTATTATTTTAGGTCGCCAAATTAGTTCACATTATACAAGTTCAACTAGAGGAATATAATTTTCATGTAATCAAACAAAGTAATAGTTATAATAAGAAAAATAGTATATTCCATGTAAGACAAAATGAATACCAATAATCTTTCAAGCGTAATAACTGCTGTAAATGAAATAACTAATCCCGAAATTATAAAGTCAAACACGCTTTGATGACATAAAAGTAATGCAAAATATCATTTATGCCATATGAAATTGAAGCTTAAAGATTGAGAAGCTTAAAGTTGCCAGATAAATTTTGGAGCGTAAAGTTTGATACAATTTAATGACATGAAAATAACCAATAATAATATAATTTAGGTTATACAAATTTTATGTTAAATTGAAACAAAATTGTAGGAAAATGATTGGATATTCTGTTCACTAATATTTTTTTAAATTTAAATGTGAATCAAAATAGCGTATTTTAAATTATGTTGTCTAAAAAGATTATGAATATTTACTGACATTTATCTTTATATAAATATTGTTCTAATAAACAAAATGTAATTTAAAACAAATTGTATTTCCAGTCATTTTTATTTGCATTCTTCAATTGTTTTAATATTTATCATGTATGTATTTACATAAATATAGTGTTACATTTCACATATTATGTAATATAAGTGTATGTTACACTGTATTGTATTGTATTACATTATATTCTATTATAAGATGTCTTGAAAAATCGAATGATAGTGTTACTACAATTAAAAATTAAAAATTTGAACGATAATATAATTATGTTCTACAATAGCATAGTACTATGTTTGTATATTTTCAAAGCAATCTAATAAATTCAATATTTCTTTTTTAGGTAAGTAACCTGATATTGTACGTAGATGTAAGGATGTCAGCAAACCGATACATTATTGGTAAGTCAAATTATGCAGTGTTTTCGAATAAAAGTATAACATACTGAAGTACCAAGCGGTTTAAATAATTTTCAATTTTCATACAGCGCTTGTAAAATAAAAGCACCACCTGTATAATTGAATTTTCCAAACTTTATTAATTTTGAAGGGATAAAATTATTAAACACATATGAGAGTACCCAATTTGTAAACATTTAAAAATTGATTCAATCAGTTTATCAGATTGATCAAATTTTAAAGATTTTTAAATCTTTAGAATGAATTACCTGTATAAATTAAATGTCTAAACTTTATTGATTTCGGAGGGGTACATTTAACATTATACATACAGCCTATACAAGAAATTAAACGATACAAACATCATATACACGAAATTGCACGGTATACATAGTATATACACAAAAGTAAACGATGTATATGTAGCATATTAAACTTTACCGAAGTTAAAAAATTTGTTAAATAATTTCATCAAACCGTTCAGTCTGCACAAATTTAAAAAAATTTCAAACAACTGTATGTTTACAGATTCAAATTACATGCAAGTGACGGGGTTTACCGGTTTAATAGCTTTCGATTAATTTCAGTGAATTTTTTATCGAATTCTTGGAAACTCTGTTGGTTTCGAAGGGATATTCATTGAAAACACGCGAAATTAGTAAAATAACGTAAAATGCGAAAAATTGAAATCGTTTATTTTAAAGACTCCTAAAAATTCTATAAACATACACGTTGACAGGATAAATTTATTGAAAGCACAGAAAAGTAGCGAAGCAATTTTTACCAATAAACGCCGGTTCACGAGCGGAGCGAAAAACCGGTCTGACAAATTGTTGTTAATCGTGGGATGACCAAGCGTACCATTTTGTCCGTACCCTTATCACGAGGGCGTGATAATCTCACCTTAAGTCCGTGCTATCGCTCAGCATCGTGGCGCCTGGCGAGAAGAGAAAAAGAGAAGGCAACGAGATAACATTCTTTATGGATGGCGCGACTAGTTTGCGATCATTAAAATTCACCTACTAAAACGAAAGTTTTAGCGAATCCAAAACCGGCTTAACTCCGCCACATTTTCAACCGACACCCTCCGTTCCACTTCAGAGGGGATGATGGTTTAAGGTGGGACGCGAGAAAAAAAAAACGAAAGAGGGAGAAGATAGATAGAGACGCAGCAAGAGAGAGTAGATCTCGAAGCGAGCTAGAAAAAGCTGGCTGGATGTATCGTGATTTACGAACAAACTTACCGAACATTGCGAACCATCGAGCGTCTGTTCGATATCAATTTTCTATGTTATATATACGTACATATCACTCTGACTTTCACGTTTCTTCGGCTATTTCTATATTTCATGGAAAGTATCGACGTTTTGAACCCTTTGCCCACTTAACTGTGTAGCACATAAATGATATCGAAATAATACTGATGTATTTGTTTAATTGTACGCATTTAATGTAAATACGTATATCACTGTATTAGGTGTATTGTACTATATTAGTATATTAGATGTATTGCACTAAATTATTATATTAGACGTATGGTATATGCCTATATTATTGTGCATGTATATAATTAAGTCATTTTGTAGATCAGACAAGACCGTGGGTTTGCGCTATCATTAATATGGATTTGCCAGCCATCTTGAACACAAATTCTGTGGGGACGCAGAAATTCTGTCGTCTTTGTTAGAGAGTGTATGATAACGTTTTGTTTAACGTAATAAATAAATTATAATATACGGTTAGATCCACTTAATTCTGATAATCTTTTTAAAATAAAAACATACTCGGTATGTTATATTAAATGACTATAACAAAAAAAAAATCATGGAACTGTAGCAGTGAGACACGTAGTTAAGTTATACGAATACATGATTAGTGTAAATCAGTATTGTAGATAAAAAGTTAAAAACAGAAATTGCAGTTTTAAGGATGATTTTTCTGTCACACACTGTGAAGAAGTCCATCCAACAACGCGCTATCGTTAGACGAAACAAAATATCTTTTTATTTTAATATTAACGTTCATAAGTATTTGATTTTAAATCCCATTATCATTAATAATTAATTAATTATGGCTTCCATTAGTATACAATTAAATGAAGATCTTATGGAATGCTATAGTTGCCTTTACGTTTATGTTTTATTATCTGGAAGATCATTGCAATTATTTATTTATTTACGCTTATTTACCGTTATTTACCGTTATTTACCGTTATTTACCGTTATTTACCGTTATTTACAATTATTTACAATCATTTATTTTTTACGTTTGAACGACTAATTTTATAAGTATATACCACTGATACCGATAAAAGATGAGGTAAATGTCTTGTATGAAAATCGAACTTGTTCAGAAACGAATTTCTAAAAAGTTCCAAAAAGCTTGTGCCTTTTTAGCAAGTTATTTCGAATTAGACATTACAAAAGCTTTAGGTATAAACTTCTCCCTCAGTCTGAAGTAGTACGCGCTACAATTTTTTATAATTATTACTGATTAATTACTATTTTTTATATGTACAAAGCATAATTATTACTTCTTATAAATGGGAAAGTTTAAGACGAAATCACATATTCCACAATAATGCATTCACTTGTTTAACACGTGGATCGTCATGTCATCCATATTTGGATGACGCACGAATTTACTCCTGAATTAATTACTTATTTTCTAACCAACAATTTTTCTTATCCCATCATAAACAATTTTCTAAAGTATTTTAAGGTATATTTAATAAAAATAGCTAAATGTAGTCGAAGCAATCGAACAAGTTTATCGACCACAATATTACCTATCAGGATTTTTCACTAATTCTACACGAGCGCTTAAAGGGTTAAATGACATTTTTCAGTGGTTCTACATTCTTCATATAAACGGACCTTTAATCGTGTGGTAGGTTGAGAAAAAAACCTGTGGAGAATTTAGCCTTGTAGATCGGTTGAACATCTTTTTGCTTCGATCCTTGGTTCGGCAACGTCCCAACGAGGGTCAGAAAGAATTAGTGGATGGTAGATTGGGAAGAGGAGATGAAGAAGGGAAGAACTTTGGTTCCGTTGCTCGTTTGATCGGTGAAGCGCTCATTAAATCGGGTCGAGAGCTTTAAGCCTTCAGGAAATTACGTAAAATTGAAAGGATTTTGTGTCTTGCCTTCTATCATCCCCCAAACGGAGGAAGCAGGTCTTCCTTTAATGGATGCGAATAAAAAAGAACTTGACGGAACAACTGATTGGCCTATTTACGACAATACCGATCGCGTAACGACCCTAAGGGGAATTAAATTGACCTCAGTGGTACATGATAAAGTGTTGTTTTGAGACTATGGAAACGAGTAGACTGGATTGATTTGATTTATGATAACGTAATAGTTTTTGAAGTTACGTTGACACTGTTTTATCGTATGAAAAAATAAAACGTGCTTCTCCATAATATTATTATGAACTACATTAATCGTAGATTGTGTATAAAATATTTCATAAATATACTACAGGTGTATTTATGTTACCACATAATTTTGAGACAATTAGATTAATCGTATCATGCACTATAAAAAATTACTAATAAAACACCTGATGGATCGAATATGATACCTTGATACTATAGAGTTAATTAACGTAACATCAGCAAGTAAATAGTGTCTGAAAGTACGTTTGTTTCTGAAATTATTATGCAAAATTTACTTAAATACTTTCCTTGTAACATAGGTTAATTTTTTTAAAGTTTACTAAAAATCAGTATGAAACATTATAAATATCTCAACATCCAGAGTTTAATATTTTCTCCGTGTTTCGTATTTCTATCATGTAGTAATCAGTCTAACCAAGAACCGTCACGAATGTATTTCCATTTCTCGGCTGAGAAATTTGGTGGATTCGGTGAAAAAGCGGACCGGCGAAAAAAGCTAAGAAAAATTCGTGAATACCAGGGAAATGTGATTTGAGCAGCGCATTGGCTGCCGGTTAAACGTTGCCAATCAATTTAACCGGTAGATAAAGATCCTGCGCCTGTAGGCCAGCTTATTTATATGTAAATGTCGCACAACCAGCGGGATCCATAGCACAAGCTTATAGAAGCACATGAGAATCGCGGGATCCCCATAGAAAAGGCTTTCGCGGGAGTTCGTTTAATACAATCGCGCGAGTTTACTGTCATTACCGGTTCCATCTAGCGGCAATTACCGCGCTAACGATTATTACGGCTGATCCAGCTCGGATACGAGACGTTTATAATCGGATATCCGACGCCCTGACGGAGGACAGAATGACGTTGGAACAGGTCGTTACACCCTTTAAACAGATTTTTCAGATACCGGGCGAATGTAAGCCGTTGAAAGTTTTGCCGGTTACGCGTCAGACTTAATTATGTTCTAAACTGAGAAGTTTATTTTAAACCACCATAGAAGATAGTAAGTGCAGTTACGGTATGGGAATACATTATTATATTCGAGCAAAATTATATTTTGTAACTTTAACGGATGGAATTGAACAGGTATTTTTATTGCGATGTTACAATATTAATTTTTAATAATAATACATGTAGTAAGTTTAGGTAGTTTCTTGGAAGTTGCGCCATTCATAGTTAATTATTGCTATAATGTTAAGACAAATAATTTAATAGGTTAGGCACATTTTGCATTTAACGATCCTTAATTGTGCAAATTATATAATTCAATTGCGGTCAAAATCCGAGTTTCGTTTATCACATTCGAACTGTAGCCTACGTAACGAGTGTGACGTGATATTACAGGACAGAGGGTAAACATAAATTGAATGCTGTGTTATTACAGAATTATACAAGGAAATGCAATTATTTAATAATTCGTCACCCTGCCTGTTTTACTTGCAATCCTAAATCATAAAAATCCAGCACTTGTCGAGTATAATTTTGTTTAAATTCAAGTCAAGATTTTCTAACCATTAATACAGGTTTGAAATATAAAATATTCAACATACACTAACATACACACCCGCATTTTAGTGTAGAATATATCAAGTATTAGTAATGTTGTGAAATTAATTAAAGTGGCATCTCTCGTATAATTTTAAAAAGAAATCCTTTGAGCATAATAATTTGGCCACCCACTATAACGTATACAGTGATTGACAGTTGACAAATGAGTATTACGTTATAATTAGCAGTAAAGTATTTATGTCTAAAATGGAAAGGTGATAAAGAGAAAAAACTAAGAAAAAAAAAAATAACAATTAACATTATGCAAATGTGTACATAGAAATAAAGAAAAATCATTAACTATTAGTAACATTCTGAAAATTATAATTATTAACCGAAAATGTAATATAATTATTAACATAATATCAGATCTTGTTGTTCTCAACTACTGTTAAAATGTTCGCAACAGTAAAGCTGACAGTAATTTAAATAATTTATATTATATAAATGAAAGGTCATGAAAATAAGTACTCATCAATTTCAAGCAGAAGTGTATTACTGTGGTCTTGCCGTGATCGGGTCATTCCACTCCAGATCAATAACTGTTGTACTCAATATCTAAGATTACGTTCAAATATTTATATCTGTCTGAATTCGACAGACGGAGTGGATTTTAATGCGTAAGATATAATAATAATTTAAGTTAAAATACTCTTTTTCCTTCGTTATCCAAAATCGTAAATTCATAACATAAGAAATAAACCGCAGCTTCTGTCACATTTTAATCGCCTTTCAGACATTTTCTAAAATTTATCTACAAATGCAAAATAAAAATTACAAAAAATAAAAGGTTAGGTGTAATGAAAGGAATAAAAGATTAGCAATATTTTAATAGTATATTAACACACATGTGTAACCGTAGGAATGGTATACTAAATTTTATTTTTAAGACACGAGAGAAACATGTTTCTCTAATCTCATCCATGTCTCACATTGAGTTACTTCTGTATTTGTTAGTGATATTTATTTAAACATGTCATAATGTGAGAAATGGTAACTGTCAGTTAATTTTAAGTACTAGTGGTTAGATGAATGTTTTATTGAATAATTTTGGACATTGATTTGACAGTCACTGTCACCGGTTGACGTGAAATTTGAATGAAAATTTCATAAGAAATGTGTGTATATGAAGAAATAATTCAATTACTGTTAGACGAACACCCATAAATTACTGAAAAATTAAAACAAAAAATATTTTGACCTATAAAAGAGCAGAAATAGAGGAATATATTTATTTAAATATATGTTTATAACCACATATGTACATACATATTTTCTTTAACTTACGACTATTAAGGTAGGATTTATCAGATCTCAACAGTTTTTTTACCTTTTTAAAAATGTAATTCAATTAATTTTTATGTGCACTAATATAAATATAACCCACTTTTCTTTTTTACTGATTTAATTATGTAATTAAAATTTTATATTAGAAATTAAATTTTATATTATGTAAATGATTTATTGTAATATTTCTGAATTTTGTAATGTTATGAATCTCTGGTGGGATCTTATGTATACCCTTATACTTTCTACTTGAAAAAAATTACCATATTAATTATGGGTTAATGAAGTCTTGCTATATGGTACCTGACGGAGCTGTAAAATTTTCACATCCTTTAACAATCAAACGTTCCATGGACAGATTTGCATTTTTTAAATCTTTACACATTTATAGAACTCGGTTCCAACATTAAACACTGATATCTTATTCTTTAGTATGGCTAGAACTTTTCAAGTTAGAAGAATTACAGAAAAAGAATTACAAATATAGAGTCAGAGTTTTATTCAGTTTCGTGGTGTCATTAACTTTTCCGCAACGAAGCGAAGAATGCCAATTTCCAATCCTCTGTTTAACTTTTCAACTATCCTTTCCAGTTTCCGGTTACACGCAAAACTGGCAGAGTCACGGCAATAACGAGGCACGGAAACATTGCGAACAAGTCAAGAAAATAAGAATTTTAGTCCCGATAAAAGCTACCGGAAGACCGTGCGAATTCAGTTATTTTCTCTTTTGCATAATCATTGAACTATTCCGACGATGATGACGATCAATCACGTGATCCACTGAATTCTAAGAACTTGTCTTCGAGATTTGTTCGTCCCATTTACTCGTCGATTTAGAAAATTGGGGTCTTCGGTGGTCTCGTTTGAAATTTATTGCGAAATCTTTTTCTGTGAACGTTAAAACGTGAATATTTCTTTTCTTTTAGTAATAACTTGTATTATTGTGCTATTAATGTTTGTGTAATATTTTTAATGGAGAAACTGCATAGTGACATGTAAAAATTCCGAAAAGTGCAAGGACATTGTGGATATGGTAAAGTATGTTAGAGAATTTTTGGAGATTATTTTGTTGCAAATTTAAGGCACAAATAATAAAAAGTTGTAAAGAGATGCCAAAAATACAAATTTCGTATCGAAATTTAAGAGTGACGACTTCCTCCCTTTTACGGTAGGAAAATATTAGCATGACTAATATCCTTTACTTTTTTTCAGATTTTTTGTTAAGATGTACCATTCTTAAAAGCAAATAAATTAATTTTTTCTACATATTTTGGGTAAAAAAGTAACTTAATAATTGTATTTCATTTTTTTTTACATAAGTGTATTATGTGATTTTTATTGTATTTTATTTTAAGTAGGATAAGATGTAAATTGAACAAATTCAATTATTTTAAAGAATTGAGATTTATATTCCTTATTTCGTAAAGTATTAACAATTTATTCAACGGAATCAATAACGAAGTTGTTACGTGTGCAGTTGCGAAACTTCTCGCAAATTTTTTTTCGCAGGTTCGTATCCCATAACAAATCTAAGTTTTTATTACTACTTTCTATTACTATATTAATTGATTAGTGCATTAAATTTAACTGTTTATAACAATTTCCTTCCAATTCAGAGGAAGGTCGTAGTATATCTCTGCAGTAATTATCCGCAACCCCTATATGTAAACTAGGACAGTAAATACAAAGGTAATGTCCAGGATGAAAGAATTGGGAAATAATGATCAGTTGCAGAAATATCATTAATTAAAAAAGCGAACGAAGGTGTAACATAACAAAGTCGAAAGGGAAGGGTGGTCCAGCGAATCGGGTGCGTAAAATGTTCGCTTCTCGTCGGTTCAAAGTGAATGTCCACGCCCGATATATATGCACTGTCGTGGCGTGCCATGTTTATGGTTTTTGCATGGACCGAGGCAGGATGCAAAGGGGGTCATAAAACAGGAACACGCGACGTTGCTGGAGAATAAACGGCCTATGAGTAGGTAGGTGCATAAATTCGATACATGTGCCATGCATTTTTCTTCCTTACCCTTGTTGGTGACCGGTCGAAAAACACTTAGCACTAAAAAATAGTAAAAATAGGTTTTTCTCAATGCTATGGCGGGAGGCAAGTTGAAGTGGAACGGTGGCGGTCAGATTTATCATGTGACGATAAGTGCAAGGGAAAGTCTGCATTAATATTTTAACTGTCACGTCGTCCACGCATGGGTGAAATTTTCATACGAACCTATGTATAATCTGTATTATTAAGAATTTGTCGACTTACCTAACTGGAAATATTCGTATTAACTATGAGTAATAAATATAACAATATATTGTGAAAATATTTGGCAAGATTTGTGAGAAATAAAAATACTACTTAATAGAATTTTCAACTGCATCAACCTGGCAGTCAACGTTTTAACGACGAAATGATTCGCTGCGTAAATATACCAACCCCTCATATTTTCAACGATTTATGCTTTTGATAGGAAATTATGATAAGTATTTATTACATAATAATTCTGTACAAACAATAAATTATGTAAAACAAAATTTACGTCTTAACGTAAATATTAAACTAGGTCACATAAACCTTGATTTTCAGATGTTTATACCAACCATATACCAACCATATTCTCTTTATGTTGGCGTTAATCGAACCTCATAAGTAAATAAATTATGTTACCTTCACGTAATTCATTTCACATTCGTAAAATTCATTTATAAAGGCTAGAAAGTGAAATGTTTCGTGCAGAAGAACTTTTAGAATCAGAAGAAGCCATTATCGATACTCGCATTGAAGGCAAAGGTTGCAGCTATATTGCGAAACAAATAGGTCGTTCAAAAAGCGCTGCTGCCGATTCTGTTAATGAAAGATGTAATTATGGTGAGAAAAAACGTTCAGGTCACTCTCCAAAAGCGTTTCCTTGAGATAAACGTAAAATTCTACGATTAGCTTCTAACTTGAGAATTTCATTGCTTCAACCGCGAGATGATAGCACATGAAATGTTGCAAAAAGTACCATTCATAGAACCATTGTAGCATCTCCACGTTGGGGCGAAAATAATAACGGCATCACGACTAAAAACGAAGATAAATCAACAAGACTTTCATTCGCTAAACAAATATAAATACAGATTGGGAAAATGTTAGTGAAAATATTTACTTGATAAGAAACGAATGTTTCGCAGGTACATTTTTTTTTGTAGATTATAGTATATTTACTGACAAAAAATATTTAATCTAGATGGACCAGATAGTTTTAATTGGTACGATATACGAAAAGGTGTGAAATATTTGTGAAATGCGACTGTAGTGATAGCTTGGTTATGATTTAAGTGCGATTCTCGGTTCATAGAAAAAGTTGCACAATATTTCTTTCCCACAGAATGAAACGTAATAATTATACATATGCACTAGAAAATTATTTATAGCTTTATTGGACAGAACACCGCAATGAAAATTCAATTTTCATGCAGAACAATGCATCCATTCATAAATCTGCATATGCATTAAGATTGACATTCTGTTATACGATTGATCTACATGTTTCCTGGACATTAATCTCATAAAAAATTTATGGGAAATATTGATACGAACAATTTTTTCAAATAATCGTACATATTCAAATGTAGATGAATTAAATCTTGCAATAGCTGACACATGGAACAATGTGTAGGACCATGTACACTAAAAGATCTTAATAACAAAATGGCAAATCAAATTTTCGATATAAATGGCTGTGAGCACATGATAAATTATTAAGTTTAGTATTTTTTTACATAAAACGCAGTGAAACAATTTTCCTTAAACTGTTGGTATACTCATGAAACGCCTGAAAATTAGTTTTTATTTAGATGAGCTAAATATTTATGTTAATACGCTAATTTTTGCCTAAATATACCCATGAGTGATCATGTCTCCATTAGTGTCCAATTGTTTATTTGTTCTGATCAGAAATGATAATTAAAGTGATGTATTGATCAAGACCTTAGAACATTAAAGTTACCAGTATTTTATTTACTATTTTAAAGATTGTTCTCTTATTGATATGTTTGTTAACAAGTACAATTACAGATCTTAATAAGAAAAATTATGTATCTCAAAATTCGTCAATTTCATCAAACAAAAGTATGAATCCGTCTGATAATTTGTTCGAATTTACCACAAAATATGTTTAACAAGTTAACATTACCTTGCATTTAAAAGTTAACAGTATAATAATAAGGAAATATTAGTTTCCATTTTCGTAATTTTCAATTATTGTTTTTTGGTAAATATTTAATATTGCACTTAGGAATTTGTAGTAACCTACATTGCGATCAATATTTTATGCAAACATGTGTAATGTTGGCAAAGAATGTCTATTACTAAACGATCATGTTCTAATGTGTCCAATAATGAATACATACGATAATCCATAATACTAAATAATACTAACAATAAGTATTAAATACTAGATACTAAATTACTATCATACTAAACGAATAAATTCTCCTTGTTCTCTGATTTCGATTAAATTTAAATATAAAAGGGAAAAAGTTAATATTGAATTCTGGCGAGGTGGAGAAACAACGAACATTTAATTGCTTAAGGTTGGTATTTCAATCATAGTTTAAACAGCAATGTAAAACGTAGTTAAATTGAAATTAGTTTACATTGTTTTACTCCTACAGACGTGATTTAAACAAAATATCAGAAAAGTAACTTTGTAATTAAATTAAATTTATGCTACACATTCCCAATTTTTAGAAACGAAACAGAGTACGGTAAAATAGAATGCACTCCTAATTTTTAAAATGCGAATGAATAAACTATTACTAGTGGGTCTACTTGATGAGGTGTTTCATGCGAATTCAAAAGTGTATTTAAAATTTAGAGTACCTACTGTAAACATATAGGTAGAGCAGGAATGAGATGTAGAGATTTTAAAGTCGTTCCAAACGATTAAACGTGTCTGAAATTATCGAAAACGATACCAAACACCGTTATTGTTGATTTCACGACAACTGATATCAATGACGACCAAGTCGTAAGCGATGAGTTATAGAGGTTTTAACGTGCTTCCAGTCGATTCTATGTGTAAAAAATGTGTGAAAACGATTCCAAACACTGTTTTTTATCGATTCAATGACGATCGACGTCGAGGACGACAGGTTTTTATCGTCAGATTTCCGCCAAAATCCATATAACAAATTTAGGGTGTCTCACGAATCTTCTCTCACAATTTCAAGTCAAAAGATTAAAAATTGCGGCTGTAGCTATTGGAATGTGGGGTGGTTATTTATTTAAATAAATCAGAAACTGAGTATCTTCCAAAATAAATTAATTTATTGAAGCGACTCGGAAGGACCTATGCATGATTCAAGGATCGAATTAAAAAGTGAAAAGACTTTTCTAAAACGCATACGACTAAACCTCGTATACGACTAAATGATATAGTTTATATCTCGGAAAGTATATTAGTAATCACTCTTGGTCAAAATAAATTTTATAATTTAAGAAAAAGAATTTGTGAATGAAATAGCCCGCTTAATAGTTTTAGTTAGTGTTCAATCGCCAAATACGCAACGTCAGAAATGAAATTACATTAATAATGTTGCGTTGATGATGAAATTAAATAAAAAGTAGGTAGAACCACATGGAGAAATGAAAATTAGTATCATAAAAGCAAAACTGCTTCTGTCTTCGGGATAGACAAATCTTTTTTAGATTCTGGGGTGAGGCGGTAACAGCGATAAAAGGAAATGTTACACAAAAGAATTGATAGAGAGCATAATATTTTTGACAACGTTGAAGATTTACGTGCGCGTGGTAATCTCGGTAATTTGAATTTCCAATATCACCAAATGGAAGATGGTAATTTAGCGCCATTGAAGCCAACCGTAATATTTTGCGCGATGTTCTATTTCTATGATTTATTAATGAGATGTACGCTATGTGTACGCCCGCGTTATTCCTTCTAACTTGACCATTTGAAAAACGACTTTGTCTCGACGCCAAAGTCTGGTTTTCGAAACAAATGATCGAGCATATTAACCCATATGTGTATTCCATTCTCCCATATTTGGCTGAGAACTGCATACGCATGAGAATGAAAAGAGCTTCATAAATGCTTGGACCCATACTACGAAGTTGGAAATGCAATCAAACGAAAAGATTTTTTGGCAAAATAGATCATGGAAATCTATTTTTTAGACAATAGGTCATAAAAGGAAAGCTAGAAAAATGAAAATATTTTGTCAGGAAGAAAAGTTTTTTGCGTAATTTAATTTTTGTTTAACGATACTTAACAGTGTTAAAAAAGAAACTAAATGAATGTGAATTATTTTAAATTAATGCATTCTAAATTAATATATAAGACGATTAATCAGCATTGAGACTTTTCATAATTATTTTATTAATTGACTATTAATATATCTGATAGTTGAAAGAAAAAATTGTTATGCCAGTAAAAGGAGAATGGTTTAATTTTGTTCATTTTTGGAACCTACCCTGGTTCTTGAAATATTATAACATAAACTTGCTAAACACAGTATTTTTTAGTATGTTAGCAGTAATTTCATAGAAAGGTTATCTTTATTTTATTAAATATGAACTGATGAAATAAACTTTAAAAAATATGAAATTTTTAAACAAACGACTTTCTATCAAGCGTGTATAAATCAGATGAGCAGTAATATGCTATGGTTCATTCGTTTTGTAGTCGTCGTGAAATAATTTTATTACATAATTTGATAAAGTAGTAATTCTGGGGATTACAGAATGTCTATTATATCACTTACGTAAGTGGATACTAATACTAACATTGTGAAATAGACTAAATGAACAGTAGATGATATTGCGTTTATGGAAATAACATTTTAGCGTTTTATCATGAAAATAATGTTTTAACATTTTGACTGCCTTGTCATCCACGTATGGATCACGTTTAAATTTCCATAAATGTCTGTGAATCTATCACATAATTTAAAACACTCATATAACTGTTTGGAACTATGAATAGTAAATGTAACAAAATATGGTGAACATATTTGATAAGATTTGTTAAAAATAAAATTTTCAATTACTTTAATATGGCAGTCAATGTGTTAAAGTGAAACTGATAAAATTATTAAATTTCAAAGTAAACAGTTAACACACAGTAGCCTAAATGTAATTTGAAGTAGAAATAGAAAATATATTTGGAAAATTTGCATAGGTGCCTAGAATGAGCCTATCAAGAATAATAAAAATTTCCTTAACTTGGTAGAAAAAAAAGTGTAATTTTTATTCAAAATCAGTAGACAGAAAAACAAATGGGATTTGTGAAAAATGTGTAAAAATTATATTAACTCCAGAAGTCTATTCAATGATGCTTTCCTAACTTTTTTCTAACTTTTTTCTACTTTTCAACTCTGCAATATTGATTTATTTCCAGTTTTGTATTTTTAGAATAATTTTATTTTTATTTTATGCTTACTTAAAATGATGTTTCTTTATACATGATAGTACAAAATAATTAACGTGTTTATTTTCCTTAGAAAAGATCACCAGAATTTGAATCACTTTTTAACAAAACTTTAACAAATCATTTTTTTAAGCTTTAATATATAGGTTGAAAGGAATTGAGATATGTTAAACTTCACTTCACCAGCTAAGAATTAAACGAAATATATTAAACTTGATGGAAAATACATAGTAGAAAAACTAGACATGTTTCGGTAATTTTTGTTATTTTAAGGACAATATTAACTTATGTACAATGTATGTACTTGCCAAAACATTGAAATCCATCATTATCCACTCATGTATTTTATGAATTATAAATTATCATAAATTAGGTAATATTCATTGCCGCAGACTAATCCTGTTCCTCATACGCGCACATTGTGGTTTATTGTTCGGTGCAGGAAATTAATCAGATGAAAAATAATCCTTTCAAATCATCGTTCGTGCATTTATTGCTTTAAAACGATACGTCGCTTTCTCGTATAACACTCACCGGTTTAATTAATTGAACGATATTTATCAATGTCACATCTGGCATCTTTCAAATGGAATACATTTGAACGTTGATTGCTATCTATCTTTAGGAAAACATGACTTTTCGTCGATTACTTTTATTTCAGATTGTAGAAGACCGTTTCGAAGTTGGATTTAAAAGTCACTCTTTTTTCAATACGTTAATATTTATATTAATACAACTAAAATTACAGAAATGTTTCAAATGAACGAAAAGTATTGTATCGAACAAGTCCTCAGTTTGACTCTATACTGCTCTGAATCAGTGTATTGTAAGAGGCAGTATGTCTCTTGCAATAGAATATATTCAACGACCAAAGCTGATCAAATACAAACAGAAAAAGAATTAAGTGCCTTAAATAAACTTATTTTTGCTAGGAACATCTCAATTGTACCTCCAATGTTATCAACAGTTTGTTCTGTTTCTCTACAGGGTCTGCCAACTGTATAATTACTGAACACGCGGTAGATAAATTAATTAGCTCATTACGTTCGCTCACTGCTCCATTCACCATTGATATAGAATACATCTATACGCAAAACACACACGGACACACACCCACATCATATCTGCAGTATTCACAACAACGTTTACATCACGTACCCTATTCCTACAATAATTAGCCTGTCTAACGGATGAACGCAACACGTCAAATGGACTTTCAACTATTCCAAACCCCTTGCGTACAAATTAGTTGCAGTTTCCCTCTGAAAAGCCCCTGGTCCGATCGAACAACTCGCCTTTATGCAACCAGGCCGGAGTACACGCATAAGAATCTCATTGAAACGGCAGCACGCGTGCGCTAATTATCAAAATCCGGCCGCTGGAAAGCTGCTTACGTGACGAATCGAGCGAATGATTCGAACGTAACTCGTGCGTTCCACAATCGGCTTATGAGGTCGTAACCGGAAGAGGCCGGTAGGGAGAAACAGGGAAGGTATGGATTAGTAGACGAAACCGACTATGGTGCGTGATTGGTTTTAGGAACTAACAAGGAATTTTCTATTTGGTTTTAACAACAATAAGCCTTTAATTAACGTTTACGTGTCAGTCGTTTATTTTGAAAGTAGAACAAGACTATTTAAAAAAAAAATGAAGATAATGGTAACAATGTACAAAACATATGATAATATTTTCACAATCTGTATAATTTTTACAATCTGTAGTAAAAATAATTGAAATTCTCTAATATTTATACGATGGGGATTGGGGTGATGAACGGTATTGGAAAGGCGTTTATTTTGAATGTATTATAAGTCCACCTTAGGTTGAAATTATTTGTAGTCCAATATATTACGGTACAATTTAGCTCCGATAAATTTTAGTAATACTGATAATACTGTGAAAAACTACAAATTATATAATATTGATTGTATAGATAACTTCGATATGAGTAAGAATATGCTGTAGGTCTGTCTAAACAAGTCCATTTAGATATCATAACACATTTTTTTAGACTGTATTTCTAATACTATTGGATAATAAACATACATTATCTAACACCAAAGAGTATAAAAAAATTGTCTATTAGTGCTTACCAATATTAAATAAAATCAATAACCCATGGTCAGTCAGAACTAACTATTCATGTCTACAATATTAAAACAAATAACGAAAGTTTAAATGTTATGTCAATTTTGTATTCAGAAATCCTTGACTTTGCAAATTCTGATTGGACTCAAACTTCAAATTGAAACGCATTGAAAATTCGAGTAAAATTCACGACATTTAAACCGTGAATGCGTCACGTGTCAGACTTGTCAAAGTATGGCAAGGGGTTAAAACTACTAAAATGCAAAACCTTAAATATCTCGCAATAACAAAAAATAGGCTACCACACTTTCAAAATAAACGGCTCATTTATTAAAATATAAAATGAAAAATACACATAAATGTCGTGTGTTCCATACATGAAATTCTAGTATTGAAGAAGGTACCCTTATCGTGTTTATGATAAGTTTCATATTCGAAGTCTTTGGTACAACAAGAGTTAAAATCTTTGTAAAATATTTCATTTAAAAATAAATATGCGATTTTATATTAAAATGCAGTGACATATAATAAATAATTATATTGCATTACATACATATGCACATATATATGCGCATTATAATAAATAATGGTACTCTATGAGGATAAATAAGAAAAATTTAATTAATTCAAACGAATGTTCGTTTGCAAAATATCGCATCCTCATCAACAACAGATTATTCCGGTAAGTCACTACTATACCACAATGGTATTTGATATTTTTGTTATTAAAACTGTATTCGTAGTAACGAGAAATCTACAGTTATAAATACCTCAAAAACTATTGAGTGTCTTCCTCTATATTTATATATATCCATATTTCCATAAAAACGACATTTAAATCTGCCAGTAGATAAAGTTCAACCTAAGTCATCCAATCCAAAGTTCTTCACTTTCTTCGTAAGTCACGTCTGCTTGAAGTTTTCCAGTACACAATTTAACGTTTAATCCTTGATTTATGTGTTTGCTTCATTCTATTTTCAATTTAAAGTTAAAGATGCATTACACGCCGGTAGGTTTAGTGTTAATTGAAAAGAATGTCGCTTTGAAGGAACTGCAATGGAGCGAAACCAAGCAGTAGTCGCTGGAATCGTTGAACTATTGGCAAGAGGTGCGAAGCATCGGGAGGAAGAACGAGCAAGAGGAAATCAGTAAGGCGATAGAAACACCGGGATGAGGTTGCGATCACTGGTATATATTGAGGGGTTGAGCCAGGCAAATAGGTAGAAATAGAATTAGCGATGGCACACGAGACTCGCTCCATCGAATGCCTGATTTCCCAACGGGACAGAACTACCATTTAGACGTGAGGCGAACGTACTATGTACTTCGTTTTTCCGCGGTGGCAACTTCTGAAACGCACACTGATCCGAGACGAAATATAAATTCTAGTTTCACCTTCGAAAATCTTAAATCTTTTCATCTTTATATTAGTTGAGTATAAAAGTTCTAACGAGTTTTGTGTTGCTTACTGACTTCGAGTGCCATGCCTTATACTTCTGACAGACGAATGAAGTCTTACATAGATCTGTCGTTGATTCATTTGATTGAAGGCTGTTATACATTATAAAGTGTAAATAACTTCATTAAATATACGAAAATTTGCCCGGTACAAGATGGTTAAATATCGTGAAGATTGTTTACTAGATTTATTGAAAATAAAATTAAGTGAAAGAATTTTTCACGATGTTAGAGTAGTACTTAAAGTGTTAATATCTTTGTTTTATTAAATGATGTTTTGATTATGTGTATGTGCATGTATAGTTTAATAGTTACAATTTCAAGAGATTTATGAAGAATTAAAAATTGGACAATGCAGTGCGTAAAGAAGGAATACAAATTCTATACATATAGAAATGTATAATATAAATAATACATTAATGTGTTGTATACAAACGTATTGTAAAGTCAACTTAAAACTGTGCCCATATACAACTAATATGATCTTCTTTAATATAACTGGAAATAAATAAGGTTGTAAGTGTTAAAACTAAATGAAGTTTCACTTATCTAAATATTATTTATTGACAAAATATGTTCATATTTCCCTTAAAAGAATATTTCACTTTCATTCATACATACTGACAATGTTTTCAAAAAGGACACTTATAGCTTTTTTATTTCCATTTTTCAATTTTCATTATATAAATTTCAGTAACTCGATTAAAGCAATTTCACAATTTTCAAGTGCGAAATATAAGATTTTGCTATATCTCATTTCGGTATATCATTAGTACTTGTATCGTCGTTAATTGAGAGGAGTAGATAACGCGAACTCTCGTCGAGCTTAGGGATTCGAGCAACCAGTTCCAGGAACTGGTGGGAATAACTCTGCGACCATTAGGTGGGTTAAATTTGCGATCACTAATCGGGAAATCCATGGTACCTCGAAATCGTAATTAGACATCAATTTCTACGTAAGCTCACATTCTGCAATTTCATTTTTTTACCAGTATTTCATCTATTATGTATGAAATAACCAATTTCGAAAATAAAATTTCAGAGCGGAAGTCGAACAAATTTGACATAGAAATATAAAATAGCACTTACGACATATTAGTTTGAAACATAAAGTATGGTAAATAAAACTATATTAACCTTTCGATAATTTCCTTCATACAAAATAACTGACTTTTAATTACACAACTTTTCAATATTGTTTTTTCATGTTCCGAAAATCCTAAATTCCCAAATTTTCTAATCTACAAATTCCAAAAAGTCTAAACATACTCAGGAAAAATTTGCTTCACGGGACCTGTATCTAAGCATAATCCAGCAAGGGATTGTACTTTGATTAATTTGTGGATCACCTTGTATATCAATAAGTGGTAACCACATAGAGCGTGCAATCGTTAAATTGATTTGTACTTGTTCCGCCAACTTTTCATCCACTTCGATGTCTTTTGATTTTCCTTTCTCTTCTCGCAATCCTTTTCTTCCTCTTTTCTTACCCTCTTTTTTCCTCTAACATTGTTCGTTTTCTGGTGCTTAGAAACCAGAAGTCGCTGGTGGTGATTCGGCTACGAAAACGGGCTTCTCGAACGACTGAAAAAGTTGCTCAAGGAGAATTCGTATCTCGTTTGTCGGCGTTTTCTCTTTTTTTCTGCTCCTCTCTTCTCTTTCGTTTTCATTAGACTCTATTCTATTTTTCCGAGCAACCGGCTCGGCTTTTCGCTCGCCCATAAAACCACTTTCCTCGGAGATTATTGACATATCGGCCGACGGAAATTGAGGTGTCGGCCACAGCAAACGATCCGTTAGGACGTAACTTGGTATCACGGCGAACTTGGCCTCACGTTGTTCAACCCCGTTCGTATTATTTTCTCGATGAAATATTGACTGGCTATCGTTCATTCTTCGACGACGGCTCCTCTATCTTTCGAACAGACGCTCGGCCACTCGCTTGTATGTATTTACGATTTTTCATTCGCGAGATCGCTTACAGGGTAATGGATTAGGTTGGTCCGACATGAAATCTCTGCGAAGAACAACGATAAAACGGTGGAAATAGAGTGGATGCAGGGTACCTTATAAAACCAGCTTTGGTGTTTATTGGCATAATAAACGTACCGTTATAAAAAAAATAACGCACTTTTATTAGATCGAGCCAGATGACTGACGGAAAAGCAGAATACAATTCTTCATTTCGCCCGTACTGTGAATAAAATAATATAGAATAATTTTCCCCGTACTGTGAATAAAATTTATCCCTTGCCATACGTTTTAATTGTCAGATGTTTCAATATTAAGACAAATAAGTCGTTTAGTTTACAAGTGAGGCAAGTAACAAAAAAATTATAAAATTAGAATTATATGTTTGTGTTGATATAACATTGACTAATTATAATTTTAATAAAAATATTTGTTTACTCGGTTGAGTCACTATAATAATGTTCTTGCGTCACTTAAATATTGCATTATTAAAACTTATAATTATTGTGTGCAGTTAGTACAATTTTCTATTGCACTATAATTGATCGAAACTCTGAAAACGAGAAGAAATGTTATTATTAACAAAATTCCCACTCAGTTGTTAATTACCGGGACTTGAGCACCATTTACCTTAGCCGTAGTCTTACATTTTCTGATCCGCTTTCGATATCGACCCAAAGTGCGTGGTACTTTTTAGAACGCTTACGCGGCAAAGATCCTCGATCCAAACGAAGCAGATTCTCCAGAGTCTCGAGAACGAAGGGGGGCACAGAGACAATTAATTATGTTGCGACTGTAACTAATCCTGGGAGACAATGCCGAGTCGTACCTTTGCGTCTTCGATAACAATGCATATTGAATTCAAAGCGGTGGCAATGCTGCCATTGCCGTAGTTCCACAGCCGTTCGGGAACCGGTTGGTGAACAATGCCGTGCCAGCCGCAGGTCACGAGGGTTTCGCCGTCGAGTTTCCTCGATTTCCTTGTTTTGCAAGGCTTCCTCCGGTGTACTCACCGGTGCTCGGCTGTTCCAAATTACATCAGCAGGGTGCATCGAGGCGTGGCATACCGGTGTCATACCTGGACCCCGGCATACATGTACAATCGATCATTTACACGTGCTTCATATGACAATGTAATCACTCTCATCTACTCGTATCGTCGGTTATGGCTTCAACTCACCAACCTCCTCTTTAAATGCGAATTAAAACGTGGTGAACCAAACGAAGCAACAGAACATCTTGAATTTCTATGTTTAACGCGTTGACTGCCATGCTGAAGCGGTCAGAAAATTGATGAGGTATTTTTGTCTTTAACAAGCCTTTCTGTATATTTTCATAATAGTTTGTCATATTTGTTGCTCACAGTTCTAAATGAAAGGTTCATGACGTGCGGGTACTTTGAATACTCAAGGGTTAGATTAGGTTCGGAACAATTCAGACAGATTCAGGGATCCCCAAAGTGTTTTTTTACATACGAATGTTCGGTACTCTGAAACTTTCGGGTATAGACTCAAGATTCAACTCGGGATTGATCAGAGGCTTGTGGCGGGTCGGAAAAAGGCAGACGAGATCGGACGAGCGCTCGAAATATCTTTCTGCATACGAATGCTCGGGATTCCAAAACTTTCGGATGCCTGAGATTCGATTGAGAAGCATTCGTATGCAGAAAGATATTTCCAACGCTCGCCGAATTCTGCTCGACTTCTTTCAACTCAACACGAGCCCATGATTAAACGCAATTCCGAATCAAATCTCAGGCAACCGAAAGCTTTTGGGAAGATACTTTCTGCTTTCCACCTGATTCGCTCGGAATTTTTCCGAACCTGCTCAAGACCTGCAGTTTTGGGTACCCGTAGAATTCCGATAAAGTCGTGATTTCAAACAAGTAACAAAAGTTTTACTTTTTAATTCATTTGTATTACAAAAATATAGTTCGTGTAGTCTGGTTATACTATGTAGCTTCGTTTACCTAAATCATCTGAAAAAGACCAATTTTAAATATTTTTGCTAGTTGTTTCGTGCATAAATAATTCATATAATATTAATTTTAACATATTATTGTTACATTTACTTCAAGATTTCTTTCATATTAATATGTAAACTACAATTTTTTTGAAAAAAAAAAAAACACTTTTTGGATTCATTCATTTTCCAATTTATTTTGTAGAATAAATTGGTTTAGAGAGTGAGTCATATTTTGGTAGCACATAACATCTTCTTTACAGAACAAACATAGTAGTTAGAAAGCGTAATCATTTTCGACATTTTAATAATTTAGTCTAAAGTTTATTAAACAGTGGCGTTTCAATGGCTAGTACATAGAATTCGGTATCTCTTGAAACGTTATTCCACGGTACTGTTTCATTTTATCGATTGAACGGCAATTCTTCAATCTTTCGAGTTAATCTGTATAGGGAGAAATAGAGCTGAGCTACACAGTCTACTGGATCAGGATTCCAATTCGGGTTCATTTGCTGGACGACTGGGTTACCGCTCCAACCAATTGAGCTATCCAAGTCGTTAACAGATTCCTTCTCCTCGGAGCTTAATATGAAACAGGCCGTAGGTCTATTTTCGTTATTTTAAAGCGAGAGGAATTTTAACATTTCTAGTTGTATTCGTAAGCATATATTTAGATATCTGGTAAATTCGTATAAATAGGGAAGATCGGAGGTAAAAGGAACGGCATAATAAAAGTACATGTCCTTTTTACGCTTCCACGAACGTTTTTAGACGATTTGTTCCTCATAGCTGGATGTGCATATCTATTTTGTTTCATTGCTGATACTAAGTCATAACATGAATCGCATGCGGTAGTTAAAGTGAATGGTAATTGGATCACTCGAGTAAATTTCTGCCATTTCGACGTTCTTGTGAATATTTTCAGTTAAACTGTTTGTATTAAACCAATCACTTGTTAGAGTGTACTTAATATCCTTATAAGTTCCTATATTTAATTTTAATAAATTATGTATAGTCTGTAGATTATAAAACCTCTGTTTTGGGAAACGCGGTTGGGGACGAAAGTAACATGTTACTATGGGGACACACATACGGATAACATGTTACTACGAATATTGTTTTTATCGTCGCTTAAAATATGATATGTTTATTTAAGTGTTTCTTTTTATTGTCTCTTATAAAAAATTCTATTTTGTGGTAGAAAAATTATTTTTACTTAATTCTCTACAAAATGATTAATGTTACTTTTGTTCTGATGGGTTAGGAAGAAAGTAACAATGTCAATAACTACAGAAAAATGTTAGTACTCTTTTATCTTCAAAACTTTTGGGTCAAATGATAGACTGACAAATATACTTTCTTATGGCATAATTATGGTCCCCCCTCCCTTCAACTGTTTTTATAAAAAATATAGTGAAGGAAAATAATTAAATATGGAGTAGTTTACCTAATATGGAATATTATTATGTTTAAAAGTCTGATGAACAAGTGAAACTGATAAGTCTGTCCGATGAATCTGTCAAACTGATATAGACTATTTTATTAAATCCCTTCGACACTACACACGTTGTGAGTCGACTAATGAATGTTTGTGATGTGACGATGACATTTTATTTTACTGTCATATGAAAATTTACTGACAGTGCATGAATTTGTTGTATTTTCCGTATTTATTGTTATTTTACTATGCCTATTTGTTTTTTCTTTGCTATTGGCACACCTGTCTAAAATTTGTATGATTATTTGTTAGCTGAATACCGTATTTATATTGTGAAATTTAAAATAGGAGCACCAACTGTGGTCCAGTCATGGAATACGTCGTATTTCAGTATTATTTAAGTATTTTCACCGCATATTTCTTTTTTTCTATATTTCTATCTAACTTCTTTAGATGTGATTATATAACAAAGTGTTATAATTAATAAGAAAAATGAAAGCTTTAATCGAATTAAAAGGAAATGTTGTATTTAATGTCAGTACTCTATTCTCTAAATGTGAATTAGTGAAAATTTCACTGATTTGTTCGTTGGAACAATTTTCTGTTGGCTTTTGGTGGTTTTGACTATTAAATCGCTAAATTCATTTATCACGTCATTTTTGCTAATAAGTTATTAGTGATCACTATCACAAGCTAGTGATTTACTGTTTTGAAGTTTTCATAGTAGTGGCAGAAATGCAAATTGAATAGTCGAAAAATAATAATATAGAATTTTCAAGATGAAACTATTAAAGTGTAAAACTCGATTGTATTTATTACTGAATCACTCTTCTTCAAGTGACAGTGAGAAGTTAAGCACTCAGGTTAGGGTTTGGTGCTACGAAATTCAGTAGAGTAGTATTATATTATTAGTCTACTCTTTAAGTAATATGCGGTAAGGTAAGAGCACCAGTAGTTGACACTGTACCAGTACTTGACACTTTTTCAAAAAAAGTAAAGAAATAAGGAAACCACAAGTTGGAATACATCAAACCTTATTAATCTGTATACTGTCGCACTTCAGCTGCTTAATTGCGAACTACTGCGCATATCCGCCATTCAAAAGTGTCATATCAACCGATTAATCAAACTTGCGCACGGCTCTTACGATTTTTCAGTGTTTTCTTATATAAATCGCTAAGGTTTGGTTAAAATGTTAGTATTGCAAGTTTGTATTATTTAATCATTGTGAATAAAAAAGGCATTCGTTTATGTTGTTTGAAACTCAAAAAGAGGTTTATTTATGAAAATTGGTAAACAAACAATGCTAAATTGTTTAAATTCACTCCATGTCAACTATTGAAACTTGTAATCGTCTATTATTCAGTAGTTGACATGGGGTGTCAACTATTAAATTACTACGTCTCAACTAATGACTTTGTTCCTCTGTCATTTTTGAGATGCCTTCTACGAAGGATAACTTCATAAATTATACAGAAGTGACTATATTTTTGTATTTTCCTACGAAAAAGAGTTGTTCCCTGGAGTTATAATTGCTGTGTCTGAAACGACTGCAACCATTTCAGCAATGGCAAAGTGTAGTAGACTGTGAAAGTGGCCAGAAAGAATGGATAAGCCAGATTATGAATAGGAAACAGTGCTGTTTCGTATCAACGAACCCATTAAAATGAGTAGAACTAGAAATGTGTATTCAGTTACCAAACTAACTTAGATTTTTTGTGAAAGTAACTTCTAATTATTGAATATTTTTTTGTAAACTTACTCAAGAATAATATTTTTTAAACGTTCAATAAAATTCTGTATTCATACATTATCATGACTAGTTCATTAATTGGATTTTCTCCCTATGTCAATTACTGACACAAAAGGATGTCAACTACTAAATTTTTTGTTTTCGCTGGGTGTCAACTATTGAATCAAATTTTATGTTTAGAAAAAAAAAAAAAAAAATTTACAACCGCCACCAGGAATTAATACTTGTTGTAATATAATAGAAGAATAGTTTGTGCAGCGACTGCTAATCATAAATTTTCCATAAAGTGAACTTAGCCTGAGGTATGTGAACAAATAGACAAAAAATTCCTTAAAGTGTCAACTACTGGTACCTTTACCTTACCGTAAAATTATGTAAATTGCTGCAAATAAAATAGCCGCTTTCAAAAGTTAGATGTAATAAATGACATAAGAATACCACAAAACGGTTTCTCTGATATATAATATCAGTTTGTAATTTGAACTTTGTTGAAAATGACTACCGATGCAAGTTCTTCATAAACGTTTTAAATTCAAAATATAATCAATTAATTTGAACTGAACATCAGTTACTTCAATTCGAATTATTTTTTAATTATAAATTACGAATAAGGTGGTTATTTAATAATCAACTAGTTCATATCAAAAGTAGCTAAAAATGTGTTAACGTCTTCATCAAACGTTAAACTTCAAATTAGGTTAGTATGAGTGCTGCTTTGCACTTGCCTGAACCTGGCACTCGACTTAAAAAAATTTCATTTCTTCAAATTGTGTTGTATTCACCTTTGTTTGTACCCGTTTGTACCACCTCTACTTTTGTTTGTACCTCAAGGGGTTCGTTTGTACCGACAGCTGAAATTAGGCCTAGGAGATTTTTTCAGAAGTCGATACAAACGAACCCCTTGAAGTGCAAACGAAAGCAAAGGTGGTACAAACGATTAAAAACGTTTCATTTTTTGATGTCGTTGAGAGAAATAAAAAATGTTAAAGTGGAATGCTGGGGTAATTTCATCCCCTGGTATCTTTTCACCCCTTCAGGTACAAACGAAAAGCAGGTTGGTACAAACGGGTACAAACAAAGGTGAATATAATACAATTTGAAGAAATGAAATTTTTTAAGGTCGGGTGCTATGTTCAGGTAGATCTGCTTTGCGATGGTTTTTATGTTATGAAATTGTGGCTAATTGTAACGATTCTGAAATCGACCACAATGCGCTATGACTAGCGATAAGCTATCTTGTATTCAAAATCTCGATAAAATGTTTGTGCATGTTCATTAAACACTACGTTTCAAATTGATCCACATACTAAGATTTGATTTGATACACAAAAAGACCGTTTTTATCTAGCTATTTTTGACGAAAGATATTAATGAATAGACTACGTAGTCATTTGCATCAAATTATTATCATTTAAGCTTTAAATTAATGTAACATAAGCCATATTTATGAATACTTTTATGTTATAAATTGTTATCAGATTCTATGTTTCGTAGTCAAACATTGTTTTGATAAACTAGCATGCAGTAATTTTATAATAAAAACACTACTTATGCATATTTTCTGTTCAACTTTAAATTTCAATTTCATACGCCATAATTACTATTTTTCTGTACTTTTATATCATCAAATTGTGGTTGATATTCTGTTTTCGAAATCAGTCATTTCATATACAGTAAAAATGATTGCATTATTGTATATTGTATTATTATATTGTTGAATGATCTCGCTGTTAATACGACGCTGTTAGATAGTTGAACAGTATAAATTGAGAATTATTGAACTTGGTCGATTAATTTATTATATTGATTCGATCAATAACTATTATTTTGCAGTGGTATATATATAACTTATTGAAGCTATGATTCAGTGAAGATTAGTTGATTTTTTTCGATTCAGATTTAGAGACTATATTTAGGTATTTACTCCATACTAGATACATTCTGTGTTTTTGCAATGTTAGTTCAATACTGACCATTGTTCTTAATATTACAAATATAAACCATACTTAAATTGAGCGTAAACTTGTGACTTAAACGTAGAAAAATATTTCATTTGTTGCAGTTTATTTTATGAAAAATTTTATTTAAAAAACGAAGTATTCCATGTTTAGCTACTTTGTTAACCCCAGATTTACGAATGTTTAACTCTTAACAGACATGCTGGGGTATGAAATGACCCCAGGGAATTTAGCTTCAATGTTAACCACTTTATATTCTGAAAATCTGAATAAATACCTTTTTACCCCGGTATTTTTATTATTTTTTTAACTGTTTTATCTCAAGAGTGTGCAGTCAAACTTTTACCTCTTCATATTAAAATCGAGAAAAGTTTTTAATTTTTCTGTGAAAACCGTCATTTTTTCAATTTTTCCACGTTTCTGAATTTATTTTCATATCCAGCTTTTAAATTTGCAGAAATCAGCTGCGAAATATGTTAAAACAACTTTCACATATTATTTATACTTTTTTCAACTTAAACTAATGAGTAGCTCCTTTGTAAGAAGCATTTTTAGTGGCTGGGGTCTTGAACGTCTCAGTATGTCAGGTATGTTATTCTTATGAACTGCGACTGTTAAAGGTTAATGATCACTTATTGTATTTAAATTGAAACTCAACTGTAAAGTAAATAAATAATAGATAATAAGTAAATTATCTCATACAGTGATTCTTTATCTCGATGAAGGTCAGCATACATTTTGACTTCTTAATAATTTTCATAATTGAAAATAAAAAATCTAAGACACGTCATTTTAACAGGTTCCGCAAATGTAGTGTTAATACTATAGTAATATATCAATTTAATGAAGAAAACTAATATTCGTCAAATGAATCGGTATGCCGAGCTGTTTATCAAATTTAACACAACTTGTTAGAAAATTCGATAAAGGGTGTACATTCATTCGGTAACCCGACGTACTTTGGCTGAGAAAGCGAAGTTCTTGCGAGATTGAACTCATAAAGCTAATTAACCGACTATACAACAATTTGTAATCTGCTTTTCCATTGACGAGGATGGTCTGCGTGGATGCGCGGTTGTGGAATGAGAATAAAGTCTGAAAGGAGCGTACACGTTACCAGAATGGATGTACAAACGAACAATAGGGAATTGTAGTTTCGCGTTGATATTTATTACCTGAAAAATATTGAACACAAAATGCGCGCTGCAATATCCAGATTCCGGATGTGCATCCGTGCGAATAGTATATAAAATACCTGGAAAAAATTGTATTGCAAGTGAAACAGAGTAATTTTCACTTCTTTCTTTTTTTGGCGTAAAGTAACAGTCCTTTTAATTTGTATCGGCACATATCTTTTTATTTATGACACGGTATTATTTTTTAAATCTCCATGATTTCGAATAAAAAAGACAATTTTAAGACGTACGTGATTGCAATTTTTGTCACAGTCGATGTATGTAAAAAGTAAAAGTAAATAATAATAAATAAAATTATAAGCTACATATAACGCGATTGCGTTAAAAACTGATCTCTTCAAATTACCTTTTGGAAGTACGCTTTTTTATAACTTTTATTTTATTTTTCTTCTTTAAAAGAACTAGATAAAGACAGATCTTATCTTAAAACTACATTTAAAGAACTAACGATAACTACAAAATCTCAAGTAAAAGAAAACAGCTCAATTTCAGAAAATTAAAGTCTCACTACTTTTATGATTGTAGTTAGCTTTTTTTCTGTAAATAGTAGATATTTTAGAAAAGTTAAAGCAATACAAGTTTTACTGCTTTTTATAGAAAATATTTGCAATATTTTTGAAAAACTGAACATTTAATTTGTCGAACGGAACTACATATTTTTTACACGAATCAATTATTCGGAATATTTTACGTAAAAGAATATTAATATATTATGATAAAAATCAGTGACTTCTCAAATATTTCAAATTCAATAGTGAAACGTTTCAAAGAGGAATTTGAAACATTTTACGAACTGAATTTTTTCCCACAATATTTCACTCCTTTTTTTATATTGAATATTCACAAGAATCAATCTATGTAAAAATCAATATGCAATTTCGTATAAAAAAGTGCATTTGCATCTCTTTTTTTTAACTGCGTTGTATATTTGTTTTTACATGAATCCATTCATTGGAACATTTTGTCTAAAAAAGTATTAAGATACAATGTTTAAAAATAAGCGAATCGTGAAATATTTTACATAAAAATTTGAAATGTATCTTTAAAAGATATTATACCTTAATATCTTTAATACAGAATGTACCAAAAAATTAATTCAGATAAAAGAAATATAATTTAATTTAAAAAATTAAAGCTAACCTTTGCTTTTAAAAAAATATAGAAGCTTAAAAATATTTGTAGAAGGAAATGAATAAATATAAAAAATTTAAAGAATATAGACACTTGGTACATATTATTCTGTTACTTATAGAAAATTGCAGAATCTTCTTGTAATTATTTATGAAAAAAAGATCTATGACTAATATTGTATAAACAGTGTATATAATTTCTTATTCAAATTCTCTTCAATATTTGTAGAGTATTAATCTGAAAATCATTCTTCTTTTTAATTATTTAATTTTTTTTAGAAATTCGATATAAAAATGTGTACTATTGTCAAAAACTTGAAAACTATATAAGTTTGTAGCTTTCATTTATCATTTATCAGTGATAAATACACACTATATTTTACTGATTTTTGTATTCAATTTAATGGCTATTTGATAAATGGTAAAAAGCGATACATTTCCTTGGTTTTAAGACCAAAATGTTTAAGCATTTTGACAGTAGTGTGTATGTGTAAAGTTTTAGACACATTTTGTGTTGCAGTTGATAGGTGCTGGAGAACATTCTGTAAACTTACTCGAATATGACATCAACTTCTATTGCGTCCTAAATATTTAACCCATATACGCTCCTCAGAAATAGTTCCAAAAATGGCTCCCACGAGTGGCATCCCACTCACTTTCACTTTATAATTAAATTAGCGTTAGCAGTTATTTATGCTATTTCATTCAAAAGTTCCCAAAAGTTCATTCAAAAGTATTTCATTCCCAAGTTAATATATTGAAGAAATGAATTTCTTCGCCGACAATAATCAAGTTACTGTACTTTTTGTATTTATAAATATTGTAGTAAGAATACGTATCGTGAAAAAATTGTTGCAATTAATAATAATTACTTCTAGTAACTAAAATAATAAAATAATAACTAAACATAAGGT
>CM072790.1:1124211-1152716 GCA_036983795.1 Megachile lagopoda
ATCAAGTACTGGTACAATGTCAACTACTGGTGCTCTTACCTTAAATTCTTATATTCACTATTATTTACATTTTGCAATTTCTAACATATTATATTTCATAGGAAATTTTAATATCAATAATGTAAATTTCATTTGTATTCTGGAGCGTCCTTTCGATTCGGCTTAACGCCCCTAGCTTTTTTCTTCAGAAAAATTGGAGGAAATTAGGTTTCAACAAAGTTTCGTACCTACATATATTTTGAAGTAACAACTTGTTCTAGTTTTAAAGAATATTAGCCATGTGAAAATAATGGAATCTGTTATTAACTTTATCGTTAAACGTCGACGAAGTAGAAAGAGTGAATGATCCAATCGGAAGGGTTAATGCTAAGTAGCTCCGGATTAAACGCTTAAGGGTCTTCATTGTTATTTGATCTATTGAAATGAAAAGCTTCCGAGGAATACTTTTAACTTAACCAAAAGAACTCTCATGGTTCCCTACTTTCTTCGAGTCCTACTTTTTTGTTTGTGTAAACTGACGTTATTGTATTTCATTGCAAGTTTCGCTGACCTGGAATAAACAGTTTACTGTTTAACTTTCGAAGCGCCATTGCTTAATTTACCTTCGTCCTTAGAATTTACTTGATTTTCCAAATGAACTTATTGTCAGTCTGACGTCTTGAATACTGCGTTTATTCAAATGTTATAGATTTAATAGAAAATAAAAATGAAATTGAGCCAGTTGAAGTTCGTAACAAGTTACTTATCGCATTATTACATTACGATTATACAGAATTTCAAATTAATAATATCTAGATAGTTTCGTTATTAAAAGAGTTTGTCTGATAATAGCTAAATTTTACAATTTATATTTCGTTTTTACTAATCTGATGAAAATAATGTTATTTCGAAAAAAGTCAGCACTATTTTGGAGGGTTGAAAATCTGGGAGTTTGTAAATTTGAGGGTTTGTAAATTTGGGGATTGTAAATTTGGGGATATAGAAATTTGGGAGTTTGAAAATATGGGGATTACAAATTTTGTTGGAAATTTGAAAGTTAGAAAATTTACGCTTCTGAAAGTTTAAAGACTTGTGAATCTAAGAATTTGAAAATTTGGGTTCATTAATTTCAGAATTTGTGAGTTTGGAAATTTGCAAATTCGTCAATTTAAAAGTTTGACGATAAAAACCAAAGACCCTTATTGTATGGTACTATTTCATATGATCACTATCGGCAATTGTATATTATTCGCTTAGTTACATAACTTTCTGAATAATTTGAAGAATGTTTATGTTTAAAATAATTTGTGAAAATGGAAAGAGAAGCAAGAACGCTATAGCAGTGATAATTTATCAAATAATTTCGCGATCCACGTAACACGATTCCCGGACTTGCAAGGTTTCCACGATCGTGTCTGAAACGGGCGGAAGCAAGGTAGGTACACGAAATATTCGAGTAGAAGCAATGAGAGTACGCAAGCAAGGCAGGGTAATCCAATGAAATCTCATACCGAGCAGACAGGTTTCGGTGTTTCCGTCTCTGGTGGCTTCCTGTTCCTTTATCGTTTCGTGCTCATCCGTAAAATTGCACATGACTTTTCAAGATGTCACCCTGTTGGAACGTGCACCAAACTCGTTCTTCGAATTTCCTTGGTGGAGGCGTTTCTCTTTCCATCGCCTTAGCCACGACAATGGAATCAAGCTTTTACGCGGAAGGAAAAATCTGTCACTCGAAGCGACGCGATCGATTTTTATCCGGTTTGATGGAAACAGGGGGAGAGAAGAGAGGCTTTCTCCGGCGATCCGATCAATCTTATAGCTTGAACCGCTTCCTGAAATTATTTGCTTCCATCGTCTTTGTGCCCGACCGATTGGGAATTAATTTTAGATAAAACGATGAATCGGAAATGCTGAATGAAAGAAACGCAGATTATTGAGGTACAATAGAATCCCCATTGTCCGGACTAACAGGAAGACACAAGGATTCGGATAAGCGAATTTGTCGACGATAGAACAACTTTTTAATCTTTGATTTCATATATTAACACCACCTATTAATTTCACATATTAATCTAAGCCTACCAGCATGTAGTGCATATATAATTTGAAATTAAAAATAAAATGGAAAAAATTTGAAATTACAAATGAAAATAAAATAAAACGATAAAACATAAATTCATGTATATATTACTTTCTTATCACGATACAAATCAACACGGATTTCAACAGAAGTATCTTAGTAAATTTTGTAATTTAAAAGAGGAAATTTGTAAATGGGTCAAATGACCTGTTTGATCTTAGCGTTAAACGCAATGATGAAAATAATGTTTCTTCAAGTTTGTATTATAATCACATAAAAATTAAGTGGAATAATGACTAAAAAAGGGATTTGACATTCCTGCATTGAGTTGTAAATGTGCTACATAAAATAGGTATCTTGTAAAATATAAGTGAACTGTAGATTTCACAAATTATTAAACTCACTTTTTAATACTTCAAAATTATTCTGATCACCATTCCAGTTTAATATAATTTTCTAATTACATTCTATTTATTATTACAATTTTTAGTTCCCCCTTTTAAAATGTTGTAAATTTGCAATATCATATAATTTTTTTTAAATAAATTTTTTAAAGGCAGGATATTTGCTTATTGTTATTACTTGTGTGAGTTCGAAAATGTATTTCCTTTTAGATTAGCAAAAAATCACGTAACAAAAGAGTAATACGTCATAATCTGTTTTCATTGATAATTCAATAAAACGTAAGAATATTCAGCCATTAACCCTCTGAATGGTGTTTTATTAAAAAACATGTTTGCTGTGAATAAAAACCCTCATGAACTGTATTCGTTGAATAAATATACACATAATCAGGAACTTATAAAACGAATATATCGATTTTACTTAATCATATATGCAATGAAAGTGGTACTTTACTGGTACGCATAAAATGACATTGGAAGTTACAGGAATTTATTGTAACAAATTTTGAATATCGCTTGTTTTTTTAATTAATTTTATACTAATATGTAATATACTAAACTGATATAATTTACAGCTTTTTGTACGTTGGTCTTTTTCATAAATGACTATGTTTAAGAACATCTTTCCAGATAAATTATATAATATGTAATACTTGAAATTTTTATGTTTTGAAAATAAAATATGTGAAAGTGAACCAATCTGTGTGTAAACAAAGCTGTACACTGTAATGAATTTATTTTCCATTTACTTTTGTATTCATTAATTCTGTTTTATGCACAACTCGTGATTAGACCAATATATGCACTTAGGTTGTCAGTCTATTAATTTCAGAATATTATATCTGATATCAGAAGTCGATTTTATAAGATGATATCGTTACGTGTTATGATTTTATAATTATTTTGCAGCAACTTTGTTATAAATTTACAAAATTAGTATCTGTTCTTGGTTTTTCGTTGTGAATAATTTACGGTAGTTAGTCTCGGTTTTTTTAATAATAAACTTACACATTCTTATCACATTAGACGCACAAATATATACTGAAAGTAAATATAGTATAAAACATGGTAAGTAAAGTACAAACTTCCCGCGAAAAAGCTTGATTGCTTTACAATTATGTGTATAGTCGTCACATGTTTGTTAGGAGAAAATAAAAAGTAAAAAAACTTTGCTATTCCAATTGCAGAGATGTACCTATAATTAAAAAAAAAAATGATCGTGAAAAAAGCACGAAATATAAATTCCAAATCGATTTTCGCAATATCAATTTATTTCCCAATGACGCCGGAAGCTATGGAAGGGAAGAGAGAAAATGTAGTGAAAAAGTGAAGGATACTCGTTATGCAGTTGGACTTCGAAAGTCGAGAATGCTGCAAAGTTGCAAATGACCCTAAAAGAAATCTAGTTACGTTCGAAACTTCGTAATCATTTCCAAGAAACGATTCAATAACTCCCCCTCGGCATTCCAATTTTCACGTTTTCATCTTTGGTAATAACTTGCAAATAGTATTTATGTACTACTACATTTATGTAATAAACTTTAATGTCGCAGAAAGTTGCTATTCATCGTTTGTTCCGGTTAATTATTTCCGTAACTTCAAAAAACGGAATAAAGTAACTTCCTATCTTTCAATGAGAAATGTGAGCATTTCGCTTCGACAAAACATGTTATTATACAGGGTGCCCCAGTTTTCTTACCGCCAAACTTTACTAACATGTTCTACAAATGTTAGAAACAGATGTTACATTAACATAAGTTTTTAAACACTTTATTAAAAAATTATATCAAAAGTAGAGAATTACTTTGAACTTCTTTCCAGTATTGTAAATGAAATTTTATCAGCATGATCTATGAATAAAAATGACGCAAAAATATATGAACATAGGTTTTTAAATATTTTATTGAAAGATTATGAGGAATATACGAAATTATGAACGATTTCTTCCTTGGATACTATGTGCAAATAATTGTCAACTTTCATATATATTTAATAACTTTTAATAATGCATTCAAGAGCCTATGTTCATATAAACATTTTTTCTTATTTTTATTTATAGAATATTTTAGTAAAACTTTACGAACAAAACTGAAACATCTTGTATGTGATATCGAACAACAAAGCAATTCCGTGTTACATCATATTTATTAAAATTTATTTTTAACTTTTTAATGATGAGTCTGAAACTCTACATTGATATAACATTCTTTTTTTATTTTTACGAATAAAATATGTTGATTAAGTTTGGCGGTCAAAAATTGGGACACCCTATACAAAGTGTCAAAGTATTGATACAATTGAAAGATTACACATGCAAAAATAAATAAAAAGAGCAAAATAAAATTTTGTCATATCTGATTTCGTTTGTGAGAAAACAGAGCTTGAACATTTTTAAAATATTTATGTAAAAATCTACGTACAATAAAAAAGATAAAAACTGCAACAAAATTATTATCGCTCAACCAATAAATAGAGATGAATCAATAAATTTAATTATGAATACCACTACAGCATGTTATTGTAATAAGTATTATTTACGATATTATTAATTTATTAGTGTGTACTTATCTCGTCGTAATAAGCTAATACTAACAATAATAAATTAATAAGCTTTATTGATATTAGCGATTATATTTAGCAACTGTTGTCAAGTTCACTTTCTGTGTTCTAAACAAATATTTATACAAATATAAAAATATTTTTGAAATAGTTTATTACGACGAATCACTCATTTTTCAATATTTACATTTCATAATTATATTTATATTTCATATGTAAGATAGTTTTTGTCCTAGAAGATAATTGCAATTTCATTCCATGATGATAAATTTGTTCTTAAATTAATAAAATCTTATAATCAGGAAAGTAAAAAACAAAAGTAAATAAAAAAACATCTAAATTGCAATTCAAAGTATTTGAAATAAAGTAAGGATAATACTTTGAGATTCTTTTTTCATTTTCACTTAATACATTTTTATGTGCACAACCTTTTCCACTATTTTATTGATACCGTTATCAATTTTCGAACGTTTCTTTCATCATTTACATTATTTAGCTCCATTCTCGCGGTGGCGTTCCTTTACATTCTCTTTATCGTAGTTTTTGCAGCTTAGTATATTATGCAAAGCTAGGATACTTTTATTAACATTATCCGCTTCGGCTCCTCGGGCTCATTATTATACGCTTCGTCGACTTCTCTGCTGATAATTTGCTCCATGCACCTTTTAGAGCTGCATTTTTACTGCTTTGTTTGCACCACTCTTTCTGAACAAATTTATTATTTTATTTCTTTCTTTTCTCGCGTATCGGTAAACTTGAAATAATACTTCAGTGACACATACATTTTCGTACATTATACAAGGTGTTTGATAATTAGTGGCAAAACCGTGAAGTGGCTGACTTGACATAAAAAGAAGACAAATGTACGAGAAATTTATCGTATACAGCTTCGTACTTGAGCAAAGTGAATGTGAAAATTATTCAAAATATTCTGAAGAGAATTTATTTATGATAACGAAGATGGTAGTTTCAACAAGTATTTCGTTAATTAGACAATCGGAGGATTTATTAATAAATGCAAATAGATACAAATTAATAATTTCAATTATTAATATTGTTAATATGTATTATTAACTTGAATTCTTTATAATATTATTAACACCTAATGGAAGGATCACATAGATCTAAGTTTTTGCTTGAATTTTTATTCAGATGGGTAGTTGTTTATTTTTATACATATTAGATTTTTTCTTGTTACCATTAGTTATAGTACTATTTGTCTGTTTAATTTCTAAATCACTCTGAATTTAAAATTCCATTTTCGAAAAAGGAGAAGCATACCATTAATGATAAAAGTCAATTACTTAGATACATGTATAGTTATACAATATAAATTAATATTTTTATTCGCAACTCACTTTTTCTAAAAGAATTCAATATTGCTTATCGTTATAAACCATTTTTAACACATTCTGTTAATTTTGCAAATGGTCTAAGTCATTTAAAACTTTAAAAGTTACATTTATTTACAAGTTACACACAAAATTGCACAATCATAAGAAGTTCTTAGTTGACAAGAGTTAATATCTTTTGAAATATTTTATTACATAGTACAGAAATATTCGTTAAGTTATTCAAGCTCAAACTTTTAAATATCTCACAAGGAAGGATACATGACTGAGGCCACTTTTATAATCAGAAACACAAATAAAACAAAATATTTTGACTCACCACTTTGTAACAAAGTCGCAAGCATTGTAGAAACAAGCTCAAAAACTTACCTGAAACAGAAATGTTATAAAATGCTTAATAAATACGAAAATGTATTTAAACTATATTCCAATTTTAATTTAAAAGACTAAACTAAATTTTATTATGTTAATTTGATAAACAGAATACTTATTTAAAAAAAATTAATTTAAACATCTTCGCTCAGATGTGTAATACTTTGTTTAAAACATGGATGTGTGCTGTTTGAAAGAAAATGGTCAGAACAAATAAATAGTTCGTTATAAAATCCATAAATGTACGAATATTTATTTGAATGATACCTAATACTGAAGAGATGATTGATAAATGAAACGCTCACCATTTGAAAATAAACTGATGTTCTATTCAATGAACATATTTAACAGTTTCCTTACATCAGTATCTTCCAAAATTAACTACGTTATCTTGCTATTTCACATCAAAGACTGACCATCTCTCAACTAAGATACCAAGATATTCGCTGTAAACATTTACCTTTGGCAAGCTATTAATGCTCGGCTAAATTAGTGCTCCTCCTTCAGCGGGACATCAAAGTTCGATGCAAGAGATACTAAATACGTCATCGGCAAACTTTGAATCAAAATATACGGATCAAACGACTAACGTTTACCAGATTCCTTGAACGACGAAATACAACGTTGAAATGACGAAAAAGAATATAAGGACTCGACAGGGGGTAGTGTCTAGACAAGCAAAGATGGTGGTCAATTGTCTTGGCCGTTCGCTTTGATCAGAAATACCTCCTCCCTTGGGATTTCGAGGAGCTTCGTGATTTCCTCGGCAAAGGGAAGACATCGGAGAAGAATAAAAAAAAAAGACAAAACAAAAAAGACTGGTCGGACTGTTTGTATTTATGAACAACGACTGAATATCAATTAAAGAGGGGCAAGAAAACGGAGACAACCCTGCGGACACGAACAATTCAACGAATTTTCTCATCGATACCGGCCCTATTGAAAAAGGAGAGATAATCCAGTTTCTGCGGACTAGGCTCGTTATTAACGGAGACAAATTGCTAGAACCATGAACGAGCATCGAAGTGGCGAAAGAGAGTCCAACGGAAGATGGCGGATCTCTGGTCAGTGCTCGGTGCTCGCTTGGATAAGCTAGACACATCAAAAGCATCGGGTTCTCCATTGAAATCTTTGATGGTCGTTGGCCGCAAATAGCATGTCCCCGCAGACGTTCATAATCAAAGATGTCACGGGAGCCGGCAGGGAACGCTAAAGGGCACAGAGCAGAGTAGAAATGGCAGAGAGGGAAGACGGTAAACTTAGGTGAGTGTGTATAGGAGACGGAGGGAAACTGACGGCAAGGGATGGGACCTACTTTAAAAAAGAGGAAGCGTCAGATAATCATTCAACTGTCAGGCAAGTGGGAGAGTGTGAACAAAAATGCCAGCGAAAATGCCATTGCGATTTGTTTTCCTTTCAAAGCGGACGCGTTGAAGAGAAAAGAAGCTAAGAAAAGAAAGTTCTCGCTTTGCTTATGTTTAAAATTACGAATCAAATTTTCCGAAATGTCGACATCTACATTTGATAGTAATCGAAAATACAAACTACTATGAAAATGCTATGAAAGTATTATGTTCTCTTCCCCTTTCGCGACTATCTGACATTTTCTGCATGTTTCTGTTATTTACAGAAACACATTAATACTAATAATGATCTCATAAATAAATAGTAATAGTCAGCCTATTTATGCGAGTAAAACGTATACGAGTAACGGTAAAGTTCAGCCGTAACTAATTTAAGAAGAGTAAATATATCGGAATTAATAACAATGGTCGCAGCTGGTACATTAACCCTATCTCCCGCAGTTGCACAGCATCATAATAATTGCAAATGGGTTTCTGAGTAGCACTCGAAATTCCTAGGTGTCCGCGAAAGTGTTAAGCGGTTAAAAAGTTCAAAGTTCATATTGCTGCTCGCAACAACGAATCCACTTTTCCCCTCGAGACGCTCTCGACCTGGTTGTTTCGCAGCTAAATCTTCCAGGCAGCGCAGTCTTAACCACCAATTCCGCACCCTTTCGCAATTAACACAATGCAGACGCAAGGGGTTCCACCACCCTACGGGCATCGATTTTATCACGGCATTGCGCCGCGTCGAGCGGAAAAAGGCTTCGCGCGCGGAGCTTTCCAATAGTTGGCATAGGCTTCTCTGGCTAGGGAGGACGATAAAGCACGGAGGCGAGCGGAGACAAAGCAGCCGAAAACGTTATCGCCTCGAGAATACAGAGAAGGTTGGGGATAAGGGGTGAAAAAGGGGGTTGAAGATCGTGGCGGACCGTTGGACGTATGCTGGATTTCCCTATCGGGCCGTACGTTTCGAATCATCCCCTTGCTTTCCGAGGCTCGCAACCAGCCACGTTCGTACCAGTTCCCTTTTCCGGTCTGGCTCTTCTGCCCGGAGCTGGTCCCCTAAGGGAAGCTGCATCCATTAATGCACGGACAGGACGTGACGCGGTGTGCGTAGAATTTGTATGAATGGGGGAGAACTTGCAGATTTCAATTGATGAATAGCCACCTGTACCAGGAACCGTATTGAATATTATAGAAGTGACTACTACCGACAGGGACCTTCGATTCTTTCGCGTCTCTATCTCGCTCGACGTTCGATTATGCTCTGACAAAGTCGAGATATCCTGTAGACAGTTCCGACGTTTTTTTTTTTTTTCGACGATGTCTGTACTCGGGAATGGAACGACCACCTTTGACGATCGTCCATTTTCTTTTTTTTTTTTTGAACACGAGCAGGAAAAGCAATTTTTTTTCTTTTTCTCGGGGGTTTGGATAGAAACAAAACTTTGGCAGACTCCCAAGCGATAAAAGTAGCATCCTTACCAAAAGAAAGAAACTGTTACGCGAAACTACTTTTTCAAAGGAAGATGGCTATTGTGCAATCCTATTACACACTTGAACATGCTAACGGATATTCCAATATTTTACTGTGAACTTTATACTTAGGTAGTTAAAGTGGATATACAACTTGTGATGTATATAAAACCTAAACACTGTATCGAAGTTCGGCACATGTTTTACAAATAGGATGATGAATGATGAAAAATATAGGATCGCTCAGAATTTTTAATATCTTTTATATACTCTTACTAAAATTTAAACGTTGAAGCAAAATTTAAATACAAATTTTATTAACTGCTAATCATAAACAGATATTAACATATTATTATATAGAGAATAATTGTATATAAATGGAATAATAATAATGATAGTTTAATGAATTAGGTAAATGTACAGCGACTTGACGCACAAAGAAATTACGACGCAATTATTCCAACTTTTACGCAAGTTGCACGACACGCTCGACATTTCTACACTAACATCAACGCATCGGGGCATTGTACGTCGATCAAGGTTTTTCTTTTATATTATAAAATAACGCTTCTTAAAATTACGATACTACACATATCTGTTAATAATGTATGTAGTATTTATATATTATAAATAGAAAAATCAGTTTGCTTAAATAGAATAGTGAAATAGTGTAATAGTGTAACTATGAAACTAATCAGTGAAATTACATGAATTACTTTTCCTTTATTCAGGGATCTTGCATTACCCGTTCAATACGATATCTTCTCGCGCTATTAATTCGTTAACGAAGGTATAGCAGGTATACACAAGAGTATAAACTGCATGTGTACGAGACTCGTAATAATTACAGGCATCAAGCTCTCAAACACTTCGTCATCGGACCCGTCTATTCCGTTGTAAGCGAATTACAACGCATCAAGTATACTCCTATTTCAGTTACAAATAAATGAAGGCTTCCTAAAAAGAGTATCAAACTCCTGCGAAGAACTAGTCGGAAAGTGAATCATTCTATTCCTTGTTCAAAGTGATCTGTTTATACACCATCTACTTAGAACTGGCTGCACGAGGGTTAATCATTCTCCATAACCGCAAATACCAAGCTACAATCAAAATGAAATACGACCAGTTCCATGTGTCTTTATAATTTCGACTGGATGTTCCTATTCTATTATAGTAAGAGAGATCCACGTCAGCAGTAGCTCAGGCACGCTTCATTTACTTCCCCTTTCATCTATCTAAAGACGTGCTTAATATAATGTTCATTAAGGTACGTATTCACTGGCAAATAGTTCATGAATACTGTTCACAAACAATGTTCACTAACTTTTCATAACCACTACACGAGCTTTCCAGGAAGGGTCTCTGAATATAGACATGTGTCAATATAGCTAGTCTATACAAGTTTGATTCAAAATCGGTATTGTACATTATAATAATCTTCTCTAAGGAAGAGGTTACTGTTTTAATATTCGGAAGTTATTAGGTCTGTATAAAATAAACATCAATTTAAATGCTACTGGCAAAGGTTTCAGTATCAACATTTTGGATATATTGTAGACAGAGAAGGAATAAAATTCAAACACATAAAGAATGAAATTCAAACATAGGAATAATATGCAAACAGATAATTACTAGGCAAGACAAGTTCTGACTCAGAAACTAAATTTTATTTTGAACTGTTAGACGAAATATTGAAAGTTGAAAGTGAAATTTTGAGGTCGGGACTTCTGTAGAAATTGAAGTTTACGACCTAAACGTTTGTTTCAGACAAATCAAGGTTCAACTCGAATTTATAAAATTTGCTTCACCCGGCAGAAAATTTTCTGATTCTTGTTCAAACTGATAATTAATTACCAAACACAATGATTATTTTTAACGTCATAGGGGCCATGCAAATTGTATCGTTACAATTTTACATGTACTAGTTGAAGCAAGTACGATTGTTTTAATTCCTTTTCTATCTCAATAATTAAATTGTATATTTTCAATCATACTTTGTAATTAATGCACACATCAAGCTTAACACTAGGTTTACGGAACACGTTGAAATGACGCATCTTAAATTCCTTATATTAAATTACCAAAATTTCTAAGATGCTTTTGTCAAAATGTATGTTAACTTTTGTCGAGATGAAGAATAATCGTATAAATTAATTTATATTTCAACCTTTAAATATTTATCGCTATATTTTATTTTTAATTTAAAAGTAACCTCACATTGGACATTCGTAAACCTAGTGTTAATCATTTGTATGTTTTCGAAGTCATAAACAAAATGTTTAAATTTTGTAAGATTGAGGTGTTCAAAGGATTGAGACAATTAGAACTATGCTAGTATATACGTAGTACGTAAAAGAACTAAAACAGTATTATTTTAGCGGAAGAACATATAAAGATCAAAGGAATTGAGAGTTCGGAGAGTGAAACTAGAATTTATATTTCCACTGGGTTAGGTCTTCCTTCTGGAGCATCTAGTGATCGTAGAATCGAGAAGGAAAAGACGAAAGGATCACATTGGCTGATGTCCAATCTCATAGGCGCTCGAAACAGGCCAAATCATTAACGTCGATTGCAGACAGACAGGAAGACTCGGCATCGACGGTTGGCTCCGAGAATGTCATGGAAGGGAGAGAACATTCTAATTCCGGATTAAAGTTTCTAGCTGGCAATCTTGCGATGGCTTCGACGTCTGAGGAGGTCGGCAAGTGTCGGGTAGGTAGAACGGGACAACGTCGTTATCGAAGGTGCTTTCAAATTAAGCGTCCCTTCTTAGCCTGCCCTCGCGGCATTACGGCCACAACGACACGTAATTGTCCGCAGTCGAGCGTCTCGAACATTAAACTGATTGACGTTGCTATCGTAATATTCGAGCGCGCCGCACCGTGTGCTCTCCCTTAAGACTGCTCCTTCTCCCTTGTCATCCATTTACCCCAATTCAATAACGTGAATTTTAGGCATGCCTTACTTCCATAGAACTCAGTCTTTCAACTAGACGTCTTTGTACATATACGTAGGGAGTCTATTAAATTTCCGATAAATTTTATTTATTAGACCTTACCTTCTAGGTACAAATTTAGATATTTACAGTGGGGGAACGAATTATTATACCCGAACACAGATTCCATGTTTCATAACTTTAACCGATAGAATAGAAAAGATATTTTTATTTTAACATTACAATATTTTTTAACAATAATACATGTATTTAAAGCACAACCTTTTAATATACAATTTTTAGGTAGTTGCGTCATTCAAAGTTAATTATCGCTACAATGTTAGGAGAAATAAACAAAGATAAAATGTTAGACACATTTAGCGATCTTTGATTGTACAGATTATAATTAGAGTAGAACCTAAAATTCAATTGCGAACGAAATTGCAGGTAAGGTTTCAGCACAATTTCTAATCGTTTCGGTTGAACGCAATTGCAAAACACAGCATGTACGGTAATATAGGTTCCATGATCTCTAGATACATACATGTAACAGAAACAGCTATGAAAACTTGTGCAATGTACTTGTTACAATGTTCACAACCTTTCAAAATAACTGCCGCCCATTTCCGTTAGAGTTCTACTGTGTAATTAATGTCTGTTTCTACCATTGTAATCGAAAGTTTGTGTACCCTTTTGTTCAAACAGTGATCTACAACGATTTATGCATTTTGCGATTGTCAAAGAAACAAAAAATAATTATTCTACAATAATTCTAGTTTCAGAGCATCAGTATCGATTTAAAATGTACTGTTTCTGAGTGTGATAAAATATTAAAAACTAAAATATTGCACTGAAAGTAGTATGATCAAAAAGTATAGCAGTAAGGAGGTTTATCTTATATTTCTGCCAGCTCTCTCAAATTTCTGTCGATACTGGTCAATAGTGACCCAGACTTGCATAGGAAATTATTCAATGGTATTCCGAAGTAAGACGTATCTATTTGTAAACAAAAATGATTTCGTACAGTGGAAAATAATTTTTATAGAAATAATGTTAAATTTAGAAAATGGAACAATGAAAATGTTATCAAGGTTATTAATTACCGATGCTGAATAATTATCGAGTTAACTTTTGCTTAAAATAATCGCACAGCTGTGATATACGCATTTTCATTATTTGCCGAAACATTTACAATTATTACTGCACTCGTGTAACTGATAATATCGTGTTCTATTGTGTATGATAATTTTATTATAAATTTATTATTAGTGTTTCTAGCTTGTTCCTTTAATTTTAGCATATTTTGGTAGGTTCAAAGGGCTTCATAACATTATACCTTGTTTCTGTTGAACTCATGCCAACCTTAATTAATATCTTTCGTTATCCGAATTCTAACGATTCGTTCGTCATTAACATTAACATGCGAAGTGGGCATACTTGAAAGATTTGCACTAAAAATTCACTATCTAATTTACCCACGCCTCCAGATATCTAAAATAAGAATTGTACTGTTTCAGATATTGTAGGGTCGTAAAGGTGAGGTCACCGAGACCGGCGCAAACGAACGATTTACGATAGGAATGTAAGAGAGTGAATTGGCTGAAGAGTGAATAAGTTCGATATATAAACTCAGCAATTGTTCTATGGCGTTTGATTACGGAGTAACGTGTAATCAAAAGAATTGATAGTTTGTAAAGAGACGTCGAGACGTGCACATCGTTGATTATATTCTTTCTCTTCAAAAATATATCTAATAGCAATTTACAATAAATACAAGTGTATAACATTTTTACACAGAAAAGTGTAAAGTCGTAGTTACCCTAAACATTCCGGTTATCTTCTTTTATACAATTCAAATATACAAATATACAAATGTATATTTAGTTATAATTCCACATTGTCTGGATATAAAAGAAACTGCAATTGTCTTAACTGTTTTCCCCATCGTTTGGCCTTTGGAACATACCTTAGAACGCCTGTTAACTTCCACGCAAGTATTTTACTTCCAGCCTCTATCCGGTCTACAGTTGATAAGTCCATACTAGAATAGAAATTTCGACTAAGGTATTACCACCTCGTCTGCATAACACACTAAGGGCCTAACCGGGACATCAGAACAGAATCCTGTCAAGCTTTCAAACCGGAAATACGAACGTCAGCCGGAATCGAGTGAGAAAATCCACAGTCGTCGCCGGCGATGGGCTCGACGTTCTCGTAACAGGCCATTACAGGCAGCTCTACTGTATCGGCCTGGGTGGGTAGCTTCTTTTGCCTCGACGGGGGGCCTAGCAATTTGCGATACAATTTAAAGAAGACAGCCCCCTCCGTATCCTTTCGACGTGTTCTCGCCCCTTCCAGCTGGCACGCTTTACATTTCGTGCTTGTAATGGCGAAACTTTTCCCTAACGATCCCGCGTCTGCTTGAATTATGCACGAGCAGAGCTAACAATTGTCCTTTTCTTCTTGTCTCTCGTATCTCTACGTGACCGTGCCTGATTGGCCGGGCCAACCCCCTTCTGTTGCTTTTCGTCGGAATGAAGACAAAGGGGACAGTGAAATGTACTTACACGACACGAGTGGAGGAGGACATATTCCACGGGTAATCTGTGATGAACGAGCTTCACTCGAAACGCTCTGACAGGTGTTTTAACTGCTCGACAATTAGGGTTAGTAAGGTAAACGTAATTAGGAATGTGTACGGTGAAAGGGGGAAGTAATAATAGGATTAACGGAGGGATAATTATGGCTGTAAACATTTGGGCACATTAAGAAGTATGAATCATTTCTTTAAAAAAAATATGTCTTACAGTTAATTTAATTTTCTGTATAAAGGAAAGAATTTTACTATCGTAGTTTTTGTCTAAATTATAATACCTCCGAACTAAAATGTTCAGTACCGCGAATCTCCATTCCAAAAGGATTCAAAGAAGGTTTTGGAGTCGTACAACCTTTACAAATTTATTGTATTGAATTTAACACGTTCAACCCGGCGCACTTTTTCGAAGTCATCTGCCTTGCTTGACTCACTGCTTGTTTTATTAGTGGTTTGCATTTACCACAGAAAGTTTGTTTATTCTTCTGGCAGCAGTTCTTTGAATCACTGCTAATATTATAGAAAATATTAATATGATTTATTGAAATCGGTAAATTTAACAGTGACCTGATAGACAAAAACTACTTCTACCCAATTCGCACGACGTTTCTAAAACTGTCCCTTGTCCGCTCCGAAAAAACCCACGAGCCCTCTTCTCCTCTTCCGCCGCATTCCTCCAAAAACATTAACGCATCGGTGCATTGTCCGTATGTTACGCAATCAGCATCTCGCAAAATTACGATACTACAATATTAAAAACAATAATAAGAAAAATTAGATGTGGACCATCGTTCATGCCGACAGATGAATGCAGTGCCTGTGGACCACCGGTGGTCCACGCCGGGTTGAACGCGTTAATACAAGTCTAAATTATTTTGGAGCTAACAGAAGTACTGTTTTACTTTTGTTAAAAAATAATTATAAAAATGTTCATATAATAAAATCATAAGAATCTATAAGTCGTTTATTGAACAGTGAATTTCTACAATTTATCTAACTGTGTTATAGATGAGTAATTTTTATTTCACAAAATGTTGTCTTGTACATACACAAGTAAGCGGCAATATAGATAAATGAAACAAATAAAGATGATAGACGATTTTCACTTTGATACTCTATATATTTCTGGATATTACTCGAAGTTCTTGAAAACATAATTCAGCTTTAACAGATCATTTGACAGCGTTACCGATGACTCTGTAACTGTTTCCTGGAAATAACTGGTCTCTTGTACATGAATCCTTTGAAGTGTCTTCTCGTTTGTAGACGTCGAGTGAGCTTTTCGCATGTGTAGCCGTCTTGCTTCAGTTATAATACATTTGGTGAGCTCATACATCAAATGAATATTGGCCACTTCTAAAGAATAACTCTCTATTACTGTTTCATCTGTAATAGTATCTTTATTTTCAGTACTTTTAATAGTATCTTTAATATTTTTTGATCGACAATTTTTGTCATATATACGAAAAAACCAGTATTTGTTATCTGTTCGATATACCCTTAAAATATTTTTATAGAATGAATCGTTAAAGCAAACTTTATAAATTCTTTACTTTCTCACTTTTTTCTACCAGTCCGGAGATTTTATTTTTGGTAAAACTGGAATCCGGAAATTTGTTTCGAAATCCGGAATCTCCGGGCGAAAACTGGAGAGGTAGCAACCCTAAATGTGACGCGTAATGCGTTTATTTACGGAAGGAAATAAATAGGTAGAGCATTTAGAAAGCAAACATTTCGCACGTTTTAAAATTTATCTTTTAAAAACTTGCTATTTTGTAACAAATTATTAGCTTTGTTTTTAATTCGTGAATACAATTGAAGAGTGTAAATTTTGTATTGAATGCTCTCACTGAAATATTCAACTGTGATTATAATATTCAATATTTTATATAGAAAATTTCAGAGAAAATTAATTCAAGATATGCACATACTTTCGTCAATAAATGTTCTAAATATGAATAATTTATCAAAAGAAAAACTCTTGGGAATAGTTCTCCTTCTTAGCTAGCACATCGATTTTGATTTTTGACATAATGGAATACTTGTAAAACATGTTTTTATTATGCGAGTTCCAGCATGATAGCCTATATTAAAATTTTATTAAAAAAGAACTTCACATCATTGAAAAGGAGGCAAGTTATGTTTGATATTGTGCCTACTTATAGGACCACTCTTCGTTAGTAGTGACTACTTATACTAGAAAAAATATATTTGATTCGTAATAAAAAAAGGTCGCTTTCATCAAAAGTATACAATTTATAAAAACCTTATTTCTTTATATTTTCTAAAAACTGGTTAACTACTGGTACCTTTACTTTAATAAGTATCTAGAAATTTTAGGCATCATACTTGTTTTTTCATTTAAATTCATTCTATACTGCATGATCAGATATTAGATTTTTCTTTTATGAGCTAACTTTTGTTATAATACTTTATATATTTTCATATCAGTCATTTGGATGTTAAACCAGTAGTTTAACTGTTTTAATTTTTACACTACACTAATTGAAACATTTAATTCTAATTGAATATCATTTTCTTAAACACATATTTATTCCTCAACGTTTACTCTTATGAATTCAGAGGATTTATTAACCTTTTTTCAATTAACAAATTTGACAAAAATACATTTGGTTGCGATTTTTGACATTAGTTGAAAATTTTATACTATGTTTGTCAGATTATTACAAAATTATTTTGCATTTATTATTGCAACTTTTGACCTTTTTACCATTTTTAATTTTCTTTCACAATGTATTTCATGATTGAAGATTTAAGATTTAATTGAACTAACTGTTTTATCTGCTTCTGCTATCTATATAATTCCGTATAAAGTATTTTTAATTTAAAATAAATACTCAGTAAACAAATCTAATTGTTTCAAATAGAATTAGAAAATATTGTTTTATTATTAATTATAAAATATTGTATATATTGTAACAATATATACAAAATATATATGTAAAATATTGTATAAAGTATTATTAAACTATTGTATAGTCTACCCTAGTCATTTGTAAGAAAAGTTCATTTTTCCGCCGTTGTAAGGAAATGTCTCATATAAGTTTTCATTAATTGACTATATCTGCAAAGAACGTCTAAAATATCTAGAATCAAGATTTCCTATAACAGCCCTTCGAATCGAATCGACATTTCGACTTGCTAACAGTCAGGAAATTTCAGATTGCTAATTTGGCATTTACGAGTTCTGCCACGCTATTGAATCAACGAATAAAATGATAAAACGAAATAAAGTGGTAACTGCTCGTTGCAACCTAATTTCCCCGCAAACACGAAGGCAAACTAAATACAACCAAGCAATATTTCTCTCGTTTTTCCGATACTTCATTTTCATTGCGTTGCGAAATGGACTTGATACGTAATTACAACTGTAACGCTAATTTAAGAGAGAAAAAATAAATGGTAACGTCTGCTTCGGTAGAAATTACTACATTTACTCAAATCACCGTATTCTTAAATTTGTTAAGATATTTAACACTAGAACTACTAGTGTTAAATGCACACACGCTTTTAAATTCAAGGTAAAGTAGAAAAATAAACAAGTAAATACTGAAGTGTCAACTAATATCGAGAGTTTAAAGCCAGACAACGTTAACTCCAAACATTCAGTATTTGTGAAAAAGTTTAAAAGTTTTTGGAGATAATGGTTTGATTTTGTGAAATTTATTAAGAGTCAAGGAACGCTAATTAGACATAGCATAGCCTGATTACAACTTGTTGTTTTGGAGTTGTCTGACTCTAAATCCTCGAATTGTAGAACCATTCTTTATCTCAGCTAAATACACAGTATGTCTGAAAAGTAACGGAACTTTTTAAATTCAAGGAAAACTACTAGCATCATCTATTAAAACAATATGCTATCTGAAAACAGTATTCCTCCCCTACAAAACAAACCAATCGTTATTGGAATCGAGCAACGACTTGTAAACTTATAGCGTTTAAAGCGACAGAACCTTTCGTCACCGTGTCACAAAATCACGATGGAGCTAAGAGCGAATATTAAATTCTGCTCGGTAAAGCTCGGTAAAACTTTTACAGAAACATTTGAATTAATGAAATATGTTTATGGCGACGATTGTTTATCCCGTACACGTGTGTTCGAGTGGTATAAGCGATTCCAGGATGGTCGTGATACTTTGAAAGACGACCCAAAATCAGGTTTTGGGTTTTTCTAAATTCTAAACGATTCTAAACGTATTATACTTCGGGAATTCGTTCCACAGGGACAAAATGTTAATATCGAATATTATCTGGGTGTTATGGAACGTTTGTGGAAAAGAATTGTTCGTGTGAGGCCCGAATATCAAGCGCCGGGAAGTTGGTTTCTGTTGCATGATAATGCACCAAGTCACAGAACTGTCGATGTTCGTGAATTATTGGCGAAAAAACAAGTTTGTGTGCTTCAACATCCTCCATATTCGCCCGACTTATCTCCATGTGATTACTTCCTTTTTCCAAAACTGAAATTAATTATGAAAGTAATGTTTTATGACACTGTTACACAAGTCCGAGCAGCTGTGACGAGGGTGATTGAAACCATTCCGCAAAACGACATAAGAAAATCTAACCTAACATTACTTGAGCGTGCCCAACGGTGTATTGACGCGGAAGGGATGTAACTTGAATAAAAAAATTAATTTTGGCAAAATAACTAATACTTTTTTTGTTATTTAAAAAGTTCCGTTACTTTTCAGACATAGTGTGTATAACAGACATTTCAGCGAAACCACAGCAATAAAATTTTGTAATATAAAGTGTGAATCCTAAAACCATTTATTTTTACTCACTGATAGTTCTAATGTTAAATTACTGAAATTAATTACCAATTATAATTATACTATAATATACTAAACAATCGTTTTAATATCGTTGTTCTCTATTATTAATATCTGACTTATTTCCATCAAAAACTGACCATGCAAAACTACAGTGCATAAATACACCATTCTCTTTTGATTTTCAACTGAAAGTTATGTCCAATATTCAAATACTAATTCGTAGTACAAACAATAAATTATGTACGAAAAGTTTCACATATTAACGTAAATATTCAGCTGATTTGAGTATTTAGGAAATAATATTTGAGGAATATGACCATAATTTCCTAAAAGCTCAGATCATCAAAAAGATGAGGGGTTGGTATAATTATGCAATGCACTGTATTCAACCAACATTATTTCGATTTATATCAGAATATTAAACTCATTTTGTAAATTTTAATTGAGCAACGTGGCCTGATTATTTGATAATTAATTCGGTACATTAACATGGGACAATAAGGGTGATTTCAGCAATTGAACCAAGCAATACGTTTAAAACAACTACCGCATAGTAAAAGCTGGATAACAAAAAAATCCAGCTTTCTATGACTTCAGTTTTTTTCTAAAATATAACCGCGCACTAAATATATGCAATTGGTGTTAGTATAAATGCTAATATTAGTATTATTAGTATAAACGCAACATATTGCATTTATATTGCATATGAATATTATTAATGGTAATAACAGTGTTCTAGTGTTTTCAATAGAATTACTTATTATCTTTTGTGTAGATGGATTCTTTCAACCATTCTGCGAAAAAAGTCCTAGAATATAATATTAAAAAAATCAACAGGATATATGATATTTTATACAAACATTTGAAATATTACACAAATTCATTTTGACATTGTATCCTAATATTTTTTTGCGTCAAATGTTTCAAACAATCGATCCGTATAAAAACAAATATCTAGTTCCATTTTTATAAAAGGTACGTTTGCATTTTTTTAACAGTATTGCATATTTATTTTTACACGGATCGATCTTTCGAAATATTCTGACGAAACGTCCGAAATATTTGTTTGCTATACAGAGCTTACGCTCGCAAAGCGTCAAACAGTATTAGCTGCATCAAATTCATATTTCATAGTGTGAGCGCCGTTTGTATTCGTCCACTATTGTGTAAGGATTATAAACATAGGCTACAAATTACAATATCACAAGCAATCGAATACCGACATTAACGATATATTAACACTTTGTCCGCCAAGTGCCCGCTAAATTTCAGCTTTTCGACATGTCAATATGCCAACAGTGGTACCATACGAGAAATATTAATTACCCAAAATAATAGGGAGCAAATCATACATGATACGCGTATCATGTTTATCAAATATTTGTTATGTGTATTGCACATACCATACTTAGAAACAAATATTTGTAATACGTACACATATAGCAAGATCTTATTGTGTGGTGTGGCCGACATTCAATATGTCAACTGTTAGCATACAATGTATTATACATTGTGAACAGTTAATGTATTGTTAGTTGAAACGATGTAACTCAATGTTTCTTATTTTTTAAATTTAATAACTATAACTTAAGTCTTCTGCGTTTTATATATTTCTCTATAAAAAATAATAATTCTACTTATTTAAATGAACAAAATGATCATTTCGACCTGTAAATTACATTATTATCTAGAGTATTATATGATATTTTTTGGGGTCCTTTAATTTCCTAAAAAGAGGATAATCAGAAAAGGAATAACATGTAATAAATTATTATTATAAAATAAGAGTAAATATCTCAGCTGCGTTGGATGTTCAAAATCATGTTAAAAATAATAATAAAAATAATGATGGTAATAATAATAAACTTTTTTCTAAAAAAATATTTATTCTTTGCAAACTGATTTAGACACTAGTGAAAAAAACATTTGACAACAGACAACAAGGCCTTTTAATAACTACAGAGACAAGACGCATTTAAGAACAATTTAACAATGTTTTCGATATATTCATAATATAATTACAATATAATTTATAAATATATTACGTAAACAACAAAAAGTCTCATTTCAAATACAAGGAGTGGAGCGCAATTTTTATTTTGTAACTAAAAAGTGGTGTAAATTTTTAGTTATTCACAAAATACTCACTAAATTGAGTAACCTTGGCTCGAAACGTTTTCTATAATTTTTTATGTATCGGGAAACATGACATTTTAAATTGCCTGTACTAGAACCTGAAACTTCGATGCATAAGTATCTGTATACATATATCACATTTGTTGATCTTGACTACGTGTCGACACTGATGGTTATTGAGAGAAACAGGAAAAAGGGCAGAAAATAACAGCAACCTGTTGATTTTCAATAGTCAATGGAATTTATTAAATTTAATAAATGCTCGAAAGAGAATCTATTTACTTCCAAGCACTCTTAGAGCCATTTCAATTTAAAGAAACAATTGTATTGTTGCGAGCATTATTGCTACACGAGCATTTCTAATTGAATTTTCCAGTTTTTTTTCCAATCGCATTTTTGCGGAAAAGTAAAAGACACACTGACACTTTTCCGGATTTAGAATCTCAGCACAGAATATTGAAATACATAACTTTTGATTATGTTCCGTCGCGAACTCCGACCTTTACCGCGACGAAAGAATTTATTACAGGGTTTGAGTGGTTCGACGCGTAGACCACCGTCATTACCTATATACCTCGAAATACGGGTCACCGAAGACCCCTTTTGTCTAGTAAGTCCCGTTCGGACCGGTCCTAACGTCACCGTGAACTTGCCATAAATCGGCTAACGACGATACATTATTTTTCTCGCTCTTTCAAAAACAAGGATAGATTTTTCTTGACCATCACCCAATGATGTGCGAGGGTGTTCGGGCGAATTTTTATACATCGAAGACAGTCAGTCGTTGAATCTTGTGCGGCTCGGATCGAGAGTACAACCTCCGTGTACCGCGAAATAACAGACAAACTTCGTGTATCGCGAAATAACATTCAAGCTCCATGCATCATGGAGTAACGTAAAATATCCAGTGCACGGTGGATTCCAAATACAATCATAACACTATTCGAGCGGGACCCTGCACTCCTCGAATAGGCCAGTGTAGGATGGTAAAGATCGCAACACAACATTCTGCGAGTGGGACCCTACACTCCTCGAATAAATCATTGTGGACAATCCTACGCAATGTAGATTGTAACACAACGCAACAGCATTCGAGTGAGCCCTTGTGCTCCTCGAATCAACAATCAATCATACTAAATCACACGGACACATTTTCAACGTCTAATCACGACAAATACATATCTAAAAAGGGTTTTTTATGCCGCAAGGCTTTTTCCCTTAAATCATATTACTCGAGCCAATAAATTATTATTGATTTTTCAGGCTCAAATTTGTCCAATTAATTTTTTATTAACCCTCCTCCTCATCCATCTTTTAACATTATTTTGAAACACGAAATTTCTCCATGTTGGAAAGATTTCGACGAAACAGATTATAATTTTGATACGTTCAATGTTGTAAAAAATACTTTAAACAAAAGAAAACTCAGTTTAAAGTGAACTATACAAGTATATGTTTCTATAAATATGTATCTACGTTTCATTAAAAAGTTGAATTTATCGTGTTTCTTCACGTTCAGAATAGGATTTCATCCCCTTTGTTCGCTCGTTTGTGTGATGAAGTTAAAAAATGTCATGGTACCAAATATTTATATACATATATCAAATATGACAGATATGTGATATAAGCTTGTAACAAAATTTGCAAGATTTGTTTATAGTAAATAAATAGTATACGCATTTGAAGAAGGATAAACCATTAATTGCAAAATATTAATAATTTGTTTCGATATATCTTGATTTTTTAACATAAATTTGTATATATTTCCTTTCAAGAGAAATTTATTTTTTTCATTCACTTATGCTTTTTAAGAAGTAAAAAAATTATTTCATTAATTTTGAAGGTGGTTTAAATCCATTTATAACCATCAAAAACATTATTTTTTAAACAATGTTTGTTATGCAAATTGGGTTGCTAAATTATACTTAGAAAAACAAAAACATTGTATTATCATATTATCAGTTACCAATATTTAAAATTTATTAAAACATATAAAGTGACAAGTAAAACAGTAAAACATATAATAAATAAAGTGAGACTACTTTCAAAGCAAACCGCTCACTTATGATAACTTTTAATGAAAGAAAAGATAAGTTAATTTCCATTTTAATTTTCACTTTGTTTACTAACAACACAGCTTTCTTCATGGTTCCCAGTGTAAAATTCATTAATACTCTCAACAATTTTTCGTTTGTCTTTTCTTTGACCGACTATGTTCGAGCACTTTAACGGTAATTGTCTATGTTTTAATTAATTCGTACTTTGACTCCAAGAATTTAATACCGAGTCGCTTGTAACGTTTAAAAGGGAGCGCTTGTAATAAGCGAGTGTAATTGGAAGCTCTCTTATAAAAACAGGAGAGTTATAAACAGCAAGTGTACCAAAGCAATCTCTTCGAGTCTTTTAACTTTGTTCCTGTTACGAACAACAACCACTTTCATCCAAACTTAATAACACAAATTTTCTTCGTTATTGTCGTATTATAATAATTTATGTCTAGTAACAGGGTCTTGGCTGAAGAAATCAAAGGACTGAATAACTCGAGTGCTCTTGTACTTTGTTACGATTCGCGAGCTATGGCTTGTTGAACACGAGATTGATATTTATTATTGGCCCTTTTATTTGGGATCAAATTATCGGAACAATTTATTTCAAGTCGGAATTTAGCACACGGGAAACTTGGGAAAAATTAATCACTTTTAAACAGACGATACACGTTTTCTGAAACCTTATAGTTTTCTTTTGTAAAAAAAAGTGTATAGTTTTTGTAAAAAAAAAAACTATCTGAAAAATAATTTGTAAAATTTATTGATGTATTATTTGTTTCAACGAAGAAATTTTACACTAAAATATAATATCTATGAAACATTTATGCAATTACTTGCAATAACTTGCGTTGTGATATTTTGTAGTAATTTATGTCCTCAAATTATATCCAAATTTTTACTCAGAATCAATTGTACATTCGAAGAATATTTGTTGAAAAAATAATTTGTTAATATACAATACGATTGTTTTATATACGTCATTTGTTTTGTTTATATACGTTAAATATCAGATCAAATTGAATTATAGACTGAGTTCACTAATATTATTAATGTTACAAAATTTCTTCTTTTATTATTTTTAATATGTAGATAATAATACTTAATATTTATTTTATTATTCTTGATATTAGGAAGAGCAATAAATAATGACAAGGATATGCTATGAATGTTAGATAATTACTGGGCCATATGAATATTTTTAGATTTTAATTAGTTTCATACCTCTTCTTTTGCAAATATAGATTCTCATTATTTTACCTAAAAGTAGAAATTTTATCCTTTCTGATAAACGTATTTAGTAACAATTGTGTAAATATTGAAAAAAATTGCAATTATCTAAACTACTTAATCGTTGAACCACTGGCACATTTATCTTGCCCACGAAGAAGACGGCATAGTGGTCGCCATTAAATGAAACGATGGTGACTGAGTACTCGCTTCTAAGTGCTAAATGGAGAAACATGAAGTTGCGTTATGTTCCTAGCACTTACATAGTAACCCTTCAAGTGAACGATAATATATTTCCCATCGAAGTAAACTCCTGTTACCTATTCGCAGCATGAGTCACGCACCACCGTGTTACCCTTAATTCGGATCGCGCCTAAAACGACACTGTACTATCTAATGGAGAACACGGAACTGCGGTTGTATGCCAACGTGACTCATCGTGTTCGTCACTTCGATAGCTCGATTTCGTTGATATCCGTTGGCAAACAACGAAAGGACTTCGTTGCTGGTAGCGCTCAATATTTATGGGCAAAATATTCGACCATGCAGACAGGAAGTACCTGCATGAATTATTACTATGATTTATAAAAACAAATTTGGTGTGGCTACATGTGAACATCCCTATGTTTATAGAATTTATGGAAATATATTTGAAAGTGAAGTTGAATGATAATTAATCATTGTTTGAAATACGAAAAGCAGCATTTTACTTTGATATGTTAAGATATTAAAAATTTCAAATCAAATATGTTACAGATCCAGGCATTTTATTGCTAATCATTTTCGGTAAAGAACTGTCTAGTTTTCTTTCTTTTTTCACAAATAGATTTGACTCTAAATTTTCATTGCTACCCACATATGTCAGTATCGTTTGAAGAATCACTTACTTTTTCTAAAACTCTTTTAATTTTTACAGATGTAACCATACATATAAATCTCATAAATCAACAATATATCGTTGATATATATATCATATATCAGAAATGATATTTCTGAGATATATAGTCTCCGTATAATTAACGTGATTTATGTTTATTTTGCAGATTTCAATATATCTTGAATGAACAAAAAATATGTATAATAGTCATAATCATCTTTATAAATATCTATATTTTCTTTGCCATATAATATTTCCAATAAATTGTCTATAAATATATTTAAAATATCGTTTAAAATATTTTCAAAATATGGTAACCCGTCACTTCGATTATCACCATAGCAGTCAATATATTAAAATATTAATATATTGATATATATTAATAATTAAAAATAATAATGCATACAAGACTTCAAAAGAAGCATATCTCAATGGAAAGTAATAATAGATGACCGTTTCTTTTGTAAGAGGAATTTTTCAATTTAACAGACAGAAAAAGCTGAAAAAGCTTCGAATCTGTATTCCAACATAAATACTTCATTTTTAATCAAGAATATTATTGGTACGCTTCATCAGTTGTTCAACCTTTCAAAGGTTTCGCGATATTCATAGAAGCAATAGATATTAAAAACTTCCAACGTATATACAACAACAATATTCTCATTATTCTTCCCTTCGCATTTTCTTCTTTCCTTCGAAATTACCCAGGTATCTACTGGAAACCTGCGCGGGTCATTGATTAATTAATTTTATGGCTTTATATAGGAACAGAATTTCACTCTAAGGTTACAAGGTTGTATTTTCAATATTCATATTTGTCTTTGGAAATGCAATGTGGCGTATTTGTTTAGGAAATGATCGGATTTTCCTAGAATATTGCCTTGTTGTGCTAAAGGACCACCCAGTTGTTAAAATGGGAATTAAATAAATGTATGCTGATTCTGGTTACTATTGTTTATTCCTATTGCTTGTGTGGTGTGTGGAAGTGTAACTGTGTGTGTGGGTGTACGTATTTACTACAGTCTGTATCGTGTCGAGGATGTATTTTCTGAATTTTTAACTGAAGCTGTGGACTGCGAAAACTGAACTGAATTGAAAAACTAAATTGTATAGCTTTGTACCCTTCCTTCCAGTGCGCTGTTAGTACGTTTCACTATGGAAGGGGAATAGGAGCGTCTTCGAGGTAGGCGAACTCAAGACCCATGGCAAGGGTCTCATGCGGTAACTGTTCATCGTCACCACTCTCAATAGTGGCCATCCCTGTCTAAATCTATTGGGAGAATGTACTCTAACAGTATTCATATCCCCCGAATTAATAACTGATTATGCATTTTGACTGTACAAGGTAATGGAGATTTAGTTCTAAGAAAAGACAACATAGATGAAATGTTATTTGAATGTCATACAGTAATTTGTTAAAATCAAATCCCTACAGAACTACTCACAATTCTACGTCTACATGTACTTTGTAACATTAGGTTCCAATGCAACTTCTAATTAGATGTAAACAGACATTTTTATTTGTGCAATAGCTAGAAGACTAGTTAGATAAATTACTTTTTCCATTACTGATATAAATAATTTATTCAATATGAACATGGTCTATCACTTAATTCCATAAGGGTAAACAAGTAAGCAAATACTGTAAAGAATTAATGTTATTACAGTCATCTTTCGGTCTTTAATTTTCTAACCATTTTGTTGTAATTCATTTATTATTATAGTTAGTCTATGTTCCTATTATAGATCTTATATTAACAATTTATTAATAATAAGCAATAAACCTATATAGTTATTTCAGAATCATCTTGTAATAATATGGACAATTCACGTATCGTATTGAAATCATAAAATAATTTCTAGTATGCTTTAAGTCACTAAGTAGCTACTAGTTATTAATAGTTACTTTCATTGCTGTACATGAAAGGACCGAATTAAAAACATCCAAAATCTAACGCAGTTTGACGACACTAAAGTAACATAAAATAGTGCTTGTTAGATTTTAATTTAAAACTTTGAAAAGTAACAACCTGTTAGCAGTAATTTATACAACAATTTTATATTTCTTCTTAATTTTTACCTACTGGTAGTTATATAACCATGTACATTTCTTGCTAAACTAAAATAATACACCAACTGCTAATTAATAACTATTACTCTGGAAAATTTGGGATTTATATAAATTACTAAGCACTTCAAATAAGTAGTTGCTGCTGGGTTTAAAAATAAAATGGAAGGTTAAAATAATGCTCCAATTTCGTGTTGTTTCGATATAAAACAAAACATATGTTAAACCGTGGTGTAATCACTTTATAGCTAAGG